>VZRR01001814.1:158708-233174 GCA_013398015.1 Oreocharis arfaki
TTTTTTTTTTTTTTTTAAGCAAACCTGATAGTGTGCTGTAAATGCTTATATGATTTTAAGTTGTGATTTGCAAAATACAGTGGCTCTTTGAGAGTAATAAAGTAAGCCAATTATAAGATAATATTTTCCTAATCCTAATCAGTGTGGGAGAACCATGATGAATTTCAGGAATTGCATGTATGAATTTCAACCTTGTCTGCAAATACCTTTTTTTAAAAAGTACTGCTTAGTAAAACTAACTGATCTAATTAGGCATACAGAGGGACATTTCTAAATCAAGAGCCACAGCTTTCCTTTTTTGTTAGATGGTAATGCTTCTGCTAATCAAAGTATTAGAGGAAACAGCTTTTGTGTGATAAAATACCGACTTACTGAGCATGAAGGAAAAATGTTATTACACTTCTCTAACCTAGTATGTTCAAAAGCCTGGTTAGGACTGCTAGATGCGTTGCCAAACCAGAATGTGCGAAGAGGTATTTTAATCTGGTTACATCTCTAAAGTGTTGATATAATACAGGACAATAACTCTACTGCAGGAAATCCAGCTGTTTGAGATTGTTGCACAAACAATGCAGTAGTAATAAAAGAGTCTTTTTTCTTCCTCACATGCTGGCCAGAGCTTTTCACTTACATTGATTTGAAACACTCACAACTGTGCCCAGTATTTTATCTTCATTAAAATAAAAAAGCAGGAGCATATACCATGGCTTAGAAAAGGCTGTTGCCTGTGGTTGACAGGCCCCCCTTATGATGAAGCTGGAGAGTGGTAGCAAGTCAAAGGCAGTCATATTTCTGTGTCATTTGATTTGTCTCGTGATGAAGCTTTCCTTAACATAGACATAAATTCTTTCAAAAGCTAAATTAACCTTCCTGGCCTGTATTTGAAATAACCAGTTTCACCTTTGCTTTGAACTTATGTGCTCCATTGCTGGGGTTCAGCAGCACAGAACAGCTCTGTTAGGAGACCCATCATGTGAGTGGCATGGTGGAACTCCATGCTGCAGGTTGTTGTGAATTCCCAAAGCTGAATACCATTCAGAAAGCATTTAAACACACCTGTGAAAGGAAAAATCACCAGTATGGTGAGGTGTAGATACTGCCTTTGAAAATTCCCCATCTACATCCAAGGGAATGGGGCAGGAAGTGCATAGCTGTGTGTACTCACCCTACTCCTTACGCTTGTGCGAAGGCAGGATGCTGAGATAAAGGGGACTCCTTTAGGAGAGGGCTGGTTTTGTTGTGGTTCCTGTCACCCTCTGCTGTTAGCTGGAGGAGCCGTGGTGGGTGGAGTACCAAGCTCTTTGTGATGGATGGGGACTCTAATCCTCCTCCTGCCCCCTCCACTGTTCTTTAAAGGATGTTTTCAGGTGAACCTTCCATCTTAACTTCTGTCCTATCTGGCATTTTCCATGGCCCAGTGACTTACCTGTAATGGGAGTTTCACTGGAGGCTTATTACAATTACACATAGGAGGCAGCACAAAGGGGTTTTTTCTTCTTTCATGACAGCTTCTGCTTCCTATTTTTCTTGAAGCATTGTGGTTAGAGGCTTTAATTCTCTGGCAGATGGTATACAATATGTTTTTCAAACCCTGTACCTTTTGGGTCTAGGATGCACTCTCTTATGTGACTTCATAAAGCTGCTAAGAAGCTATTTTTCTAATTTCTGAATTAAAATTCTGTTCCATTTGTATTGCACAATGTCATCATGATTCAGCTTTGTAGAATACTGTCTTACTTCCATAGGTTATCTTATTCCATGCTCTTTTTAAAATACTAACATGCAGCTTTAATCCTGTGATGCAGCAACCCTTGTTAGTTGTCTGTTTTAACTCAGGACTTCAAATGTAAATGTTGCTTTAACATTACTAGTGGTTATATCTAATCTCAGAGTCTCTTACCAAAATCTGTTGCAGAGTTCATCCTCTTTTGTCTGTGCTTTTTATTTCAAACGTGTATTTTGTTGGAAAGTGGCTGATGATATAATACCTGGATTTTTTTTTTTAATAATCCCTGCTCTTCTAAAGAACTTAGTGAAGTGTAGTATTACCATTCAAATAGGCAGGTGAGAGCCTTGGAGATCCGAATTTGTACCTTTTCAAAAGCCGCACTGCCTTGCTTTGTCTTGGAATTTATTATGCTTCCCAAGTATAATGTGACATACTGAATAGGGCAGGGGGTGGGGACATTGTCTTCAGCTGACATGCTGTTATCAGCGGGACTGTGTTTCTGGACACAAGATTTCGCAGTCATTGGTTGTCCGAAGAAAGCCTTTCCATCTGAGGATTGGACAAGAAGATGCGTCAATTTGCTGCCCGTCTCCAAGGTACTGGTGATGCTGCCTCCACAAGCTGGCTAACGTCACAGCTCCATCACCCAGCGGGGTGTGGGCTTTTTTCTCCTCTTCTCTGTTTTAATTCTGTATTTGCTTCCTACTGCATTTCTTAATCTGTCTTCTGCCAAATGCTAACAGCATGATATTTTGCAACCATTTAGGTGAATACAAGAAGGACGAACTCCTGGAAGCTGCTAGGTGAGTGCTGCTTAGAATATAAAACATATTTTGGGGGTGGAAGCAGGCGAGGAAAAGGGATTTTTAAAATAGTACTGTTTTGTCATTGCCTTTCCACGAAATGCTGTAAGCAAACCACTTAATTAGCATAAATCTCTTCAGACTTTAGTCTGGTACAAATGTAAAAGCCTGTTTATGTAATTGAAATCCCCCACTATGGTGGTTATAAGGTTAATATTGAGTTTTTGCTTTAAGCTGCTTAAATCCTCTTTATTGTTTTGTGACTGTTCTTTTTAGGGGCAATTTAAATATTGGAATCTTTCTTTTCTTTTGGTTTTTACTGGTACCGTAGGATGTATTTTGAAAATAGGCTTTATCAGAACAGAGCATAAGGAAGCCTATACAAAAGGTGTAAAGTTCAATTCTATATTGCAAAAATGCTTTTCATCCTTCCTTCTGACTGCACGAGACCATTTTATATAAACCGTTAACCCTTCTAAAAAAATTTCTGGGTATTGATATATAGTTGTTTCAAATGTTATGAGCCATATGCTTTGAAAATACGTTAAATTCAGAACATTTATTTCAACAAATGGCTTTCAGAGGATCTGTAAAATTAGAAAAAGGAAATACGAGGTTAAGGAGAGAAACTGAGGTGCTTTTGCATGATCTGTTGCAACACATTTAACTGCAATTTTAATATTCTTTTCTTTATTTACCCTTGGTTTTGAAATGTTCAGAAGATTCTTTAGCCATCCAGCATTCTCCCTGCCACAGTACAAATTTCAATATACTAGACTTTGCGAAATACTTGCTAAGGAGATGGATATCAAAGAGTACTGCCCTTTTTTCCCCCTTTCCCTAATCTTCTCCTCATTTACAGGAGTGGTAATGAAGAAAAGCTGATGGCTTTATTGACTCCTTTAAATGTGAACTGCCATGCAAGTGATGGGCGTAAGGTAAGTTAATACCTGCTTTATATTTCAATTATTCAGGAAAGGCCGATTTAAGCATACTGGTAAGCATAGATGTGTAAACTAGGAGAGTGTATTGGGGGGGTGGGGGAGAGAACCTGTGATGCCTTTTCACCATAAAATTAAATGCTCTTGTACTTGACACTAGCAGTTGTGACAGATTAAGTCGGCAGATGTGGATTTTGTGTGTGTCTTTTAAATGTCAAACCCTGGTCTACATGTAAAAGAAACTTTTAAGACCTTTTGTAAGAAAAACAAAATGTACTGTTGCAGATGGATAAAATAACTAAGGGAAGAAAGCTATTATTTTATTTGAACATTGCCTGGGTGAGGTGGTTGGTATTCAGCTTAGCTCCTAATACACTGCCACGTAGACTGGCACTGTATTGCTATGGTTAACACCTTCTGCATTTTCTTAAGTTTGACATTATTGTTTTGACTTTCTCTGGCAGAGATGTTTGAATGAGTTAAATTAAGAATTAGGCTGAAACTGGAGGAGGGAAGAACATACGGAGTGAGAAGTAGATCCTATGATTTTTGATGTTTTAGACTTCAAGATGATAGTCTGTCTAGACTGTTGGATTTACGAATGCTGGGGTTTTTTTTTTTTATTTGATTTATTGGTTTGTTTTTGGTTTTTTTTTTAACTGTGTACCAGAATGTTTTTAGTATGCATCTGTTAAAGTCTTTAACCTGTAACAGTACATCTCATTTTTGGAGAGAAAAGCCTGGGAGTGTTTTCTTTTATAGTTTTTTTTATTTTTGATGGAGTGTGTCAGAGCATAGTATAAACCTCTGCCCATCCTGGAGCTGTTGTGGAACAGCCCAGTTCCACTGAAGTCAGTGAATATAGGCCAGTTTGCACTTACTTTTAATTAAAAGGTATGTTGTTACTGAATATAAAAAATTCAGCTCCATTGTACAAAAATTCCTTATTTTTATACACATTTTAAAATGTTTCTCATTTACATTTTGTAATATCGACAATACATACTATGTGACAGAAAACCCAGCCAGTTTTTTGCTTATTTATATTTATCACTGATTGAAAGTTGATGCATCTTCCGGATTTTGAAAACAATTGATTTTATGAACTGAGGACAGGCAATTGAACAAGGGCTTTATTCAATTTAGCAGTGTTGGAACTGATGAAACACTCCGCACATTTTAAGATTAAACATACCGCCCATATTTCTTGAATTTCCTTTTCTTTTTTTAAGACTTTGTTGTTCAAGTAAAAGTGTATTTAGGTATTAATAGTGCTCTGTGTTATAATTAAACAGGGTGGTGTACAGCAGTGCATTATTGAGTAATTGAGCCCCCATCACTGTTGATCTAAGGCCAGATGCAGAGTTAAGATTTCTGTCAGCAGGGCGAGGCGTAAGCGCCTGCAGATGTTTTCTTGAACATTTATAACTTCAAAGTAAAAATAAAAAAAAATTTACAAAGCTTTTAACATTAACATTGAGGTAGCAGAAAATATTTCTGTATTATTGCAGCCTCTGAATTAGTTACAAAATTTATGCCCAAAGCTTGGAAAGCATGTTGCAGTTAAAGCTCATGAGTGTGGACGCTTTAAAAATGTGTTTGGTTGGTTGGTTGTTGGTAAGTGCACTGGTTACTGAAACTCCTTTTAAGATGCCTTGCCGTTGATATTAATTAGCTTTTTTAAAATGATGTCTACCAAATATATTTTTTTTCTAGCGCACGTTTTCTACAGGCTGTGGAAGGTTTAGTAATGCTTTGTAGCAAGTGTGCTGTATAACTGTTAAGTATTTAATTTGTAAAGCAAAGCTTTCAGGTCCTGTGCTAGCGCAAGATCGCTTGGGGTTTGATCATTTTAAGCTGTGCTGCAAATTAAATGAGCCTTTCAGCCTACAGCACCGAATTCTTGTAAATTGAAGTCTCCACTGGTATAGCTGCCTCTAGTTGGTCTGTAGTGATTTACACTAGCTGAGAATTTGTCCATTTTGGAAGTTGCTTTTTGCATTCCTAGATGCTTGTAGTAATTATTTTTTGCAGATCCTCTGAGTATTCAAGCTTCAGACTTAGGACAGTATCAGGCCACAGACTTAACACAGCTCTCAGGACCAGGAGCGCAGGCTCTGCGGTTGGGCCCAAGGTTCTCAGCATCACGCCTACTCTGCAGTACAGCTGTACCCACAAACTCTTTCTTCGATCTGTGCGTTCCTTGATTTTCTGAAATGTCCAGCTCTATTCTGATAAAGAAACATTTAGCTGTGTAGGTGAAGAAATTGAGTTCCAGTATGGAACTGTATGCAGTTTACTTTTTCTTTCCCCCTGGGGATTTTTTCTGTGTCCCATGCATACTAACATATGGCGTTCTGGATTTCTCAAACATCACATGTGCTGTGAAGTTGGGCTTTATAGAATGGGTAAAAGGGGTGGAAAACTCTGACAGTATCTTGCTGGTTTGAAACCAGCTAAGGTTGGAAATAAAAAAGATTTATTGCATTCTGGGTAGTGCTTGTAGCCTTTTTGAGAAGTATTGACAGCCAGAGTCTGATTCCTACTGGACAGGATTCCATGATTCTAAACCAATTACAGCTGGTGCTGATAACCATTGCTCCATCTGTTTGTTTAGGATGGTGGTCAAGACAAATAGGAATGAAAATTGAACTTCCTTCTTCCCCTCCAAAGTCACAGTTTAGGTGGGTTATGGGCATTGTAGGAATATTCACATTACGGAAGCTTTTGCCTGAAGAGGGAATATAATCTATGTGGCTGCTCTTGCAATTATTTTCTGGAGGGAAAAGTGAAGGAGTGTGCAAAAGAAAAAGCAATTTTATACGTCAGCTAAAGCATTCCTGTGTACCAAGGATCATGGTAATTTTTTTGGGTTTTGATGACCAAGGAAAATCAACAATAATATCTCAGAAACTACGATTTCACTGAGCTAGGTAATGATTGATTTTTGTGCAAGTACTGGCTTATGTGCCAGTTGAGTGTATGTGAGGGTACAAATAAGAGCTGTATAGTGCAGAACTGTATGGTACAGTGTAAGCAAATGAGTATTACACAAGGGTAAATTTCACAAAACCGGTTTTTTTTTAAACTGTCCAATTTGTTTAGTTTTTAAAAAGCAGTACTTGAGCTGAAATATAATAGTGATTTTTCATGGCAATTAGTCTTGCTTTGATGTTTTTTTTTTTAAACAGGAGACTGAAAATTCGCAGAATTGCTAGAATGAGGTGGTGTGTGTAAGGCAACATTTACACGTTGCATCACTTCTGTTCACATAGCCTCACAAAGTATTTACTGTGTCAGAACACAACTTAGACACAATGCACAGCACCTGCATATTGGTGTGGGTCTGAAATTTCCCTGTGTCCTGTGAGCTCTGCTCGTCTCCTTGGTGTTTACATTATCTATAGAATTGATGACTTCTCGAAGACAAGCCTGTGGTGTTGGTGTTAGCAGATGGTATGGAATTTCACATAGTTAAGAAGCCAAGGCATCTATTTGTGTGTCTGTCTACGTAAAGGTATGTAGGCTTTAGAGCCCCTGTTATTTTCCCTCAAATATTTTCCTCTGGGGTTGTCTTTTTCAAGACTTCATTATGAGTGAATTTTCAAAAAATGTTTTTTGACTTCTTTAAATCACTGGGTTCCTCTCTGCTGCTGGAAATTAAAGCTGTATTACTTTGTCATGATAGCTGGATTTCTGACTTGCTACAGCAATCACTGCTTACCTAAGTCCAGTGGCAAGAGACAGGTTTAAAATTGCACATATGATGGTTGCAGGTTGAGTAGAAGCTCTTAGCCTGCTCATTTCCTTCAGAAAGCTGTTGTGAACACTTGAAAGCTGTTTAAGGAAGAAATTGGTGTTGCCTCCATTTTAAAGATGCAGACATATCTGAGCTGATAAGGAAGCATCGGTTTCAGCAATTCAGATAAGAACTCTTTCCTGCAAGACACTTCCCACATGACTAATCGTAGCTTTCCAAAGTGATCTGCATCCACCTGACATGGTAGCTATTAGCAATAGGAGGTTGGATTTTTGTTTTGAAATTGGATTTTTGGTTGTACATAATATCCTGCTCCTGTACTGCATTATACATGCTCAGATCATGCCGGCACTAAAATACTCAGGTGTTGGTTGAATAAAACCTTGTCTTTTGCAAGGCACTCCAACTCCTCTGGTTAGGAGTTACTCAAAAAACAGTTTGTTTGGTGGTCTTCTCAAGGTCCATCTCTTGAAGTAGAGCAAATATCTAATATTTTGAGCTCTTAGGAGCATAGAAAAGTGATTAACTGAAAAATAAAATGGTTGCTTTGTACTTTGAAGTGAAGTTTCTGTTGCAGCTGTGTTTTGTATTTACATTTTGTATCAAACATATGAAAAACAGGGAATACAATGGCATTACCTATGGCAGCATGGTCTCAGGTATTAGTTCAACTTGAGGCAGGAATTGCTACCAGAAGGCAGCACAGAATGCAGTTCCTCCATAGCTACCTTGTTTTCCATCCTGCACCTTCCCTCCCTGCCTCCATCCTTAGAAACGAGAAATGTTTTTTCTGCAACAAGTGAATCAGGGGTCCTGCAAACAACGCACCTCAGTTTTTCCTAGCACAGGACCATCCAGTGCTGTGGATAATGGAGTGATCCCATGGAAAAAAAAATAGGTAGTTAATTAAAATGCCATTTCTATCATGCACGTGGTCCTACTTCACTTATTTGCTCTGTTGTCTTCTGACTTGTAGAGCCCCTTTCTTTGTTTATTCCCAGTTTTCAGTCCTTACCAGCTCCCAGTTCCAGTCTTTGGTATTATGCTTCTGCAATGCCTTTGTTGTTTTGCCTTTCTAGACCAGCTGTAGACAGCCCTGGATCCAAAATACCAGTAACAGGCCTTTTCATTAAACTTTGTGAGTCATAGGAGACATACTTGCCTCTTGGGTTTGGTTGAGGCTGTTCCTGCAGCCTGTTCTTTCCTTCCATAGGGATGTTGTTTTTTCTTGTGCGTGCCATTATTCAGGTTCGTTGGCACAGGGTTCAGATGTAAGAAATCCAAGTCTGAGAAGGTCTGCAATGCAGTGCTGAGTAGCAGCATCCTTGGCCTGAGGTAACCACTGCAAAAGGTCTTGAGAACAAAGTGCCCCTCAGCTTTTGCTATGGGACATCCCTGATACCGAGTAGCGTTCTGTTGGATGAAATTGCAGATTCTTCCTCTTGCTTCCTCTGCTTCTTTCTCTCTATTGAGAGATCAGCCTGTAAACAAAGGGCTGGTAAAGTGAAATTGAGTTCTAACAAGGTCAGGTGAGTTACGTCTCCTCTTACCAGGGAGTCTCCAGTTTGCTGCTGGTAAGTGAATTTGCCAACCTCTCTTCCAGAACTCTGGTTGTTTGCAGCCATTTTCAAGAAAAATCCTGCAATTGGAAAGAAAATTGTTATACGTTCCAATTTCTGAGTCTGTGTGGAACAATGAGTCCACATTTTCACAAGCTTTTCCTTTACAGTTACAAAGACTACAGACTTGGGCAGACGTTTAGATTCTCTCGTAATATTCTTGGCTCTAGGAGCTGGGGGTTGAGGAAAAATGCCATGTTCTGCAAGATGTGAACACGTTGTGTGCTGGTGAAACTGTAAACCTTCACGATTGTGTGCATTTTTCTTGTGCTGTGGAATAAAAATTAAAACTAATACCACATAAATCCATAGGTCTGTTTGTTCTATAAATCTGTGTCATAGCGATTATATTCAGATGGAATATATTTTGGAAGAAATTATTTCTCGTAGAAGGAAAAAAGTTGTCTCAGTATTGTGAAAATCTAGTTTTTTACAGACAAAAGCTGTTTATTTGAGGAAAAGACTTGTGAACAGATAGCCAGTGTAAGGCCTTTTTTGTAGTGCCCAAGGGTATATCTGAATGTCAGTGTGGACTCTATACATGTTGGAGGTTTTTTGTCACATGTAATATCTTACCTAGTTTAACAATTTGCATAAGAGTTTTATGAACTCTTCTGCTGGTATACATTGTTTGTTTGTGTGGTTTGTAAGTACAGTCTCTACTCTCAAGACTTATCTACAGTAAAAAAAACAACTAACCTAGTGCAGAGGAGAGGAGCAATGGAATGATACAGATTAACAGTTAACCATGTATTCTTGGTTCAGAATGAGTGCCTTCTCTTTCATTAGTCTAATAAAATGAAAAGATTAAAAATGGTTTAATGAAATGTCATTTTGTTTCAGAAAAACGACAGCTCCACAAATCCAAAATAGTTATTTCAGAATAACTGGGTACACAAGCCCTTGCTAAATCTGCTCACTTGTTGCTTACTAGCATAATTGTCAGTCTGGTTTTGATGAAGTGCTATAAACTCAGTTTTGTGGGTGGGAAATGTGCAGATTTTGGGTTCTTCATTTGTGGCCCTGCAAAGATTTGCCAGGAGTTTCATGATGTGCGATTACAGCATTGTGGAGCTGCAGTTATCAAAATAAGCGATAACCGCACAGGCTGTTAGCTAATGTTTGCTAGTGTAAAGCTGGCCTTGGCTGATGGCTTCTAGACACTGCAATCTTTGTTGGCACTGATCTGGTACATGTTTCATGAAACACGGGTGTATCAAGGTTATATCTAGGGATGTGAGTCGGTAGATTGATAAATAGAATCACAGAATGTCCTTGTTTGGATGGGACATTAAGATCATCTAGTTCCAGCCTCTCTGCCATGGGTAGGGACACCTTTCACTAGACTAGATCAAATACTTGAGTCAAATATCTGAGTCAGTATTTGAGTCTGCAGAATCCCTCTGCAGACTTTTTATGGTATAGATGACTTGGCTTAATTTCTATCCCTGGTGTCACTTGAAACCTTTTATATCCAAAGATTATATCTTTTGAATAAAATGTAAAACTGATCCACTTGCTTTTAAGTTTCTGTTGTGAGATCCTAAGTATTTTTCCCAAAACAATTCAGTGAGTATCCCTTCACCTGTTATTTGAAGTGTTATCTGTCACGTCCACAAATAGACATTGTGCTCCAAAGGACCAGAAAGAAATTGTTAACACTGTCATCATTCTCTTTGTATTGTTCTCTAAAATTCAGGAAATCTCATTTGTTAATTAATGTGCTCTTCAGGAAGCCTTGAATGTGTTGGAAGCATGGGGGGTTTTTATACCTGAACTGTTTTCCCCTTGATGATTAGCTTCGCACAGGAGATGACTTCCCGCATTACGCTATTATCCATCTCTTGTCAAGAGAAAACAAGTCAAACTGGCAGATTTGGGCAGAGCTGCCATGTAATATTTTATGCACATTAACTAAAATCTGTGTTCTGGATTTGGCTTTAACAGCTCACAGAGCTTCCAGAAGCCGAGTACTGATAATATTTCTTCTACTGTGATCTCAAGAGTGGAGCCCTTTCCTTTGCAGAGCTTGCTGAGATTATGTTCTGAGTTGAAATGCAGCAGCTCAATCTGTGGATTGTGTCCATGTGACTTTTGTATATGGTTGACTGTAGTGAATACTGTAGGTGATATTTCTGTGCTTGGTGTTACTTCCCTCTCAAAATCCCTGCATGAGAGCATAAGAAGTACTGAGAAGTAAACTGATCTGCTTTCTTGTTTCTTTTTGCTTTTGAGTATGGTATCAGTGTACTTTGTGGCCTCCCTCTGTTGTGACATCATTTAGTTGTACACTGTGTCATCTCTCTGCCATGCTGTTGTGCAACCACCTGAGGACCTAACATCATCTTCCTTATAAACCATCGATGAGGATTTAGTTAAAAAACGCATTGAGTACCCATTGTAACCTGTATCAGTTGGCTTACCCTTATGCATGTGCTTGTCAACTGCTTCAGAAAACCCAAGTTTTAAACTTGGAAATTCTTTTAACTGTATTTGACTCTTCCCAAGCAGACCGTGTTTATTCAGGTGTTCACTAATTCTAGCTGTTATTATATTGTACTTTTTCCTTGTGCAGACGTCAAGATTACAGGCCTGTATGTAGTTCCCCAAAATGTGCATTAATGATTGGTTTGTAACTTCCGTGTCTTCACGTACCAAGATAATCTTAAGTGAAGGTCATGTACCACTGGTAATTCACCTGTTTCGTTCTCCAGTGCTCTGTTGAGTGGATCCACTTTGGTCCTGGCAATTTGTTAATGTTCATTTTGATTATGGGGATGATTACCTCATCTATGCTTAATATAGACAGATCCTTTGCCAGGCTTCTCCTTGCTCCCAAATATGCACATGCTCACTCACCAGGATCCTGGAATAAGAGTTACTGTTTCTTCTAAGATGTATACCATGCAAAGAGTTCCTTCAGTTCTTCAAAATGCCTTCTTGCCTGTAAGACCTTCATTTCTTGTCCTAGCATCACCTTGCCCCACTGAACTGCCTGGTGCATTTTGTGCTCCTAGTGAGTTGCAAGAAGTTATGTCTGGTTTTAATTCCTTTCACCAGTTACTACTTAGACTGTTTTTGCCTGTCTACATGTATTTTTACCTCTAAACTACTGGAATTTGTGGTCCCTGTGTTTTTCTCCAGGTTGTAAATTAAGCTTTGTGAATGTCCTCTTAATTCTAGTAAACTCTTGTAGCTTGCTGTTGGTCATACTGGCTTCTTTCACTATATCAAGCCCCTCCCCACAGAAGGTATGCATTAGCAAAGCATCTCCAGAATTATCTTCATTTGTAGTTTTTATGCTGTCTGTAAGGATATAATTTTCTTACCTACCAATTCTAGCTTATTTTTAAAAACTTGCTATTTTTTTCATAGCTTCACTTTCTGAAAGTTGGTGCATCTTGCTGTATTATTTTAGCAAGCATTTCCCCTATAGATAAGTTGAATCTGAGTGTGTTATAGCAACTATTAAAAACAACTTCTACTGAAAGGTTTTGCTTCAGGTGTCACTTAGTACCATCCCAGTAGTTGTATTTACCCTTGTGGCCTTCCTAGCCTCTTTCTCTGTAGAACGGTCACTGGTAGCATCTGAATATTTCCCCTCTTAGGTCCCCCAAAGCCATTGTGTTTTCTGCACTTGCTGCCTCTCTGATTTCTCCCAGCACATCAGTTATCATTTGCTCATACAACCCCGTCGTTGACTTCAGAGGTTGTATGGATAATGCAGAGTGATCGATTCTAAATGGAAAGAACTGCAAATACTTACGAGCAAGGAGAAATGTATTTACATAACCATTTCTGAAAGTATTGTTTAAGTTGACTGAGCAGGAAGCAGATGAAGGATAAAAGGGGAGGAAAATGCCAAAATAAGGCATTGTAATTGATGATGGATGCCATTGATGAACAAGAAAATTGAGGTGATTTGATTAGTCTTTTCTAAGTAATATTATATGCGACTACTTATAAAAGAAACTTATTTCTTACTGATTAAATTCTTTAGAATATTCATATTCTAATAACCATTACTTTTCAATTGGAATTACAAGATCAAGTCTCTGCCTTTTTCCCTGTATTTTGCAAGGCTGCTCTTCAAAGAAATGGTGAAGCTTATTTCACTGGATTATAAAGTTATTTAATTCTAAAATTTGCAAATTATCACTGTAATGCAAAAAGAGTATTTTGTGTATTTAATTTTATTAATTATATTTCATGTTTTAATTATATTCCAAAATTTAAGGTATAAATATTTATTTCATACTCTGCACTGGAGCTGAAATGCAGTCAATTTGCAAGTGTTGCTCGTGACAGTTTCAGTAAAATGACCCCAGTTTCAGTAAAATGAGTGAAGTGCTGATTTGAAGCCATGTTAACAAAGAGAATGGTCAAATTAATTTATTCCTTCTTAATAATGTGAAAATATTATGAACTGAAGCCTGGAAAGCTTCTAGTTGGAAAGGGAAGTTGGAGAAGTAAAGTAAATATATAAAGATGGAATAGGAGAAGTAGTAAAAATAATAAGATAGACAAAAAGAAAAGGAAAATGGAAGATTATTAATTGACTGTAGTAGGAAAAATATTGATGTACATACAGACTGGGGAACGAGAGGCTGGAGAGCAGCGCTGCAGAAAGGGATCTGGGGGTCCTGGTCCATGGCAAGCTGAACATGAGCCCTGGCAGCCAGGAGGGCCAAGCGTGTCCTGGGGTACATCAGGCACAGCATCGCCAGCCGGGCAAGGGAGGGATTGTCCCGCTCTGCTCTGCACTGGAGTGGCCTCACCTCCAGTGCTGGGGGCAGCTCTGGGTGCCACAACATAAAAAAAAAAACATTAAGTTTTTGAGAGTGTCCAGAAGAGGGCCGCAAGGATGGTGAAGGGCCTTGAGGGGAAGCTGTGAGGGGTGGCTGAGGTCACTTGGTCTGTTCAGCCTGGACAAGGGGAGACTGAGGGGAGACCTCATTGCGGTCTACAGCTTCCTTAGGAGGGGAAGAGGAGGGGCAGGCATTGATCTCTTCTCTGTAGTGACAGGATCCAAGGCAATGGCCTGAAGCTGTGTCAGGGCAAATTTAGGTTTGATATTAGGAAAAGGTTTTTCACCCAGAGGGTGGCTGGGCACTGGAACAGGCTCCCCAGGGAAGTGGTCACAGCACCGAGGCTGACAGAGTTCAAGAAGCATTTGGACAATGCTCTCAGGCACATGGTGTGACTCTTGGGGTGTCCTGTGCAGGGCCAGGAGGTGGACTCAGTGATCTTGATGGGTCCCTTCCAGCGCAGGATATTCTATGACCCTAGGCAGATTTTGATAGCAAGTGGTTAAAGAAGAGAATGCAACAGCAAAAAAACCCCCAGCAGTTTTGGTTCTCTGGTGATTCAGTGTGCATCTTCTTCAGATTGCCAAAAATGGCCATGCTGGACACAATGATACTGTAAGTAGTTTCTGTGTAGTGTTCTGCCATATCTTTCAAGCCAGAATAGATTTCATTTCAGTGTTAAATAACATCAGCTGCATTCCTTTAGGAGAAGAGAGTGGGTCTTTACTGTAATTTTTTCTTTATGTAGCTCAGCAAGCCACTGTTCCCTCAGCTGTCAGCATCTATCACCAAAGAAAGAGCGTATACTCCTCTGCTTCTCTGATAATTCATCTCAAAGTTCCTCTCCCCGTGCCATTGAGTGCTGCCAGAGATGTATTCTGTGCTTCTGAATCTGGGAAAACTACAAATGCTACCCAGAATTTCTTTTTCATATTGCAGTTCTATCCCCAGCTACACCTTCATCATATGCATGTAGAAACAGAAGAGATTCTTGAAAAGTTCAGTTTTCTGAGAATACTATGGTTTTGTGAGGGCTGTTACTCGGTTTTTTTAACACATCCTCTGTAGAACTGTTTTGCCAAATGTTTGAGATATATGCATATACAGAAGAGTTTTGGGGAAGGGAGGAGGTGTTGCATTTTAATTCTTGTTTAGGAAGAGGTTAAAGATTACTAGTGCCCCATTTATGGGATCTGCTGTTTGTGAAATCCTTCAGAGATGAGTGGTGTTCCTATTTAAAGATTTAAGTATCTCTTCTAGCCCTTTACCTTTTTCCCCTTAGTCTCTGCTTCTAGGTTTGTCTCTGAAAGTAATGGCAGCACCTCTCTATGGAGCAGTTAGGGAACTAAGCTTCCTAATTAATATCTGGGAAGCGAAGGTCCCTTTTATTCCTTTGCCATACCTACTTTGTCTTGTCAATCAGATTGATCTTTGCTTTTGGTTATTTCCAAACACAGTTGTTGTCTTCAGTATTACAGTATCTCTCTGGTGGCCCTTTAGCCATTTTTCTGCCACGTACTGATGAGAAGGGATGGAGGGGGTTGTGGTTATTGGAAGCTGTCTGGGGTACAGTGACTGTGAAATAATAGAGTTTTCAATATTGGATGGAAGAAAGAGGGGCATCAAGGAAACTTCTACGCTGGATTTCCAGAGGGCAGACTTAGGCCTATCCAGGATGCCGATTCAGAGAGTACCTTGGGAAATGGTGCTTAAAAATAGTGGGGTCCAGGAAGGATGGACGTTGTTCAGGAAAGAAATCTTGAAGGCACAGGAGCAGACTATCCCTGTGTGCTGAAAGATGAGCCGACGGGGAAAAGGACCGGTCTGGATGTGCATGGAGCTTTTGTAGGAACTTGGGGAAAAAAAGAGGGTATGTCACCTTTGGAAAAAGGGGCAGGTAACTCAGGAAGGGCTTAAGGATGTTGTTAGGTCATGCGAAAAAAATACTAGAGAGGTAAAAGCTAAATTAGAACTTAATCTGGCCACTTCTGTAAAGGATAATTAAAAATGTTTTTATAAATACATTCGTAGCAAAAGGAGGGGCAAGAAAAACATCCATTCTTTCTTGGAGGTGGATGGGAATATAGTTACCAAAGATGAGGAGAAAGCTGAGGTATTTAATGCTGCCTTTGCCTCAGTTTTCAACAATAAGACAGGTGGTCCTGAGGACAGTTGTCCTCCTGAGCTGGTAGACAGGGACAGGGAGCAGAATAGCCCTCCTGTGATCCAGGAGGAAGCANCTCCATTCTTTCTTGGAGGTGGGTGGGAATATAGTTACCAAAGACGAGGAGAAAGCTGAGGTATTTAATGCCTTCTTTGCCTCAGTTTTCAACAATAAGACAGGTGGTCCTGAGGACAGTTGTCCTCCTGAGCTGGTAGACAGGGACAGGGAGCAGAATAGCCCTCCTGTGATCCAGGAGGAAGCAGTTGGTGACATGCTGAGCCATTCAGATGCTCACAGGACCAGACGCAATCCACTGTAGGGTGATGAGAGAGCTGGTGGAAGAGCTCGCCAAGCCGCTCTCCATCATTTATCATCAGTCCTGGCTCACTGGGGAGGTCCCAGATGACTGGAAGCTGGCCAGTGTGATGCCCATCCATAAGAAGAGCTCAAAGGAGGATCTAGGAAACTGCAGGCAGGTCAGCCTGACCTTGGTGCCCAGCAAGGTTATGGAACAGATCATCTTTAGTGCGATCACGCGGCACTTACTGGTCAACTGGGGGATCTGACCCAGCCAGCACGGATTTAGGAGGGGCATCTCCTGCGTGACCAGCCTGACCTCTCTTTATGAGCAGGTGACCCACCTGATGGCTGAGGGGAGGGAAGGCTGTGGATGTGTCTACCTGGACTTCAGCGAAGCCTTTGACACTTTCTCCCATAGCATGCTCCTCAAAAAGCTGGCAGCCCATGGCTTGGACAGGAGCACCATTCACTGTGTAAAAAACTGGCTGGATGGCCGGGCCCAGAGAGTGGTTCTGCATCCACTTGGCAGCCAGTCACTAGTGGGGTTCCCCAGGGATCAGTGCTGGGCCCAGTCCAGTTTAATATCTTTACTGATGATCTGGATGAGGGGATCAAGTCTATCATGAGCAAATTTCCAGATGACACCAAGCTGGGTACGAGTGTCAATCTGCTGGAGGGTAGGAGGGCTGTGCAGAGGGATCTGGACAGATGGGCTGAATCTCATGACATGAAGTTTAACAAGTGCTGGGTCCTGCACTTTGGCCACAACAACCGCCTGCAGAGCTACAGGCTGGGGACCGAGTGGCCAGACAGCAGCTAGGCAGAAAGGGACCTGCGAGTACTGGTTGACAGCAGCTGAACATGAGCCAGCGAGTGCCCAGGTGGCCAAGAAGGCCAATGGCATCCTGGCCTGTATCAGCGACAGTGTGGCCAGCAGGACCAGGGGAAGTGATTCTTCCCCTGTACTTGGCACTGGTGAGGCCACACCTTGAGTACTGTGTCCAGTTCTGGGCTCCTCAATTTAGGAAGAATGTTGAGGTACTGGAGTGTGTCCAGAGAAGGGCAACAAGGCTGGTGAAGAGCACAAGTCCTGTGAGGAGCAGCTGAGGGAGCTGGGGTTGTTTAGCCTGGAGAAGAGGAGGCTCAGGAGAGACCTTATCGCTCTACAACTGCCTGAAAGGAGGGTGTAGCCAGGTGAGGGTCGGTCTCTTCTCCCAGGCAACCAGCAACAGGACAAGAGGACAAAGCCTTAAGCTGCACCAGGGAAGGTTTAGATTGGACATTAGGAAGAGTTTCTTCACAGAGAGAATGATTGGTCATTGGAATGGGCTGCCCAGGTGACTGGTGGAGTCACCATCCTTGGAGGTGTTAAGAAGAAACTGGATGTGGCACTCAGTGCCATGGTCTAGTTGACAAGGAGTTATTTGGTCATAGCTTGGACTTGATCTCAAAGGTCTATTCCAACTTAGTTGATTCTGTGATTTCCTGTTTTACCTTCTTTTAACCTTGAGATGGAGACACTCCAGTTATTTTTGTCTACCCCTGTGCAGGATCATGCTTGTCATCCTGTCAGTCCTTCCCTACCCTAGGCACGTAGGTGATTGAAGAAGCTCTTCTCTCATAAATCTCCTGCCCCCTTATTTGTCAACACTTAGCCCAGGCTGCAGTACAACAGGGTCACTATGTTAGTGTGTGGAACTGATGCCAACCCTTGTCATGCAGACTTAGAGGTTCAGACATGCAGTCAGAAAATTGTGTTGTCCCTCAAAGGTCAGATCTGCTAGAGAAGCATTCAGTAGTCAGTAGTTTGGACAGTACAGCCCCCTGAGAAGGAACAGATTTGAATACTCACTGGATACGAGGAGCTGGTCTGTCACCCAAGTAAACCTCTTCCGAATGAGGCCTTACTCTGTCAGTGTATTTGTAGTATTTTTAGTCTTCTCTTTCTGTGATTTTTAACTCTTCCTCAAGTTTATGAACATTCTTGCCCATTGATGCTCTGCCCTAGCACTGCTGTGTCTGTGAAATCAAGCTGCTTTTGTCTTTGCTGGTTTACAGCTCAAAACAGTTGGCTCCCCATCACCACCCCCACACCTGCCAAGAGATTGTCTGATATACCAGACCTCTAAATTAAGATACTGTGTGACTTGCAAATTCTGAATTAGTCAGCTGTTCAGTTCATTTTCCCTGTCATTAGCTGTTAGAAAGCAATATGTGAAATCTGTGACATGATGTTTTTCAGAATTTTACTATACTAAGCCTGTCCAGTTCAACAGTCTAATTAATTACTACTGGCTATGTTCTGAAGATGAAGAAGTTCAATTACCACTGGAAACAGTGGAGTGAGAAATGTCTTCCTTAAGCATTTTGTAATTCTTGTCTTTAGGAATTTTGTTTGATCGTAGGGGAGTTTGTTTGCTTGTTTATTACATTTTTTGCATAAGAAAAGTACTTTAGGCTCTTCATCCCTGTGCTTATTTATCTCTGGAGTTTTAGCTAGCTCATCACAGTCAGCAGTCTGACATTACTTGTTTTCCTGAAGCAGCATCTATTAGTTTGTCCCTAAGGCATAATTGTCAACCATGAATTTAAATAACTCAGTACTGCTGTAAAATGACCAAGGAAGCTGCATGATTAGGCTGACAAGTCATGTGGCTGGTGAGCAGAAACACAGCCCCTTTCCTGCTCATGAAGAGCGTAATTCTTCAGTCAGGGTTAGCGAGCTTTATTTCTGTAGTAGCAAATGTGTAAGAGCATTATAGCGTGAATATAATATAATTATTTTGAGTTATTTGAAATACGTGTTTACGGAAGGAAATAGTTTTGTGTATAAGTCCAGTCTTGGCACTATAAAAACAAATGTCAATGATCTATTTCCCAAGGAAGCTTCCAACTTCATTTAAAATGAAAGTTTAGGATGGGTGCACTGTTTAAAATTAGAATGCAAGTTGGTATTTGAACAGCAAATGAAAAGCCTGATTGTTTCCACAGTGGAAAAGTTTAGGAATGCGTCTGCAAGATTGTGGTGTTGTTGCAACTTGTTTTCTTACCCCATTAATCAGAATGATAAAGTGGTGACAGGAGGTACTCCACTTGCATCCGGAATGTCTTCCTGATGTACCCTCATGATTGATGTGATTCATTTTAGAGATGTCTGCAAGACAGCAGCATCAAGCACAGACTATTGTGATTGGAAAGAAAGATTCTGTCATAAATTCTACCGCAGTAAAGAGAAAGTTGTTTGCTTTGCCAGGAGTCAGGACATCTTTTGAAACAGTTTTATGCAAAACTGTGAAACGAAGGTCTCCTCTGCAATTAGAAACCCCTCTGCTCTTCCCTTAATTCAAAGGGGATGAAACACTTCTGTAAAGGGAGTTTGTATGACAAACTACAAAAGTTTTAATATTTTTTTATTGCTGTTTTCTAAGGGCAGTATCATCTGATTAGAACAAAGGTTTTGTTTGACCTGCATTAAATGGGAGTTTGCGGCATACCTGCAATTTCCAAAGCTAGTAAACCTGAAGATAATTATAAACATGGTATAAAAAAGTCACAGATATTAAAGTCTCCATGAAACATTTTAAAATCCCTCCTCCTCCCTCTTTTTTCTTTTTTTTTTTTGGTTGTTGTTGTTGTTGTGTGTGTCCTTTGTCAGCAGGATGTTGTAGAAGACTTAATAATAAGCATATATTTTTTGCCAAGTTTTACTTGTTTCCCTGTCTGTAAGAGCCACCCTTACTGGTGCGTATCCCTGTGGGGACTTTCTGGGCATGAGAATAGCCATACGTCAAGGCCAGAGCTGGCCCTCAAAATCAGAATGTTGCCTCTTCATTGTGAAAATACCCTTCCTGTAGACAATTAAATTAATTTATGAAAATTCTAAATCACTGTATAGTGATGTAAAGAGGATGTATGATGAGACATCATTTATGTAATAAGATTGTTATTTGTTGATTTTAATAGACTTCAGGATGGCAAGTTGAGAATGAGAGAAACACAGATTAAGATTTTTATCAGATAGCATTATGTAAAGATTTCGGCAGTAGAAAACAAGAACAGGAAATATTAGTTCTTAAAACAGTTCCTGCAGCTATTATTAATCATGCAGATAATGCATAATATAAGATGGTTACATAAGATCCTTGATTTAAAGTTGCCCTTTAAAATGTGTAATTTGAATCTGAAAATGAAGCTTTCTTCTGAGGCAGTGGCAGCTTTACTGTCTAAGAGCTGCTGAACTCTTTAGTACAGGATAGGAAGGGAAATGGATGGTGCTTGGAGCTAGCACTCCCACATTGCCTGCAGACAGTTTGTTGAAGCAAATTTCGAGATTTTAGCAGAATCAGAGCCTGCAGTGCTGGAGATCCCTCAGGGCCCCTTTTGTTTGATGCAGGTGAACAGGGGATGGCAAGTCCAAGGCGGCTGACCTTGAACAGGGGTCATCAAATCAACTGTTGGTAATGAAGCAGTGCAAAAACACCTAAGGCTCACTGAGAAAGTATCAAATCTACAAAATGCATTTCTTGTATTCCCAGGCGACACTTTATCAAAAAGACTGCAGGCAAAAATACCTACCTTACTATAAATAGGAGGTATATAGGTTGACAGCGATTGCTATCCGGTGTACAGTGATGTTCCTTGAAATGCACAGTACCTGCTTTGGCTCAGTTACAGCTGCCATAAAACTTTCAAATAATATGAGCATCTTGCATGATGGTCTACTTTACTTAATAGAAATGGAGTTATGCTCTTTTTAATTACACTAGCAAGTAAGACAGTGTGTTTGGCTTGGTAACTCTGAATGTGAGTCTTGGAAGGCAAGTGCCCTCTAAGGATTTTTGTTAGTAAGTCTTGCCAAGTTTTGCTAGATGTGGGAGGAGGGGTTAATTGATAGGTTTATTAAATCCGTTTTCTTAAGTAATTTGTTTGATATAACTTTCAGGTGCAGTAGACATTACTACTGTTAATGATACTTAGTTTTTACGTCCCTGATGCTATATAAATAGCATGTTAATTTTAAGAATCACTCTCACAGCCAACATTCACTTTCTTTTTTTTTTTTTTCTCTGAGGGCTCATAATGTCATATAACAAGTAGTTCATGTAGCACAATATTATCTTTTAGGTACCTAGATTGTGTAATTAGCATACAAGCTTGTAACTCCAGATTATGATTTTTACCTGTTAAATCAATAGTATTAATGAATGCTCTTTCTCCTGAGAAAGGAAAGTTCTTAAAAATCATGGAGACAGGATCTTCCTGCTTTCTCCTTCCTGAAGCATATGTAAGCACAGCATTTATAAGAACCATTAAGCCAAACTGATGAGCAACTGGGAGTGCTAGCTTGTGGATACAGGGGGAGTGGCACTCCAGGTTAGCTGCTCCTGCATGTGTGCATGTGTTCGCTTGTCCTTGCCCATCAGTCAGGTGGTGTCTCTGGCCCTCTAATTCCCTGCCTCTCCAGCACTGAGCATTTGCAGTTGCAGAGTCGAAGCATGCTGTCCAGTGGAGATGTCAGCCTCTGCTCCAGGG
Source organism: Oreocharis arfaki (assembly GCA_013398015.1). Lineage (NCBI taxonomy): Eukaryota > Metazoa > Chordata > Aves > Passeriformes > Paramythiidae > Oreocharis > Oreocharis arfaki. The sequence goes on from VZRR01001814.1 coordinate 180,365, forward strand.
ATGGGTGCCGGGAGCATCAGTTGATCCTCCTTGGAGAGGCAGCCACAGCACGGCACACAGCTTTGCTGAAGCTGCTATGGGCCAGAAGGCAAGCACACCAAGTGTCAGGTGCCTGGCTGCAGATAAATAATTCCTGGCGTGGTGGGAAAGACAAGATACTCTGTATTTCAGTCGTGGGTGTGGGGTGTCTGTGTGCCCTTGCTCCAGAGGAGGAGGAAGTAGCTCACCTTTCTGAAAGACAGGGATGTAAGTTTTCTGAAGGTTGGGGTTGACACTGATTTGCTTCATTTATGCTATTTGTTGTGTGACTATAAACTTGAAAAGTTTTGGAGTTCTTCTCTAGAGAAGTTATTTGGCAAATGCAGGTCTGTTAACCTTAGAAATACGAAGTGCACAGTCCCAGCCTGAGTCATAGCAGTTTTTCTTTTAAGGAGTGAGAAGACTCTGTGGTTATGTGTCTTTATTGAGAACATCTCTGTTAATAATGTTTCATATGAGTAAAGCATAATTTTGGAAGTCTGCCATCATTGTTTTAGAAGTGGTGCACAGACAACAATGGATGTAGGTTAATTGTAGTGAGGTTAAAGGATCCTGCAGGGTTCCAGATATTTAATGCTTGGCTCCAGTTTCTCTGGAGTCTAGACCTTTGAATAGATTGACTTTTCTGTAGTCCATTTCAAATTAATTTCAGGTTTTCTGAGTTACTAACTCAATTGATAAAACTGGATTTAGTAACCAAACCAAGACAACTGTCAGAATAAATGGTACTGAAGTATTCTGCTAATGTCAGTAGCAGCATCATCCTTATCCACATTTTCATTAGAGTTTATGATATGCAGAAGACAGTTATTTTATAATAGGGGCAGATGTAAAAGGAATATAATGCCTTCTGGATCAGTCTAAAGTGTTAACTCAGTAGTAGAAACCTAAAACAGGGTAATAGATCCTAATAATTTGTGTGGTCAAACACTTAAAAGGTTGGACATGTTTGTTGTTACTGGTATTTTGCACCTTGGAAACACTCTGGGGATCTTCACGTTAGGAATGTTAGAGATCCTTATTTTGAGTATAGATAATTCTGAAGACAAGTCTTATGGAAACTTGCATAACTGCTTCCCTAAATTTACTGAGTTACCCAGGTGTTTTTCTAAGAGATGCCCTGGCTGTCATTTCTGATAGTACAAGCTGTGTCCTCAGTATGATACACAGGACACTTGGTAGTTGCCAAAGTGGTCACTCTTTCTGAAGCAAAGTAGCAAAGTGTTGAGACTTTAGTAAAATACAATACAGACTACTCCCAAGTTATGGACGTAATGTGTTCCTGGGAATCTGTACTGTTTATGAATATAGAGTACTTGCTGCTGTTTATCACAGATGAGACGATTTGTTGGGGGTTTTTTGTTTGTTTTTAACCTCCTGATAATAGTGAAATGTGATACCTCCCCTTGTAATACTGTATAATGATTTTTTAACGCTGACAGTAAATTTGTACTTGGCATAATATTGTGAGATATGTAAGTTTTCCCATGTTTCAAGCTGCTTTATGTGTGGGGTTTTACTGTAAGAAAATTGTATCATTTGTGGTTGCATGCCACAGAATAAATTGCAACAGAGATTGCTTTAAAATCCTCTGCTTCTCAGCCTTGGGAAGGAGGAAACAGCATCATCCATTTGTATAAGAAAGCAGTTCCTTCAGGCTGAGACAGCACACAAAATTTGTTTCGTAATAAAAAGCTTTTTAAAATAAACTTCAAGGGAAATTACTGTTGTCAACTCAAAAGCTTTCAGTTAAAATTCGTATGAGTTAGCCATGGAGAAGGGTGTTATTATTCTGTTATTATGCAGCAAGGTGCGTTACTGCTGAAGACCTGTATTTTTCAGGAAACTGCAATCTTCATACAATTTGCTCTTTGTCTTACCACAGCACAGTACAGAACACATATGGATACTTTTTTGGTGCAGAGATGATGATGATGATGATTTTTGAAATTAGCTATAAATTAAGAGGCTGTTATTGCCTTAGGCATGTCTGTATTCTCACCTACTTTAAGGTTTGACAGCAGGAAGGGCCTGCATGTGCTGTGCATTAGTTAATTTGGTTAACCACAGAAGGGTGCTGTAACTTACCTTGATGCAGTGTTTAAGAGAAACTAAGAGTATTTCAATGACAGGAAGTACAGGACTTAAAATTGATGTTGCTCCCATTCTTTATCTTCTTTTGTTTTGCAGTCCACTCCTTTACACCTAGCAGCTGGCTACAACAGAGTTCGGATAGTCCAGCTTCTGCTTCAGCATGGTGCAGATGTACATGCAAAGGACAAAGGGTATGTAAAATTAGTTCATTTATTACCTGTTTGCAGCAGTGGTTTTGTATTAGTCCAGATGACGAATTATTTCTTTGGTTCATGTTGCAGCATAATCTCAAATGGTTGTCTAAGAACGCAATATTTGCTTCCAAAATCTGAGTGTGCTTCAGATTAGTTGTGATTGCACTTGTTTCAAGTCTTCTTTTACACTTTTAAATTTTTTTCCCAACTTTGTTCTTTACTTCCATTCACAGACTACCCTTTGAAATTACAGACTAACAGCATTATTTTTGGAAAGGCAACAGGGAGAAGATACAAGGGCTTAGTGAAAGATGTGCATTGAAAAACCAATCTGTGGTCTAATTATCCTGTTTCACATATATGGATGTAATTCCAACTAACATCAATAATGTTCATGTGCTCACAGCTAGTGGTCCTTGTAGATCTATCTCCATTGAAGCTGACAGCAAAAATCAAGATACAGTAGAGGCTAAACTATTCTATTTTTGCATTAAGGATGGTAGTTATGTAAGGTATCAGAAAAGTGCACAGCAGTCAGAAATCTGAAATGGTATGTGCTGTGCGTTGTTCTCAGCCGTACATTTCTGGTCTCTAAGATTATGGTTTTCATGATGGCTGGATAGGAAGGCTTAGTCCTAACATTGTAGAAATTGGGCCCCTAGTTAAAGACATACATTTTGTATTCAGAGTCCATAGAAGTAAGATATGTGTGTAGTCTGTCTTCAGCAGCAAACTTGAGGTACTTCCTGTATTTTCATTTTCTGCTGAGTCCTGCCTAGTGTTAAAAGATATTTTAAATTAACTTCTTAGCTTCTTTCCTTTTTTTCCTTTCTCTCCAAAATAGTCCTGAGTGTACTTAAACTCTTAAAGTTTGGCTAGTGGTAGCTCTTTCGTCTATCCATTTACCCCAATGGCTTTTTTTAACAGTATTGTTGAGAAATGCATAATGACGTATTATGCAAGTCAAAAAATCAAAAATACACCCTAAAACACCCAAAACCCCCCCAAAACCAAAACACACCACAAAAAATCCTGCACCTAAACAGAAAACACAACAAAGCACTTCCCTCCCCACCTCCCCCCCAGAAAACCCCACAAAAAATAAACCACAAAAATCCTACAATAAAGCTCCATATAATACCAATTTAGGTAGATCCAGTGTTATTATGCAAGTTGAAGGTATTCTACATCTTTCCAAAATTTCAGCATCAGTTGGTAGAAAATTCCGGTGTAGATGCTGTAATGAAGTTCGAACAATTTGCTTGGAATGTGTGAAAAGTAAAGTTGAGCTTGAACTGGGGGCTGGAGCGGAAGGGGAAGGAAAGCAAACAAAGAGAGGAAAACCTTTCAATACTTACTCTGTACTGAACTTTAAAACAACCCAAACATATTTAGAAACATCTAACATCCTAGTAAGCTCCCACTTTTTCTTTGTGGCATCACAAATTTAGAATCAGTGTGGTGTTTTGCTTTATCTCGCTGTTTCTTATTTATACATAATTTATAAGTAAATAGGCTATAAATAACTGTCGCTTTTCATTTAAGGAGCTGAGTTAGGCTACATTGATTTTATGGAACTCTTAAGTTTTTTTCAATGGATTCAATTCAGAGAAAGTGCTTAGGAACTGTGCTGCATTTTCAAAATGGTCACCCCTTCTAGTTACTCCCAAAGAGAAGCCCAGCCAAGGAAGCAGCTCTTTCTCCACTGGTCTTTCCTTTCCCCTACAGCTGTTGTGCTGGAAGAGGGAAGGAGAGGGGATGCTTCAGAAGTGGCCAGGTGCATTCCTGCAGCGATTGTCTTTGCTGACAGGCCTTGAAGCCCTCAGTCCTCTGAGACAACCATCATTTTGGAAGGGGGCAGGCTTTTTGAGTGCTCTGTGGAATGGATAGTTTCTCTCTGTCTCACACATGTGCCCATAAGTTGTAATTAAGAAGAGTGATGATGGAAAAAACAGTCTGAAAAATTTACCCCAAACAAATTTCCTGTGACAAATGTGTTGCTGCTTCTGAGAGCATCCACCTTAAAATTAAGTTGACTTAATTGCTGTCTACTACTTGCTGTCCTTATTCTCTCTGAGTTGATTTTGCAGTCCTGGGAATTACCCCCCTGTATTTCTCATAGGTGTTGGGGGGTTAATTATGGTTTTCATGTATTATGAGTACGGATTTGTTGAGCCATAACTAGCCTGTCTTGCTTGGCTTGAATTAAACTCGTTTTGTCCTCTGCAGTAATTGCCCATCTTGCATCTCCTTTTCAATGCATGACTTTTATTACATCTTGTGCTTGTGACTAAATCCCTGTTATTTACTTTGCTAGTGTCATTTTTAAGTATGGCCTGCAGTAATACAGCTCTACAAAAATTACAAGGACTCTTACAAGTATCTCGAACAGTTAAATAGGTTGTGCTGTAAAAAATGGATGAAAATCAGGTCATTCCACAGTCTAGAGCAGCAATTTGAGTCTGCTTTCTATGGATATTTGTACATCTTCATAAAACACCCAGGAGTTCTGTTAGTGTTATCTGGGGAGTTTTGCCTTTCACATAGCATTTTAAACAGGAGTTCCTATTTAGGCAGAAGCAGAACGCTGTTGAGGAAATTGAATGTGGAATAGGACTTCTCCCCCTCCTTATAGCTTCAAGAAAGATCGTGTCAAAGACAGTTAATGCTAGTCTTAATGGTAGATTAAACATCTATGGCCTGTTAAGGCAAAAAAAAAAACCAACACAACAAAAAAACCCTCCAAAAACCAAGCAACAAAACCCAACATTTTAATGCCATGCTTAAGTAACATGTTGTTTGGGGAAGTCAGATTTTCCCACTAGTTTGTAAGTCTTAATTTTTAAATACTTAACTATTTAAATATTTTAACTTTAATTTGATCTTTTCATCTCACTAGGGAGAAAATTGTGCCTCCTTTAAAAATGCTGCTTTAAAAAAATCTGTCGTTTTCCTTCTTCTTCCATGCAGTGGTCTTGTGCCTCTTCATAATGCATGTTCTTATGGACACTATGAGGTTACAGAGCTGCTGCTTAAGGTAAGCAGAAGGATGAAAAGTAATTACTGTTGATTTAGATGTGTTAGATGAGATATGAACTGTTTATATCCGAGTTGAAAAGTAAGATTTTTTTTTTTCATACTAGTAACAGGTTTCAGATATCATATTGTCATTTCAGAAGCCTGCAACTTTAAGTCTTTGTTGGAACAGTGTATGTGGTTTTTTCCTCACCTGATTTCTTTGGACCGATAGTAGAGTTTAATTTGAATCTTTCTGTTCAAAAATAAGCTCACACAGAAATTCCAGGTTGTTTTGAGGATTCAGTAGTATTTTTGTGTATAGTGGTATTTTCAATTAATTTTTTTTTGTATGTGTTCACACATGAGTGATTTTAACCCATTTTTATAATAAAATGAAAATGTGTACGCTTTTTAGTTGCTGAAGATGCTTTCTCACTAATGCAAGGCTTTTTTTGCTGTGCTAGCATGGTGCCTGTGTGAATGCTATGGACCTCTGGCAGTTCACCCCGTTGCACGAGGCTGCTTCCAAGAACCGTGTGGAGGTCTGCTCCCTCCTGCTGAGCCACGGCGCCGATCCCACCTTGGTCAACTGCCACGGCAAGAGCGCGGTTGACATGGCTCCAACGCCTGAGCTCAGGGAGAGGCTGACCTGTAAGTGTTTCCAGACTGAAAGCACTTGTTGGTAGGTGTAAAGGGATGCTTTCCTTCCAGGCCACCTTCCTCGGGCTTCAGAACTGGATGCAAAGTGGCAGAGTAGCTGCAGCTGTGCCGCACGCTTTAAAGTGCACGGGTACCTCTGTTACACTGCTTGTGATGTTGCCTGGTGTTCTGAAGTTTAAAATTATTAAGGCACTGCTGAATCAGTGACTTTGGGGTTTTTTTAAGTTTAAGGCCCAGTTCAGTCACATAGGAGCCTCTATACTGAGGCTCTGTGTTGCATTTAGAAACTTACACAAGATGACTTCAGTGTGCAACTTTGGAGATGGAAATTCCATCACCTTCTTTTGTAGTCTTTGCAATCCTTATGCTGTTTACAAACCAATATTTCAACTCTAATTTGTATGCATTTGCTTTTCCCCTTTGTTTCTTCACTCTTATAAAATGTAAAAGATAATTAAATGAGACATATATAGAAACAGAGCATTATGATGTTACAGAAAACTTCGTGAGAATTGGATTCTCAATCATAATTAAGTTCTTGGTTTTGTCTCTCACCTTTCCAGTATAGCAGAAGCCCCCAGATGCTAATAATGTGATCCTGCATGTTTTTGAGTTGTTTGGTCTTATACTTTGGGAATAAAGTTAAATTATCTGTTATTTCAAGATTTATTTGCACTTGTGCTTTGAGTAATGCTTTGTTTACAAAGAAATTTAAACCAGACATTAAAACAAAGGTGGGAGACAAAAGCCCCTCTTTAACAAGCTTAGGATTTCAAGCTTGCTTATGAAAGAAAAATATTTATATTTTCACTGAAATGGAGGTGTTTTTTTCTAATTCCCAGGGTCAGATGTTATTTTTGCTAGCCTACCTTTCATCTGTACATTTTAAGAGAAACACTTCTTTTTCAAATTCAAAGTTATTTAAAACTAGAATGGACTAATTGCTGAGCTAAGCAAGATCTGGAAATAACAAAATTAGCTATCTGTACTTGCAAAGATATACCTGCTATCGAAACTTGTTTCATTTTTGTAACAGACTGGCTTCAAATGCGTAGGTAGTTAGCTTTCTTTAAGACTAATAGTTTAGTATTTTATATTTAAATTTTATGTTTGTATTATTATTGCTTTTGTTGTTATTGTTGTTATTTATAATTTTATAGAAATTATGTATATACTTAGGCTTTACGATGAATTGTTTGTTTTGCAAATGCAATTATGTTCTTGACAAGCAACTGTGATGCTTTGTTTTCTTAAGAATATCTCATAGCATTGTGCTCATTTGAACACAGGTGTGGGTAATGTGGAGATCACAAATGCATTTAATGTCAAGTGGGTGGAGGATAAAAGAGGGAAAAGCTATAAGGATGTAACTCAAGGAATCACTTCCCCTCTGCTTGAACATGTCCCTTTGGTTTCAGCAAAGCGTCTCTCGTGTTCTGTGTCCCAGGTCAGCTGCCACCTGAAGACACTCAGAAGCACTCCTCTTTCCTCTAAATTGAGTATAGCTGTCTTTCTGCAATAACATTTATAAATGTGACATCTTGCTGAATATTAAATGCGTCTTTTTCCTCTAACAGATGAATTCAAAGGACACTCTCTACTGCAAGCAGCCAGAGAGGCAGACCTAGCCAAAGTGAAAAAGACACTTGCTTTGGAGATCATTAATTTTAAACAGCCACAGTCGCATGAGACTGCACTGGTGAGATTATACAGTCAATCTATTTGTTTTATGATAAATGTGCTGGTAGCCTGGAGTCAAGGAGTTTTATTTCTACACTATGAAAATACATTCATCATCTGAGATTGAGGATTTGCCATTGAACACTTTGTATACTAAAAGAAAATCACCATTATAGAAAAAAACCACCATGTAATTTATTTCATCACTATTTTCCTTCCTGCTAGTAGATTACAGATGCTCTCCAGCCGCTCTTCACCTTTTCATTTTTCACTTCTCTTGCATTTTTTCCGATAAACCTCTTTTTTTGTTAGTTGCTTGCTGTGGTTTTTTATGGGGTTAAATTTTATTTCTCTAGCCCAGTTTCCTTGATGTTTTATGTGAGCAAACTTGGAATACAAATTTTCTTCACAGGATATGTAAAATTGTGGTGAAAATAGGTGTGTATCACAGAGTCTTACAGATTTGGAATAGTACTGACAATACCACATTAGCTATAGGGTTCTTTTGACATTTTCATGGCATTATCCTGCTCTTATTTCGTTGTTTGAAGAAGCAGTGGAAGCAAAAAGCACAGCCAGTATCCTAGATGTAGTGAAGACTTTGAAGCTGAGGCTGATGGTATTATTAAAACCACTACAGTTATGATACTTTATTCCAATGGAACATTTTCTTCCCAGTGGTAGGTCTCAGCTGCAGGCATGCAAATGCATATTTAGTGTTAGAAACATTGTGATTGTGATTGGGTACCAAGCATCCATATGCTCTGTTTCCTCCGGGGAGGACTCAGCATCCTAGCCTGAAGTTAGAAGCAAGATATAGAGGAGAAGTTTATAGGCTGAATGTGAAGACAGTATGAAATTTGGGATAATGTTATCCTTTTCTTTCTGAGCGTATCAGCTGCTGCTATGTGGCATCTCTTTAGCTGTGTAATGATCAGTTCACAGTCCTGTGATGTTCTTTGCTCTTTTCAGCCTGCTGATTCTGCAGCGACAGCTGGACCAAACAGGATATTTTAGCTCTATTGATGTATTTAGTTCACTGCTAACTAAGTGCTTGACTGTGATTTTTCAATTTTTGGCTGCCGTACATGAGATTTTTCAAATTGTCTCCAGTCCAAGTGGAAGGACTTAGTTTCCAAGATCAGACGAGGTTATGTGTAATCCAACTGAGCTATTCCTGCCCTAAGCTTGATAACATTTACCATGGGCCACTGGGGTTTCTACTTTATTAGCCAAAAGGCCAAAGCAAGCACCTGACCGTAGTGTTGCTTTTTTAGTGTTCCTTTGAGGTTTGGCAATCAGCATTTGTGTGTTTTAGGGCTTGTTTATCATATTGACAGGAAATACAGACAGGATGTTATCTGCAAAGCCTTAAAAATGCTGCCACTCTTCAGAGCAAAAGTTGATCTTAATGTTTATTTGCAAACCTTGCCTTTGCAAAATTTGGATGGGCCTTGCTGACTAACAGCAGTGAGGAAGCTTGAGTGAAAATTACTTCATAATGAAGGCTGAAACTGGGCAAAAGATGGTTATTGGTACTAATGCTACCTATTAGCATTGGGTTTGGGGTCTGTAATTGTAAAGGCTATTGTTTTGCTATTGGAAAGTTAGAGAACTCTTCCAGGAGACTATCTACCTTTTATGGGTTACTGGTTTAAAATGTGGGTAAACATATAAACAGAAATAACCGGAAGTTGCTCCTATTTCTCGTAGTCTGCTATCTTGAGATGTCCAAACTTGAAATAAGTTGTTTCTGGACTGATTTTAAAGTCGGGTATTCAATCTTATCTGGAACCATGCTGGTAATTCCAGGCTTCAGGAATGCATTGGAAGGGCTGCTGTTGAGAAACCAACAGATGCCAGCCACGTTTACGAGAATAGTTGCACCTAGCAAAGGGCTGTGTGGTCCCACAAGGGCAGGCATGAGCATTGAGAAGCCCTTTGTGAAGGGTGTATCTTTCTCATAGCATGGAAAAAAAGATACTCTAAGAGAAATGTATTGCCTGTTGGCTTATTGCATAATCTGTAGTTGGGTGCATGACACAGATGGCCATTACCAAGGTCAGTACACACTGGAAGTGAAGAAGAAATAAAGCGACATTCAAGTCCTGTCAATCTGACAACTGCAGCAGAATCCTTACTGACCCCTTTGGAGACCCTCTGTAAAAAGTTAGATGGTTTCAAACTCTCTGTCTTTCCCTCCTTCATGCTTTATGTGTCAGCTTTGTCCTGATAGCTAGTTAATGTAGGTGGAACCATACTGCTTTTTTCCTAAGTGACAAATAGCTTTAAAATGGGAATTGTTTTTCTGAGTAGAATAGTTTAGCATTGATCACTAGCCTGTATTTTGTTCAGTATGATGAATTGTTTGTAAATTTTGTGGTCTGATTTTAGCAGAATAATCAAGAGATGAAGTAATGTATTTTTAAAGTTCTTTATCATCTGTGTAGTTGAAATATGGTTTATATTTACTTTTTTTGCAGCACTGTGCTGTGGCTGCTGTGCATCCGAAGAGGAAACAAGTTACAGAACTATTGCTCAGGAAAGGAGCAAATGTAAATGAGAAAAACAAAGAGTAGGTTTCTGAAATTTTTGCGTTTTCCAAAGGCCTGTCATACTAGGAATGTAAAACTAATACATCGCTTTTTTTTTTCCCCTCTAGTTTCATGACACCTTTACATGTTGCAGCTGAAAAAGCTCATAATGATGTCATGGAAGTTCTGCATAAACATGGAGCAAAGGTAAATATACTTGCATGTATTTTATTTAAGAAAAAAGGCAAGAAGAAGGGTTATGTTGGTTATATACCGTGTAAATTTTTATGATAGTTATTGCTTTTAATTCTGTATGCATTGTGCTTCTTGTGTTAACCTTGAAGTGTGTTTTATGTGAAATAAGTACAGGATCTTCAGGAATCCTATTTGAAAATTACTTCTCTCCAAGTAACTGAATACAGGTTTTAGGAGTCCAGCTTACTCGTTTTTAATAAATCCTGATACTAATTTCTAATAAATGTGGTTATCTAGGTGACTTGTGTTGCTTTATCTTGTTGGCTTGAAAATATCCAGTGGCTGAGGGTACTGACACTGAGTTTAGTATTCTAATGCTGAGTATTCCTTAGCCCTTGCTTGCTTCTTATTCTCTTGGTCAGATTGTTTTGCTATGCCTTTTAGCTATTGATAGGTGCAGACCTAAGTAATTTGTGAGCTTGTGGTGAAGCTTGCTTAGAAACACATTGTTCATCAAGTTAATAAAGGCAGAGGAAGGTATAACTAACTTTATTTAGAATGTGGTTTAGCCATGTTTCAAGAAGTGTTTCTGAATGATCTTTCTACAAGTTTTAGCAAACTTAACGTTCATGGTGATGATATACGTCGCTACTTAATTTTCTCAGAAACTTTTCTTGATGGATCCTTTCTTTACATTGGCTAAAATATAAAAGAGCTCCTTATTTTTGCTTTGAATGGAGCTCAGATTACTCTTTTTGAGTCTTCCTCTTCATTCAGGGAGCTAGAAATGAAGAAATCATTGTTACGAATTATTACCTGTTGTATTATGTTATTGCCTGTAATAAGGATCAAGTGTCACTCTTGCCGTGATAGGAGGGATGAGCAATGTAGTTGTATGCATAGTTAAGTGTTTTTACTTTGAAACGATGAATTTTAATTTATAAGCCTGTACGAGAGCTCACTGCAAGATTTCTGATTCACTTCCGTGGTACTTTAATGGCATAATAAAATAGCTTAACAACAATACCATGGCAGAGTTTATTGTATTTGAGAGTCCTAATGCACTGGTGACTACCAAGTTTTTCCTAAGGGAAAGGGAATCAAAGTTCTTGATTATAGTCATTAAAAATATCCATTATTATTTTCCCAGATTCACTTTTAGTAGCATACCTCTGCCCTGAAAGTAAAAAAAAAATCATTTTGCTGTAGGAATTGATACCTCATAACTTTTATGGTTCTGCTTTTGCACAGGAATTCACTACTGGTGGTATTTGGTTAAGCCCTGAACTGGACATGCTGGAGTTTCAAATGTACTGATACCAAAGTACTGCCTGCTTTGAAATCCAAGGAGCGTCTGTGTGCTGCTGCTGTACTCTCGGTGTTTAAATTAGTGGTCCCTTGAAAATCTAGCTCAGTAGTGGTCAGGTTAGGAGTAAGCTCAAAGGTGACGTCCTTACTAGGATGGACACGTTTTGTTTTTGTCAGTAGCACATTCCGATGGTAGCTCGTAATTCTTTTATATCCTGAAGTAGGGGTTCCTAAATCATGATCCATGAGTCGCTTGTGGACTGATTAATGGTGGTGAGTGGTCCACAGTTATGTACAGAATGACTCAGAGTGGTGTGTTCTGTTGTTTGTTCTATCAGCAGTGTGTAAATAGAGCTACACAGAGATCATTAAACCTCATTCTTCATTCATATCCCATATCCTATGTTATTCTGAGGATAGGCCATTCACATTTATGATCTAGCAAAGCACTTAAGTGCATGGCAGAACACCAATCAAAGTTAATATTAAGTACACATTTCCGTACTGCAGTGGATCAGTGTCCAAAGTTTCTTAGCTGTAGAACAGTAAATCATGCAACCATAATTTTTAATGAGAGGTAGATCATTAAGGCTTTATGAGGCACTTTGAAGTTCCCAGATGGGATATGCTCAAGAGTATTAATTAGTTAACTAGGCATATTTAATCATTCTAAAATGTTTGTCTTGGCTTGTATATTATCATTTGACCTCTTGCTCATGCTTTGACTGTAGGTATTCTGTTCATCAGATACTCTTGACAGGGGTATCTCTTTGCTTCTGATTGTTGTGACATGGCAGCTTTCATTCCTGAAACATGATACAGGTTTTGATGTTTTTCATTTGTTGTGTTTTTGGAAGTTTTTCCATCATGTTTTCTCTTTTTTTGTCTTGAATTTTAGTTACTTTGTAAGATGTAATCAGATATACTAAGCTCTTTGATGGTGTCTGGTTGTATTTTTTACATGAGAGGGTTCTTGTGAGCTGGTGAATCTAGTCTCCCTGCAATAGCAGCCTCACAGTGAAGATGCATTTGTCCTTTGAACTGCACCCTCCTGCTTTTTAAATACCTCTCTTCTTATTTGATGCTTCCTTCATCGCCTTCAGTGAGGTATTTGCAGTGAACAAACTGATTCTTCTTAGCCTTTGTTTTGGTAGGCTAAAAGCCTCAAATACTTAATCTTCCCTCATAAGGGAATGTTGCCTTTTCCTACTGATCCTGATAACCCCTTCTCTTTACTAGCACCAGAGGAAGTCTTGGAATTCAGGCAGCAAGAATAGAATTCATTCCCCCACTGCCTTCCATGATGGCACTTCGTCTGTTGTAAATCTCTGACTGATGCATACTGGGATCATATTTGCCTTCTTAATAGACATGAGACAGTAGTATTCAGATCCTTCCTGTAATCTTGATTTTGCTAATATTTTATATTTGTGCCCTTCAGCACAATTCTCCTGTGCCAAGATCATTAATGCAAATAGTAAAACAAAATTATCCCACAACCAGCCAGCAAGCAGCCTTCCCCTTTTCAAAATGTTTAGTTCTTCAGCCAATCTCTGTTTTTTCAAAATAAAATAAAATAAAAACTTCCACTGTGATCTCTTATAAAATGCTTGCTGAAGTGTGTATGTATGACACCTACCATGTAGGGTTTTTTTTACTTTGCCGCCATTTCTTCTATCAAAGGAGAGGTACTGTTAAAGTCAGCTTTAATTTCCCTTCTGGAAACCACTACTGATTACTGAGAGAGTAACAGTTTGAAAAAGATGTGTGATTAGGGCTTCAAAGAAAGTAGAACTTTCTTCTTCTGAAATTCCATGACAAAAGGCAGACAACTGATCCACAAAATAACCAGCAATAATAGCTTTAGGAGACAAGGTCATATAAGGTTCTGTGGATTGAAAATAACTTGTGATTATTTTAGCATTTTATTGGAAATTCTTCTGTTTTCATGGGGAGCAGCTGTGTCAGAGAGCAAAAGTGAGCTACAGTGCAGTATGTATGTGTAGCATTTTCTTGTTCTATGAAAAGGCTTGGGAATTTGGGATGAAAAAGAGATGGTTCATGGTCTTGGAGCTAGATTTAATTATCCATAATGTTATCACTGTGTAAATTTGCTATTTGAAGTGTGTCATATGGTAATCAACAGTGAAGGACTGCTTGAATAAGATGTGCTTGATCGAGACTTATTTTACAGAAAAAACATCTGAGAACATCGATCTCTTCACTCTGGTGACCAGTGACAGGACCTGAGGGAATGTCCTGAAGCTGTGTCAGGGGAGGTTTAGGTTGGATATTAGGAAAAGGTTCTTCACCCAGAGGGTGGCTGGGCACTGGAATGGGCTCCCTAGGAAGTGGTGACAGCTCCAAGCCTGACAGTTCAAGAAGCTTTTGGACAACACTCCCAGGCACGTGGTGTGACTCTTGGGGTGTCCTGTGCAGACAGGACCCATCGATGATCCTGATGGGTCCCTTCTAACTCAGGATAATCTGTGAGTCTGTGATTTGTGTTGGCAAGAATTAACCTATTGGCAAGCAATTAACCATAAATTGCTTATTTTGGTGTGTCTTGCTGGCCCTTACTGGCAGCACAGGCTAGGTTCCTAATCTGAACTGTGAAGAAGTCCTTGTGCACATCAGTTGCACATCAATGTGTTATGTCTAAGCAACACACATTCCATGGAAGGTGTTCTCATTAGCTTGGTACTTGAGTTTGCAGAAGTTGACTGTCAATTTAAGGAACAGGTGAGAAACCTGGGATTTCTTAGAATTATCTTCAAGAATGTTGATCATAAATATTTGTGATTTTGAATGCCAGTTTTTCCTTGCTTGCCTGCCCTACAGTGTGAGACAGCATTTCACACCACTGCTTATTTGATGTTGAATATTCTCAAAGTACCATGTGAAAAATAAAAGCTGAGCATCTTCAAAGAATCCTCAGACATAAACAATTTTTATTAGACTCGTGATGAAATCTTCAAATGCCATGATTTTATCTTTGAAGATGATAAAAATCTCTAGTTTAAAAACTAATTTGAAGGTGTGAGCTAGTGAAAAAGTGAGTTTCATCCTGTTTCATTATATTTCTAGATAGTTGAATATTTCATATGACTAAGTTCTTGTCCGAATTTATAGACACATGGGAAATTAATGTGTTCAGAAAGACATTCCGCTTTCTAGCAGTGCAGAAGTAAAGGATTAGAGTATTTTCTGAACTGGAAGGATTGCTGGAAAGAAAGACCTGCAAGCATGCAAGTTCACTGGTATCTTGGGCAAGTGCAGAGAATGCTCTTTAATTATGATGTGCTTCTAAAGGATACTGTTGAAGCTATTCTTCTGCAAGAGAAAATAAACCTTTGTAAGGTCAAGCCGGAGAGATAGTGTCCCTATTCGTGATGGTAGCAGAAATTACTGCTGGGAGGATCTTTGCATAATAGAGTTATTTCTGTGCATTGGAGTAGCGTGTTGCCAGCCTTTCATGATCATGGATTTGCAAATGTTCACCATCTATCTAGACCCACACAACAAGCTAAAATGTTTTTGAATAACCTTGTTGTGTAACACATTCACTTCCAACATTTCAGGCAGAAGTATGATTTTCTCAGGAAACAGTCAGAATTGAAAAATTAAATTGCCATTTGGAAATGGCAGCAGATTCTAGACTATGATGCTTAACAACATAAAGAACTGTGTGATCTGTTGTGATTGAGTGGTTTGACTTTTCTTACTGCTTAGACATCCAAACATCCTGACCTTAATCTTAAGCTTTTATGCAGAAGAGGTAATTGTGGAACATCTGACTAGACCCTGTAGGAGCTTTCAGAGTGAAACAGACCTTTTTTTCCTACTTTTTTCTGCTGACCGAGCTTGAAATTGTCACCAATGCTTCTTCACTCCTGTCCTGCTTATTGTTAGACAACAAGACACAAGACACACTGCAAGCTTGTCTTCAGAATTAGAGCAGGAGGAGAGCAGTTAGAACACTTGCATTGCAGGAAAGGATACTGTGATATGGAACTGCTGGCAGAGCACAAGCTTCACATGTGGATTTTAGAATGTACATCTTTTAGAAAGATTTCACAGAGAAAATCGCGGTGCTTGGAGGCTGTTGCTTTTTGTGCTGCTGCTTGTAGTGTCAAGGAGTAGGAAGATGTTTAGGGCGTTTGATCTTGATACAAAGCTGATATGGTTATGAAGTCTTGCAAAAAATGTTTTCTGAACAGATCTGAGCTGTTGGGCTGCCACAAGTGCCTGGCAGCCGAGGGAATATTGCTGTAACTGTGTACACTGCTCCAAGAGAGCAGCAGTGAGGGAAGGGGAAATCTCAGTAGTGTCTGATGATATGTGACCATTTCCATTTCTCTACTGTATCCGTTCAGGATGGGGAAAAGGCAATTAAGGGAGAGAGAGGAAAGAACAGAAGGAAGTCTGGGAAATACTGTATAGGACAGTAGCTTTCTCAGAAAACCCTTATTTAAAAACTCTTTTCAATTGATAACTATATTCTGCTTTTACATTGCATTTTGAGCAGTGGAATGACTGCTTTCATGGTGAAAGGTGAAGAAATTGGATACAGAGTCAGTGTGCTGTAGAATAAAAGCTGTCGAACCAGTCATTTTTAACTCCTTGCAGAAAACTTGTCTGTGAGATAATTCAGAGCTACATGTAGCCTTCTAATTTCAGACTGCTTATAAAGCGGACCAAATTGATATTTATCTTTTTTTAATAAAAGAACAGCAGCTGGAACAATCTGTCTAAGTGCACAAGTAAGGCAGTACACCTTGCATTTCACATTTTGTCAGAGTTTAGACTTTAGCTTTGAATTTGAAAGGACACGTGTTTTTGGACCTGGTATTGAACGTTGATTAACCTGGGCATATGTCTTAACCAGGTTTGATTTTTATAAGACTTTAATCTCAGTTTTGTATTTCAATTTGTAGTGCTTAAGTTGATTTTCATTTGGAAGTAAGTGGTTTTGCTTTAAGCCTTATTGGAGTACATTCTTTGGTTGGCTTTAGAGAAGTGGTGCCTTATTGGTGGGAGGTCTGCTCCAAAGTGGATATATTCTCAGTGACATTGCCCTGCAAAGCCTGATTCTCCTCCTGAGGGAAAGAGCAGCTGCATTTGGTGATGCATCCCTCTGTCAGCTGTAGCCCTTTTTGTCTCAGAAGTAAGCAGGTATTTTGTCAAATGGCTGATATTCTTCTGCCAGAAGAATTGATTGTTGGGAAAGATAATGATTTAGAGGTGAAAGGAGACCTGGATAAGACATGTGAGATGATGGCTCTGATGACTCTGACAGTGTTCTTTTCAAATGAATATTAACATTTTTTCCAGGGACGTAGTTAGTATCGAATGGAGCACAATGAATGCCTTGTTGCTATTGCTTCTACAGTTTGTTCAGTACAGGCATGTTTAACACAGGAATTCAGTATTAAAGAATACATTACTTACGATTTTCTTTTTTGGATGAACGGAGTGTTATCAGCTACTTTCAGAATCCACAAATTTCATTTTATTCTGCCTTTACCAGCACCAAACGTGTGTAGCCCCAGAGTTCTCCTTACCTCTGTGGCGTTACCAGTCGTGAAAGGTATCCGGTGTCCTGAAACAGGTGAGGATCATCATCTGAACAAAATGATGGATTTGGGACATTCAGCATCTGGTTAATATTTATGATAGCAGTAAGTTTTTTATTTGAAACAAAACTTTTAGGGTAATCCCATTAGAGTGTCATGGGCTGAGCATGGTTAGAAGAAAGCAGACCTATTCTCCTGTCCGTCTTGCTGCAAGAGAGGTTTGTGATGTGAGAAATTCCTGCTTTATCAGTCTGTAAAATAATTTCAGACAAGATCGAATCACACTCCTCTGTATTTATTTGGTTGTTCTTTGTTCTTTCCTGTGGCTTGATATTGCTGTATTGCAGGTATTTTACTTAATTTTTTTTTATCCTATCTGGCAGTAGATCTTTGCATAGTTAATTTCATTTACTTATAGTTAAATTTCATTTAGTTATAGAGTATTGTTGTACCCAAAATGCTTTTTCACTAGTTTTCATGGAAAGGTAGTAGGGTTTGCGTGCTGCATTTTGGGTGAGAAACAGCAAGTAAAACCTTTGTTTGCTGCCACCACAAAGATTTTGAGAAGGTAAAAAGGTGGGTTTTATACAGTAACAAAGTTTATTATGCATGCAGTTCACAGCCAGCAATCTGTAGGCTTGGAAATAGATAACAGGTTCTGAGTTGCTTGCAGAGAATATAGAGTAGTTCTGTATTTCATAAAGTGGTAAAAAAGCTGTTGGGCATTTGCATTTAAATTTGTCATGGATCGCTGCTGGGTACAGAGTATCTTCTTGAAAGGTTATTTTCATGGGGGTGTTTTTCTGCTTTTTAAAGCTCTCTATTATTCTCTTCCTTTCTTTGATAGTGCACTGGAGGAGATGCTTCTAGTTATCTAGGTGCTCTGTTAGATCTTGACAGACAAATATGTTTCCATTATATCATACTCTTTGAAAATGATACTCCATTTTGCCTGTTTATACAGCCTTGTATTGAGAAGAATTACATCCAGGTATATTTAATGTTTCTGTAAAGGCACAAAAAGTGAGGAGGAAGTGTTTATATTCAACTTTTTTTTTCCCCCACTCCTTCATAGAATTCTTAATTTGACATCTTCATTTTGCATTAATTCTTGGTAGTGGGTAATGTTGAGTTATTCTCCTTCTGACAATGACAGATGGTAATTTCCCTAAAGCTGTAAGATTTTTGAATTGTTTGGTAACAATTTACATCAAGTTACCTCATTCTCCTCCTCTGATAGTTTTGCTTTTCTTGCACAAGGTTGGTCTTCATCAGATTTGTCAAAAGCTTGATCACTATTTAAAGCATGGTTTTGGGGATCCTATGTTGTCTGCTAGCCATGCAAACAAATAACCTGTGTTGTTAAAAGACAGGAAAACATCTGTGGTAAATTATTTTTCCTTTAGAGTGTTTACCTATTTTGTCATTTGGTTTTGTTTAATTGCAGTGCAAAATTGGTAGATAAATTTGTATGCCAGAAAATCCTTCGTATTGCTCTTCTTATTAAGGACAGGGACAGGTGCAGCCTTTTAATTACAGCAGTGTTTTATTTTATGTGGCTGCTGTTTTTTCAGATGAATGCACTGGACACACTTGGTCAAACAGCGCTGCACAGGGCTGCCTTAGCAGGGCACTTGCAAACCTGCCGGCTGTTGCTGAGTTACGGCTCTGATCCCTCCATCATCTCTTTGCAAGGCTTCACAGCAGCACAGATGGGAAATGAAGCAGTGCAACAGATCTTAAGTGGTGGGTAAAAATAAAGGCTTGTGTATTTGAACTTCAGCTTCTCCCTTTACAGCTTTGAATCTTATTTCTCTCTCAATGCAAGAGACGTGCAGTGGTTTTCTCATCTCTCCTTTCTGCCGCCAAGTGCACACAACTACAGTATGTATTGTGTGATACTTGTCAGAAAATAAATAAATAGCTCTGCTCAGTTCAGTGATTTTGTGCAAATCGGGAAGAAAATAACCATCTTGTAGATTTAGAGCATGCTGCTGTACAAAGAGACTGTAGGAAGGCACATGTAGGGAGTTTTGGGGTTCTTTTGGTAGCAAGTTCCAAAGCAACTGGAATATTGCTGAGCATATAAGAAACCTTTTTCCCTGCATCAGCCAACCTGTTAGGTACTCCATACTTTAGCAGTCACAAGCAGAGTGTTAATGGCAGAAAAACACCAATAGTTGCTAAAGTGCTTGAACTTTTACTTCAAATCTCTGTCCAGCAGAGAAAGATTTTATTGTGAAAGTGCTCTGGATACTGCTTAGATAACAATTTATGTCTTGCATCTAAAAGATGAGTAGATATTTGAAGAGGGTGCCACTGTTTTTCATGTAAGTGCTTAAGGGTTTGCATCCTCTTACTCACCTTACATTTGAATTTTTGCAAGTGCAGAGAAGAATAATGGGATCAGTAGCTACTACAGAGCAAGTAACTCACCTTACAGTGAGATGTGCAGGTAGTCAAAGAAAGGCAGATAGCCAGATAGATGAGAAGACACATGGAAGCTAGAAACTCCCATTTCCTCTAGTGTTCTCAACAATATTGCCTTAAAACGGGACAAAACTGAGAAAAAGCATTTTACAGCAGTGCAAGGAAGGACTGTTTTGAAGTGTACCCACTCCTGAGATGTAGCTGGTTACATGGGTAGCGTTACCTGTTAAAATGTGCACATGAATGTATGTAATGTGGGTTGAGAGAGAAGAATGTTGGCAGAGTAATGTCAGCTCTAGAGTCAAGGTCTGACTGATTTCCTGTAAAACTAAGGCTCCTTTTTCAGCCATTTTGGCAATATGAACTTGAACATCACAGCCCCAGCTGCACTTTCACAAGTAACAACAGACCAGCTTCACCCTCCAAGTTTGGAAGATATGTTGAGCACAAGTTAATATAACTAAAGTTTCCTAAGTAATCCTAACCCATCTTTTTCCCTATGTAGAGAGCACACCTGTGCGCACGTCCGATGTGGATTATCGGTTGTTAGAAGCGTCCAAAGCTGGAGACTTGGAAACTGTGAAGGTAGGTTTGGACAGTTCATGTGAATTTTCTACTTTGTGTTGCTAGGCCAGGCTTGTGGAAACCTCTGCTGCATGAGTTGTGGAGCAGTGCCCCATGGGTGGTAAATCATAAGAAATGGAAGGAGTGGATCTTTCTTTTTTTTTTTCTTCTAGAAAGTAGTACATTAAGATGTGCTGAGGTGTGTTTCTCTTGAGTTTCTCTGCTTGTTTATTCTGCCAGTCCTTCACACAGTTGTGTCTTCGATGGACTCAGATGTAGCCATAATTCTTTGCAGCAGACCCTGTGATTCTCAGAATCACAGTTTAGTAGAAACAAGCCCTCAGGTGCATGATTCAACCAGATGGCAAGCAAACACTGTTAATAGGTAGCAGACTTCATATTTTAAACCATCCTTAATCTGAAGGTGAAGGGTCAGGCCCTGGAATCCCAGCATCACAGGAAGGTTTGGTCGTGTTTTTGATACTTGGTATGTGGACAAAACAGCCTGCAGATAGACTGTCATGCATACTTTCCCACCTTGACCGTCAGCATGATATATATTAATATTCAAACAGCAGCAGTTTTGTGCACCAGCAGCTCCTTTGACTGCTAAGCTAAATATTTCTAGTTCTCTGAAGGCAGTATAGGCCAGAAATGGTAATATATCTGGAGAAAGTTACATGGCCTTGAACCTGGTACTTGATGATGTAGAGGTTCAACCTTTCTAATACATTAAGAACATCTTCACACTGCTTCCATCATTTAAGTCTTGTTTGTTAAAGAAGTACTTTCAGCTATAAATTTAGAGCAGCTATTTTTTTAACTTTGCATAAGTGGAAAGAAAATTCCTGATACTTCAAAAAAATTATATAATATAGTAAGTGGATCAGATTTTGTGTTGGGGTCTTTGGGTAGTTTAGTTTTCTTTTCTTTTGTGTTTGTTTGTTTCATGTTTCGTTGTTGCTGTTTGGTTTTGTGGAGTTTTTTTATTTGTTAGTTTTAGATCTGTGCGAGATTCTGGGTTCTTTTGTCTTCACAGCAACTTTGCAGCCCTCAGAATGTGAATTGCAGAGATCTGGAAGGCCGTCATTCAACACCCCTGCACTTTGCTGCAGGGTATAACCGCGTATCAGTGGTGGAGTATCTCTTGCACCATGGAGCAGATGTGCATGCCAAAGATAAAGGGTACATTTCCTTCTGTGATACGTTCTGCTCTTCTCTATTACTGTGAGACTTATATCCCACCTATTCATCTTGCTTCAGATTTCAGTAACCATCGTGTTTTTCTCTTGAGAATTTTTCTCTTTCCTTCTTTATCTGCATTGTTCCTGTGCTGTAGGGAGATGTAGAGACCATTACAGCATACTTTGCTTTCTGGAAAAGCCATTATCAAATACATACCTGGCACTGTAATACAGGATGCTTCTCATCCTCTTTTTGCCCATTTTGGAGACTTAGTTATGCTTAAAAGCAGCCTTTAACTTGTTTTAGGTGATCTAAAATTAGTTTTGAATAAAATGGGGTAAAATACCAGGGTTACCTCTGGTCTTTTTTCTAATTCTGTTAGCTTTTATTAAGTTAGTTATTTTTTCAGTTAATATTCAGTTAAATTATACGAACCATTTATAGGTTTTTGCATTAATTGTGAAGCAGTATGATTATGTTTGAGCTTTTACTCCTGTATATTAGTTCAAGGCGGGGGAGAATTAATTTCCAACACTGGATTTTCAGGCTTACCCTGGAAGAAGTGTTTGGGTATCTTTCTGTATCTATCAGGTGTGCAGTACTTATTGATAACTGCACTTCAAACACAATATATAGTGTTATGTCTTTCTTGAAATTTACACTCAAATATCCAAACTCAGAACAACCGCAAGTCTTGCAATTTAGTTTTTGTCTGTTATTAACAGCATTGAAGTTACTTGTGGAAGCTGTAACATTGGGGCTTGCTAAGTATTTAAAATTCTTGTGGATGAGAACTGAAGAAGAATAGTTAAATTTTAATTGATGTTTTAATAGAGAGAAATATAGCCATGAAATCTGGAAAGACTGAAAGATAACAATAATGTCTGGTGAAAGTGGGAGTTTTATCTACTGATTGCCTATAGGATTTTATTCTCTAGCTATTAATGGTTTCTCTTTGATTAGTGGCTTAGTACCCCTGCACAATGCCTGTTCTTATGGACACTACGAAGTGGCTGAACTCTTAGTGAGGCATGGTGCTTCTGTCAACGTGGCAGACCTGTGGAAATTCACTCCTCTACATGAAGCAGCAGCAAAAGGAAAATATGAAATCTGCAAACTACTTTTAAAAGTATGTGCTGGAATTCTCAGATGTGTCTTTAAATGCATATATATTTATTTTTTCTGATGATTATTAATGCAAAATTATTGCATTATGTGAATTCTTTGTGGTATCTTTGAATCAATTTTCATCTTGCAGGTGTCAGATAGTCTCTTGTGTAATATCATTGACTTCAAAAAAATCATCATTACAAGTACTGTTTCCAGCACATGTATTAATACTGTTGGCCAAGTAGGACAAGACTCTGAAACTGAAAAAAACAGCTGAATTCATGTAAAAATGAGAACTCCCTACCTTGTCCTATCCATCCCTTTCTGGAACAGTTACTGCATTTAAGTAAATTTTGTTAATACTTATGCAAGAGCGTGTTACAGAGCAATAACTGAGGGTGGGTCCTAAGTGCTGTTTGGTATGAGGGAAATTTAAAACTGTTATGTTAATGTATAATTTATCAAGCTCCTGGAGGAAATGCATGTTAATATACTGTGGCATAAATATTCATTATAGTTAGAGGAAGAACCTGTAAAAAGCATGAGGTAATGTGAAGATGTTTCCAGTGAGAAACATGAGTTTGAGAAACTTCTTAACATAAGGTCAGATCCTGCCCTGGGAGGGTGAAAGGGGGTGCTAGAGTAGAATTTCTTGCCAATCCTATTTCCTCTTTCAGCCTTGCCTGCTTATGTCCCTCTGAAGCACAACATTTAAAATAGGAGAAAATCAGAGTATGGATAGTCTTAAAATAATGAGGATCTTTCCCAGCAACTTTTCATTTGCTGTTGCAAAGCCCCACTATTTCCCTCCTATATCATTAATTATTTCACTTGATTACCAGAGAAGCAGTCAGAGAGAGAAGCATGATAGTTTGAAGCACATCTACAGCAGAAACCAGGAGATATTAAGAGCTGTCTGTGGAGTAGGCATGGTGGTGGCCTGGAAGTAACAGCCTAATAGAGATGTTAGCTCAAGCTGTAGGAACACTTGTAATCTCTCAAGCGCAGTGTTGCATTAAAGACACTGGAGGTGTCTGGCCTTTTCTGAGCCTTCCACAGGGAATTTAGCCATATTTTGTCTTCAGAGGATCCTGAATGGATGTATAACAGGAAATAGAAAAGTGCTGAAATTTGTTTTTTTAAAAACAAGAGCTAAGTATGCCTTTAAGGTGACACAGCTGTAAAGTCTCCGGGTGTCTGTGGATATGTGCTCACACTGCAGTTTACTCAGGGTTTCTCCTGCTGTGTCTCCTATGCCAGCTGGCAGTGCTGTCAGTTTTGCTGAGTTGTGGATGTTGAGCTTGACTCCTTCTGACTTGTGCTCCTTCTCTCCTGGTCTGCTTGAAGGAGGAAACAAAAATAAACCGGCATTTTGGAGAAACTGTCTTTTTTGTCACCTTTCTTTGAAATTACCACCTTCATTTGTTTCTATGCCTTGGAAGGGGTCTCAGAAGACACTGCCTCTTCATTTAGATATTTATTCTGGAGCATATTTGAATAGTTCCATTTTTGATGAACTTTAAATTAAGGGATTTCAGGTCATATCTTGGAGAAGTCATTGCAGTCTAAAAAGCTTTGTGCAAAGAATGCTCTCTTCCTAAAAGAACCACAGATGTGGAACTGTTTCTGTGTAATCAATACTCTGTCCCTTTATGTCCCTTGCTCTTTACCCTTTACACCATGAACACAGTTGTACTGCTTCCAAATACAGAGCAATTAATTCCCTCTGTTCTCCCCATCCCCATCTCATCCCCCATGGCTCACTCTAGCACAGCTTTGCCAGCATGTCCAGTGTGAAATGGCAGGGTACACTTGCTGGCAGGAATTGGACCACTGTTTGACTATTTCAAAGAGGTCAGCCAGAGAACTATAGCACCAGCAGCTGCCTCTGCTTTATCTATCTTTGTTTTTTCCCACTGCTGCTGAAAGGGAAAAAGGAAGGAGCTGTCCTCCCACAAAACTGAATGTGGACGTGACTCACACCATATGCTCTACACAGTTGTATGTTCCCCTTCTTACCGCCCTGTACTCCAGTACTGTGTTGTTACCACTGCCTGATCTGCATGTTTTACCAGCAGAGAAATACTCCAGCAGGCATCCAACTCCACTTGTCCACCAAAATTTTTTTTACTTCTTCAAAGACCTGTAAACTGCTTAAGATGGTGCTGTTATCTACTGGGAAGTGTAGAGAAGAGTACTTTTCTAGTTCTCTTCTGCAACAAGTGCCTTTCAATATCAGGGTGACATTTAGTAAAACTCAGAGCCCGGCTTTGCTAGCTCAGAAGGTTGTGCTCAGGAAATACCTCATACCATTTGATTCCTGCCAGTTTTCAGGAGAAGGGGAAAGGGAGGACTGGCAGCAAGATACTTGCAGTTGGCTTTCCTTTCATGCTGCTGTGACAGTTACACTGTGTGTAAGAAATAGCTATATGCAGGAAATGCTTCTGAACATACTTCAGTTGCAAGTAGAGCAGGGACGGCTCTTGGAGAGGGCTGCCATTCTAGTCTGTGGAGTTGAGATTCACACAGCTGTGTTTCAGTGCTTTTAGGCCTCAGCCTTCTGAATTTATTTTCATGTGCCTACTAATCTGTACAGTTATTACTTCATTATGGTAGGTCAGCAGAATCCCATCTTGTTTCACGAAATAGTGACACACTTATGTGCACTGCTCTGCATGTGATTGTGACAGTAGCATTCCCCTTTGCTCTTTGCAGCATGGAGCTGATCCAACAAAAAAGAATCGAGATGGGAACACTCCTCTAGATTTGGTGAAAGAAGGGGACACAGATATCCAGGACTTACTGCGAGGAGATGCTGCCTTGCTAGATGCTGCCAAGAAGGGGTGCCTGGCACGAGTGCAGAAGCTGTGTACTCAAGAAAATATCAATTGCAGAGACACCCAGGGAAGAAATTCAACACCGCTGCATCTTGCAGGTAGGTAACATGCCAGTTTTTGAAAGCTTGTATATTTATGGTAGGTGTACAGATGTAATTTGCCAAAATCAGGATTGCTAGTAAGAGTTTCACAGAGAATTGTCCTGTACAAAGAGTTAACTATGGCACCTGTATTTCAGGAGCTAATACAATTACTAGGGAAGAAGAACTTTTGCAGTTGAAAAATTGCCTTAGCTTTTCTGTCTAATATTTTTCTTTGGTTTAGCTCTCTTAGTACCAAATTTCTTTTCCTGTGCTTTTTCTACAGCTGGTTACAACAATTTGGAAGTAGCCGAATACCTTCTTGAGCATGGTGCTGATGTTAATGCCCAGGACAAAGGAGGATTAATCCCCCTGCACAATGCAGCATCCTATGGGGTAGGTGCAGGCAGTCTTGCCATGAGTGGAACAGCAAGAGACTCCTTAAAGTCATATCCAAAGCCAGTTATTTTGCAGCTGTTTTGCTGTGGACATAGTTCTGGTTTTGATGGCATGAAATATTTGTTGGGTTAAGTTGCTGTTGTGAGTCCTGATTGCAGTCCTACACATTAAAAAGGACACAGATTCAGGTGTTCTGTAGCATTTAAATGCTTCAGTTTAGAAAGATCACTACAATGTAGCTTTTGTACAGGCAAGCAGATACACAGGCTTGAACAGTGTTAAGTTTGGGGTAGTATTTGAAACAGGAAAGACCTCAAGTTGTCTCCGAAAGACTTAGATGGAAGGAAGAGAAAAATACCATGGGATCATGTGCAGATGATGACAGGGAAGTGGAGGTGTGTTACAGGTGGTGTTTGGTGGGAACCTATTGCTAGAGCTGAAGTGTTGAAGGACTACTGCGTTTGTAATGTGGTTGTCCTGCAGGGGGAGTGCAGGGGCAGATTCAAACCGTTTTGGATGAGGCAGGCCCTCCTTCCTCCATACAGGATGTAAGCATCTGTGTGCCAGTTGCACAGACGCTTAATAGATTGCTTATAAGCAGTTGTTAGCTGTAGATTGGGTGAGAAAGAAATCTCTTGCGAATAATTGTACAGAGACAGTGCTTGAGAAGCTCCTAGCACTGTGCTTACAGTCAGATAGAGGATATGAAGCTCATGAAGTAATGGGTTTGATGGTCTCGTGATTCACTTTGTCTGTTACTTACCTAGTCCTGGCACAAGTACAGCAAAATCTGGGAGAGGTCACCAAAACAGAACTATGATTGCTTTTGTTTGAGAGCAAGTGAAATAAAAAGTGCAGTGTTCACCTTGTTTTTAAAAAGAGCATCAGTGGAACTCAATCTACACCATTTGTGTTGGTTCTTTATGTCACTCTGGGATCCCAGTGTCCCAGAGAGCAAAAAGCCTCAAATCCTGATGAAAGATTAGAAATGCAACACGGAATTCTTTTATGTTACAGAGTCCTAATATGAAGCAATACTGTGTATCAGCGTCTGCCATAAGCATTAATTCCCAGGATGTTGCTAAGATATAGAGACTAAGTCTGTTGGAAATACTGTGTTCATTTTCTTTGGTGTGAGAAACCAAAACACACATTTTACACAAAGCCAGAGCATTTCTTATTGGCATGGAGAAATGTCAGAGATTGGTTTTGGCCAATTATCATTTCTAAAAATCATAATGCCAATCTAACCTGGTTCCCTTGCTTTCTCTAGGAAACATTAAAAAGGCAGTGTTTGGTGCTTTTCCATCAGCTTATTTAGTTGAGTTACTGCATACCTTTCCTGGCATCCCACACTTCTCTCTGAGCTGTCATCAGCCTGTTCAGATCTGTGTGATGGGAGGTAGAGAGGAGATGAGTACTGGTTTCACAAGTTCATAGCTGGCAAGTTTCACAGGCTCTGTCTTTTCCTCACAAAGTTTCTTCAGTTCTCCCACCCAACACTTCGTGCCGTGTGTCCCTCAATAGGGCTTTCTGTGGCAGAAAAATCACAGGAACAGCAATTGCTTTAAAAGTTTGGTGGAGAGGAAGAATGAAGTTGGCAGTATTTTCAAACCACACTTGTTCAGAGACCAAGCTGTTTTATGAGAGCTGCGAAGAGTCACTTAATTGCCATTGAAGGGAAAAAGGAAATCCATTGGCAAGGCTTTGTGCTTCTGCTTACAGTCTCAGTGTTTCATGCTCCTACCCACTCATTTTTACTACCTGCTTTTTTTTTTCTTTGCTGCCTTGCACAAAAAGGATCTACTGGTTAGAGGCAGGCAAAAAATTCATTTGTCAGTTTTCTGTTATTTTTACTTGGGAGACTTCAAGGACAGGATATTGATTGACACATGGGGTTGTAAGTTCATTACTTTTATAACCTATGTAAAACAGCTGTCCCTTGTGACACTCACATTTTATCAATTACAGTTCTCATAAAATATAATTGAAGATAGAACAGATCTGTGCTGCCACAGATGAGTTCAAAGTCTTGCAAGAAAGAAAGTACAACCAAGACTTCTGTGTACAGACAGGGGTGGCTCAGCACATTGATCTTCAGAGCTGCTGGTATTGTGTCACAGAAGTTGCAGCCCTGTAAATTTGCCAGCTCAAATTTGTCCACAAATAATTTTTTTAGAGGTTAAGTATCATGTCTGCTCCTGCAGCTGGCACAAACTTCATGCTATTTACTTGGGGTGATTCGACAGAAATCTGGTTCTGTGCCTGATCCCAATTCTTCATGTGCACAGGCGCAGATGACTGTGGAGCTGCAGTATAAGTTGGTGCCTGGAGAAGTGTGCTGCTCCTGGGACACAGGAGGCAGAATGAGTTAGAGAAAAGAGAAACCACAGGAGTCTCTAGGCACCGTTACCTCCAACATGTAAAAGGAATCTATGTTCTACCAGTGTCATGTTGATTAAGATGTTCTTGTGTTTTCCAGCATGTGGATATAGCAGCACTGCTGATCAAATATAATACATGTGTAAATGCAACAGATAAATGGGCATTCACACCTTTGCATGAAGCTGCACAAAAAGGAAGGACACAGCTCTGTGCTCTGCTGTTAGCTCATGGAGCAGATCCAACCATGAAGAACCAAGAGGGTCAGACACCACTAGACCTGGCAACAGTAAGTTCATGTTAGCCAGCCACGGGCTGCTCTGGAGGATTTCCTCTGCATATTAAATTCATTTCTGTGGCTCCATGGCATCAGCAGTCCTCCACTTCCGTTGTGCTGAGGTGGAGAGAGAAGAGCATCTCCTGAGTGCCTGTTTGTGGCCTTTTTATCCATGGGTCCAGGCATTTTCCTTTGTCTGAGATCTTAGTGTGGCTTGTGATTTAAGGTTTGCTTCTCTTTAAAGATTCACTCCTGGGATCAATCTCCTCATTCCCAGAAATAAGCTCTCTGAAATGTCTGTGATGATGGGCAGTCTGTGTACTGTTGGTGATTATTTCTTTGAACCTAGGAGGAGCGTCAGATGGGCCTTTAGAGGAATGAGAACATGTAGTGGATGATTACGCTCAGTGCCTCCATATTACCTCAGTTCCTGTTTTTTTTATTAATTCCAAAACAGCATTCCAAAGAATTCATTCTACCTCCCAAGATTTGTAGGTGGCTATCAAACTTTTTCTAAAACTGGCATCTGTAACTTTTTTGTAAGTGGTGTCTGGTTAAAAAGCCTAATAAGTTTATATGAACATGTATGCCCCAGCTTAAACGATATTGATGGAATAGATAATGCAACCAAATTGGATGCTGTGTCTGGTTTCAGTGCAAGTATCTTTTAGGGTTATTGATTTATTTATGGAGAGTTCAAGAAATATCCTCCAGAGTAATCTGAACTCTAGAAAACTTGCTTTGTGATGAAGGATATGAAGATTATTTGATTTCTCTGGGGGAAAATAAGGATGTCTTAATCATGTTCTACAAGAACTTTTAAAGAGGAAATTCTTGAAGATGAGGATATTGCTTAATTTTGTCAATAAAGGCTAAATCAAATTGTTAGCTAAGTTCATACTTCTCCTGAGCTTCTGTCCTTTTTTTTTTTTTCTATTCTAACCCTATGAGATGTGATTATAGCAGAGGCAGTGGTAGTCTTTCCACTGAAACCTTGTTCCAGTTCACCTGAAGTTGAGCCTGACAGAAATTAAGAAGTGGCATTTTCCAGGCCTAGGTCCTGGAGGATTTCAGATAAAGTTGCTGCGTTGTTCTCCCTGGCTTTAACACCTATGAAGTCATTGTGCCGGAAAGAAATTAGATGTACCTTCTTACATACCTTTAGAAATGGGGAGAACCTGATTTACCTATGTCTTTAGTGGTGAATCAAAATGTTCTTGCAGCCATGAATTCCCCTGTGACAGAAGTTGGCAGTTTTCTTTCTAATGGGGAACAGAATATTCAAATAAATCAACGAAAAGTTCTTCCCAGAGATCAGTGACTTGTGATAGTAGGACCTCATGTTGGGTGTTCTTTCTGTTTTTCAGGCTGATGATATCCGAGCTTTGCTGATAGATGCGATGCCTCCAGAAGCTTTGCCTACGTGCTTCAAGCCTCAAGCTACTGTTGTTAGTGCCTCTGTGATCTCGCCAGCGTCTACACCGTCCTGCCTCTCTGCTGCCAGCAGCATAGATAACCTCACGGGGCCACTGGCTGAACTGGCTGTAGGAGGGGCATCAAATGCTGGGGATGGAGCAGCAGGAACTGACAGAAAGGAAGGAGAAGGTGCATTTGC
The DNA here is from genome assembly GCA_013398015.1 of Oreocharis arfaki. Taxonomy (NCBI): domain Eukaryota; kingdom Metazoa; phylum Chordata; class Aves; order Passeriformes; family Paramythiidae; genus Oreocharis; species Oreocharis arfaki. The sequence goes on from VZRR01001814.1 coordinate 210,542, forward strand.
TGTTGGACGAGTTTACACTGCCAGAAGTACAGTAGTTTAGTATCAAAATAGGCCTTGGTTTGTCTGAAAAGCATTTCTGACTAGCCAGAAGATACTGTGCAGTTTGAACTGTTCTCTGTATTTTAAAGTGTCCGATGCTTGTTCACTGTTAACTGTTCATCCGTGTTTGCTATCAGTGATTAGGTCTGACTACAGATGCAGATCTGATTAAGTGCCCAGATGTTCATTGGCTTTATAAAGAAAATCCAATGAGAATTATTTTGATGAAGGAGTTCTGGTTGTGCTGGCTGGGAGATTTTGCTAGGGCTTTTCAAGCCCTTTGGTTAGTATCTGGAGTTCCTGCTTTAGGTCAGAATCTAAGGGGATCAGATAGCAAAAACATACCCATCTTTCTTTTCCTTTTCTTTGCAATACGAGCCTGTATTTGCCACAGATGGTTTGTGCTTTTAGTAGTTGATTCTGAAGAGGGAACAGCGATGAGCTTTGCGTAGAGCTTTGGCACAATGGAAGTAGATTGTTTATTACAGACATAGACAAATTGATTGTAAAAAGAATCAGAGTTTGGAATTTTGAGAGAATCAGTGGTATTGCTTAATTTTTTTAAGTTGGTTGGTATGGTTTTTGTTACTTCAGATGTATAGGATATAAAGACTTGTTTCTTTTCTTATAGTTTCTGGTCTTGACATGAACATTACCCAGTTCCTAAAAAGCCTGGGTCTTGAACACCTTCGGGACATCTTTGAGACAGAACAGGTAAGTGGCAAGCTTCATCTCTGTGTGCTTAGGAGATTAACCTAATAAACTTGAGTGACATTTTCATTTTCTAATTGTAAAAGGGAAAAAACCCACACTTCACATCTACAGAAAAACAAGTGTGTCCAAGTTTTCTTTCAGTTTTCTGCAAATGAATTGCCAGATACAATATGGTGAAGTTGCAAAACCTATGAAAATACCTTTTCTTGTTGGATTCAGGTGTCATCTTGTTGGATTCAGGTGTCAAGTAGCTTTCACTTATACATACACTGTGACTGCCAATTTGGCTTGTATTCTGAGAGTTATTTTGGACCTTGTGAACTTTGAACATGATGACTATAATGAAGTTAGGTTGAAATGTCACCTGCATTTGTCCTTCAGCAGTCCTGATAGCCAGACAAGCCTTTCACCACCTATAGTGCTGCATGAGATACTTTGATACTCTCGGAAACCCTCCAGTTTGGCTATATGCTGAAATAAAAAACTAGCACAGGAGTTGTCACACTACAGAATACAGGAGCTACATTTCCTGTTAGGTTAGGGCCATAGGATTAATTATGGTTATTAACTGTTAAGAGTTTTGCCAGGCTAACTTTCAAATGGCATTGAGAGATAGGGGAAAAAAACCTGCAGCTTTGTCAATAATTCACAATATATCAAGAGAGTACAGTGTAAGTTGTACAAGAAATGTAAGTTTCTCAAGCTTACATTGCGTTTTACAGCAGAAGTACCTGTAATGTATTTGTTGATTCCTTTTATGTACCATTTCTTAAATTTAACATGTTGCAGGTAAATAGATCTGTTTGCATGAGTGAGATGCATGTAGTGGTGGAAGTGAAAGGTATTAGTGCAAGAGACTGGATTTGATAATTATTTTTTTCTCTGGCCTCTGCTGCTAATCTTTTATTGAGGAGTCAGGAAAAAAAGGTTTAAAATGTAATGTGTTGCTTACAGTTCCAGCTGTTTCTATAAAATGTTCTAGGAGGTATCTCTTCAAAGATAAAATACCATGTAATTTTTTCCCTTCTGATATATGAAGCATAAGCTCTTTTCTTTAATTTGGAACTGTTTCTATACAGAAGGAGACCAACCTCAAACCAACCTGTACTCTTCCCAGGTTTTCTTTTTATTTTTCACACCTTCCTGTTGCCTAGCTGGTCTTGTTCTGCTTTTGCTTCCTTAACTCCTAACCTGTTGTTAAGATCTTCTCCTGCTAATAAGATTTAATGATGCAAATCGGATTCAATATATTCATCATTTTGAAATCATCTAGCTGTTCTTGTAAGTTTCTTTGTAGAAAAAACAAGCTCATCTCCTTTAAGCATATTCTTTTAAGCTGTTTTTTGCAAGCACTACCTTCATGTGCACTTTTTCACCTCTGCTCATTATTAGTGAGCTTGTAGAATATTAGTCTCTGTTGTGTAGTGAAAATAATGGATTGTACAACGCTGTGGAACTTTGGATGCTTCAAAAGTACTCCCGTATTTGTCCCAGCATTTCCATGCATCCTCCTTCTACCTAAGTAAAAATGTTTGTGAGAACCTTTTGTGAGAACCAGCTCTTGTTAATTAGTGTGAGAGAAGTAAAAATTTTGCACAACTTTAGCCTGTAGCAGCTGGGTACGGTCCTGTGATAGGGAGAGGTTTGCCAGAAGGTGGCAGCAAGTGGAAGTGAAGCAAAACATTAACTACCTTCACGTGCTTGGTTGCATGACGAATACTTTGCATTTTCTGAAGTGATAGGTCTCCAGCCTTGAAAGTCAGGCCAGGTTTGGCAAGTGATTTTTGTGATCTTTCACCTTTCCAGATAACCCTGGATGTGTTGGCTGACATGGGACATGAGGAGCTTAAAGAAATTGGGATCAATGCCTATGGACACCGCCACAAATTAATAAAGGGCGTGGAGAGACTTCTTGGAGGGCAGCAAGGTAAATATGACACTTTTACTGGTTAGTCTAAGTGTAGCACACAACAGGCTCCCATCAGTCACCTTCTCTAAATGTAGGCATTGTCACCAGGACTTGAAATAATCTGAATGTCAGGGAAGTATATTTGCTGCAGACATGGCAGCTGAGTGAGTGGTGATAGCTAAATATATTAAGGAGATACCAGACCAAGTGATCACTTGCCTTTTCAGAGAATGGACACCCCCGAGGCAGCTTTGGAAGCTGTGTCCATTTCTTGGGACCTTGTTTTACCCAGAGATGAGCTTTTGGATTGATTTGCCCTATGTACCTACCCACAGGCCAGTTATATCCTGAAGGGTAGGCCTGATAGAGTTTTAGCTGCCCACGCTTCTGAGATGTTTCTATTGAAAGAGGAAGCAATAAAGGGCAATTATGTCCCACATGCATTTTTCTTCTCTCTTTTAAAGCCTCTGCTGCTAACGAAAGCACTTCTATCTTTTTGAGGTTCTGCTTGTGCCTTGTGTTTATTTTGCATTTCCTGCTGTACTGAGGTTGTGTAACAGGAACAATGATGATGATGGATACAAATAGAGCCGGTATTGGTTTTTCCTGTTGATTTTTGCTCCTTTTCATTCCTTCTCTGTGCAGGTACCAATCCTTATTTGACTTTCCACTGTGTGAGTCAGGGGACCATTCTCCTAGACCTTGCTCCTGATGATAAGGAGTATCAGTCCGTAGAAGAGGAGGTAATCCAAGTCCCTTTCTTAATGCTTCAGTGGCCGTTTATTTTACTTTCCACTGATAGCCTGTCAGAGCTCAAGTGTGCAATACGTGTTGAAAGTACTAAAATAGGCTTTGGTGTGTGAATTGCATAGATCTGGCATGAAGTTTAGGGCTCTTCATTTGTCCCTTCATATAGAGCAATGATAGAAATTAATTTGCTATGTCTTGCCAATTTTTTTAATAAGTGGTCTGTGCTCACTTAGTGTTATCCCAATTTTATTTTGTTGTGTTTTGGATCTTGTCTTGGATATTGTCTCATAGGAAAGGTTTCCACAGCTTTCCGTAGATAGATGGACCTGTGAAAATTAAAAGCTGTGTGTGAAGACCAAGGGATCAAGGTCTTGTAATTCTCTAGGCATTTTCTGTGAACCAGCTTGTTTTCTCTTGTCTCAGTGGCTTAGTTAATCTGTAACCCAGATAAACAGCTCTTGGATAATTGAGAATTGACTGTAATTTTGCCTCCCACACACACATGCTCTTTTATTTAAGTAAACTACAAGCACATACCATTTTGAAAGCAAAAATCATAACAGACAAGGGACTTCCTGAAGAGTCCTGTTTGGAAGAAACTCCATTTTATTGTGCATTTGCTATTTGTGTCACTACACAAATGTATTGCTACACTATAGCACAGAAGTGTTTGGAGTCTTTTAAAAAGTCTAGATAATCAAGATTGCTGCCAGCTTACATGGACATATTTTTTATTAGTAACTTCATAAACTGGAGTTTGTGCAGATCTTTTTTATAAACTTTTCTGAAAGAAAGGGTCACTTGTCTGCCATAATAAATTGGAATATTTGTTTGAACTGTTACACAATATTGTTGCTGTAGCTATAAATTCTTCTCTAAAAGACACAATGAAACTATTTCTGAGGGAATCAGAAATGCTCTGCTAATGACACAGGAGAATTTACAGTGCAGATATTTTCCTAATATTAAGAAATGCAAACTAAACTCATTAAAATCACATTTATTATTATTTCAAAGTTATCTTTTTGTGTATTAATTTTCAAATATTGGGTTTTTTTCTAATATAAAGCATGTTTTCTAGTTGTATATCATTTTGATAGCAAGTACCATTATTCTCCTTTTCCTTATGTGGATTTTTATTACAAGATTGGATAATTGCATCATCCAACTTCCCTGCTGAGGAGCAGCATAACGTGTTGCGTGCTTGAGAAATTAGGGTATACCTCAGTTTAAAATTGAGTTTGTTTTTTTTTTTTTTACACCTTTTAATTCATTTTCCATCAAGATTGTCTGTTGTTGCCCGTGATATACTGAGACACTGTATGGATACTTTGCCTTGCTAGCAAGGTTTATGTGCTGAACATTCAGTTCTGGTTTTTTATGTAGATGCAGAGTACAATCCGGGAGCATCGGGATGGTGGAAATGCTGGTGGGATCTTCAACAGGTACAATGTCATCAGGGTAAGTTTCTAAACCTCTCAGTTTTATGTGGTAAACTATGTTAGTATTTATACCAGTGGGCAGAATCAGTTTAGTGGTTTGCCCTTTTATATTTAAAGTTCTTTGTTGAAATGATATTCAGGAACAGAGTTAACGCAAGTGCTAAAATGAATGCGTGCTCTGCACAGGGAATGAGGGAGAAGTGTCCACTTGGGCTCCTAAAGGAGTCTGAAGAACTGATGTTGAAGACAGAGGTGGTGAAGAAGCTGATTGAATTTCAGAGGCCTATAATTTCTGTATTTGACCCTTGCAACGAAGATTTTTTTTTTTCTCAGTGTAATATTTTCTTACCTTTTTAAAGGAGGTTAGGGGGGGAAGGTGTGAAAGGATCATCATGACTTCTAATAAGAAGTTTCTATCTCCCTATGCAACTTCCCAGCTTGACGCCACCTCCTTTGCCCTTGCCAGCTAGAAAAATACCTTTTACAAGCAGTGGCATTCCAGAAAATAGTGTTGTCTTTCTGAGGGAAAGTACACTTTCTGGTTTCTTTTTCTGGGGAGAAGGAAATAGAGGGAATCAGAACAGAACTTGGTTTCTGAGCTCCAGCAAACCTGTGCTGCCTGTCTCTTTGAGAAGTAAGCCTGTGCAGAGCCTTTGTGACTTGATCCAATAGATCATGCATCCTGAAGTAAACTCTGCTTCCATCCTACTCCCAGCCAAAGGTGAAGTCCTTTACAGAAACCACAGTGGTATTAGAGCATGTGGCTGAAATTATGTAGATAGATTAAACAGCACATCTCCATTTTTTTTTCCTCAAAAGTTGGTTCTTTTCATAAAAAATAAACCTAAACTAGACAGCAAGTTTCAAAGAGCTAGACATGATTGGTCAACACAGCTCGAAGCACAGAGGGAAGGAGTTTCAGACAGTTTGTAGTTCTTTGTGGTATTGCAGGGTCTGAGAGATGAAGCCTGACAGCTGTCCTTAAGCCTGGGAACTTAGGCTGCAGTTTCACGGTAGTTTTAACCGTTTGTAAGTGTGTGCTACAGAGTTGTTGAGAGACTTCAGCCTTGCATGCAGAACAGCCATGGGGTTTCTTTATAGCATTCATGTGTTTTGCCATCAGTTTCCCTGTCAAATTCATGTGAACTCTGTGAAACTATATTTCATTTCAATTGCAATTCAGATCTGTGCGAGAGATTGAAATGTTGTGGTAACAGCATGGCTGGATCTGTTGTTCTACTGCAGATTCAAAAGGTAGTGAACAAGAAGTTGCGGGAGAGATTCTGTCACAGACAGAAGGAGGTCTCGGAGGAGAATCACAATCATCACAATGAGCGCATGTTGTTCCACGGTAAGGAAGTAGTGTCTCTTTGTATGTATTGGTATTTAACAAAAAACCCCCAAACCTTTCAAGGACCTACAGGCAGTGTTATTGTTGCTGTGTCATCATCCTATGCAAGTAATTGTGTTTCTACACTAGAAATGCAGGGGGTGCATTGGGGTTGTGGGAGTGGTGGAGTTATTCTGTGTGGGTACTGCAATTCAAAAAGCTACACTAGATGAGAAACCCTTTTATTATGTTTCGGTTTTTTAAGGAAAAGGAAGGTTTTTTGCTAAGCCATATCTTAGTAATTTCCAGTAAAGCTGCTGGGATGATGTTACATTGCTATGAGAAAGACATGGTGCCTTCTGAATGAGGGGAGCAGCATACAATAAAAGCATTTTACCCTGGTGCTTCAGGCAAGCATCAGGGAAAGGAATCAAAACCAACTATGAGTTTCAGCAAGATTTCTCTAGAAATGCCTACAAATGACAATTGCCTAAAGGTCCTTCTGCCCTAGATTCTTTTATGATTCTGTATAGGAAATTGGTTTGGGGTATGATTGTCCTGACAGGAGTACTGACTACTGGAGAAGGTGTGCATTGGCAAGATAAATTGCACTGAAATGTGAGTGGGGGGAAAGCCATTTAATGAGATCTGTGAAATGAGTAAGAAATGAGTCACACGTGGGATTTTGGTATATAATGATAAATCCCACACATCACTGCATCCTGCTGGGTATCGCCCCCTTCCAGCTGACTGAGCACACTTTCTGGTATTTAATGGTCTATTTGAGGCAGATAAACTCCTCTTGACATTGAGTCTTGTATTACTATACAACTTAACAAGTTTGTGTCTTTCTGTGTCACTCTTCTAGGGTCTCCTTTTATTAATGCTATCATTCACAAAGGATTTGATGAAAGGCATGCATACATTGGAGGAATGTTTGGAGCTGGAATTTACTTCGCTGAGAACTCCTCAAAAAGCAACCAATATGTGTACGGAATAGGGGGAGGAACAGGGTGTCCCACACACAAAGACAGGTCCTGTTACATCTGCCACAGGTATGAGTCCAGCAGAGTTCCCTGCACATAATTCTGGCTGTCCTGGTTTTTATGGTCCTGAGACGGGGTGACCTGCAAGGAAAGAATGGCCACTTGAGCTTGGTCATGGCAGGAAAAATGCAGTTTTCCCTTTGTCAAGGCTGAACAAAAACGAACATAAATGCAGCAAGTCCCACAGGAAGGTCAAAAATTACATCTAAGCATGCAGTGAGTATAAATCAAAGTGAGCTGTGGCTCAGGAAAGAGGCTTGAAACAGCAAGTTTGAAAATGAAGAGTCAGGGGAAAATATTAATTAAACTCCAGGCACTCTCAGGACAAAACTGCAGTGCAAAGTGGTGGTCAGCAGTACTGTGTTGAACTATGGATCACAAAATTTTGGAGGTAGTGAACAGGACTTAATCACAGCTTTGTTTTGTCCTGGAGTAGATCAATGTGTTTCTCACACTTTGACACCTGTCCATTCCCTGCTGGTAGGAAAACAAAGAGTTTCAGCTTCTTTCAACAGCTTTATATAAAATGAACTAGAACAAGCCTCCATGTGAGGGCTGAACAAACTGTGTGTTTTCCGTTCTGTGTGTTACGAAAGATTTTTTGTGACAGGTTTTATATGGTCTTAGAACTGGTTTCTAAAATTGTTTATCTAAAAAAGCCTTCAGAAATTAATTGTAATAACATAAACTCAAAAGATTGAAATCATTCTGGAAGCATTCAACTCCTAGTAAGATGTTTGAAAATGATATTTTCTTTTTTCATTTTAGACAAATGCTCTTCTGTAGAGTCACCCTTGGAAAATCATTTCTTCAGTTCAGCACAATGAAAATGGCTCATGCCCCTCCCGGGCACCATTCTGTTATCGGCAGGCCAAGCGTGAATGGACTTGCGTACGCCGAGTATGTTATCTACAGAGGAGAACAGGTAGGTGGCTCAGCAAGGACAGAGCCTGGAGCTGGAGATGGGGTGTGGCTGGTTTCCAGACCAAGTGTGCTGTGATAACCCTGCTGATTAGGTGTGGGTTTTTTTTTTTTTTCCTCTTTTAAACGGGGAAATGAACAGTGAACTGTATCTAGACAGCAAATGCTACTCCTATCCACTGATCTGCTCTGATTTATACTGTGCAGAATTGCCTAATTTCCCCTGTGCAGCAGTGATGGAGTCTTAAGAATTGTAGTTTCTCACAGTAAGCTCTCTTTCTCCCATTCTGTTTTACTGGCATTGCTGCATTATCAAGGTCACATGCATTTCTGGGGGTCTGGTACATCTTGAGGTTTCTGGGCTTTTTACCTATAGATTCCCAGCAGTGAAAGAGACTACCCTTAAATGGCAGCTGGAGTAGCACAGCAATCTTCGAAAGTTGATTTTTAATCTGAATAACTCAGCTAGACCCTGACTCTAGAAAAGTGTTTTGCTTAATACCGTGGGTGGCTCCCAGATCACCTGATGAAACTGAATAACCACAAGTCTGTGGGGCCTGATGACAAATATCCCAGGTCCTGAGGGAGCTGGCTGATGGTGTTGCCAAGCCACTCTCCATCATACCCTGAGACTATCTCGGTTGGTTGGAGCATGCTGCAAATAATACCAGGGGTCATGGGTTTGATCCCTGTATGGGCCATTCACTTAAGTGTTGGACTTGATGATCCTTGCAGGTCCCTGCCAACTCAGAATATTCTGTGGTTCCATGATATTTGAAAAGTCATGGCAGTCAGGCAAGGACTCCAGTGACTGGAAAAAGGGAAACATCACTCATATTTTTTAAAAGGAGGGAAAAGTAGACAAAAGGAAACTACATATAGGTGAGCCTCACCTCTGTGCCTGGGAAGATCATGGAGCAGATCCTCATGGAAGGCACATGCAAGACCAGGAGGAGATTCAAGACAGCCAGCACAGCTTCAGTTAGCACAGATTGTGCCTGATCAGTCAGGTGATAGAAGACCAGTCTTCTATGATAGAGTGACAGTGATGGTTGACAAGGGAAGATGGACTGATGTCATCTACTTGTCATGTCCCACATGACATCCTTATCTCCAGCTTTGAAGGGTAGACTATTTGGAGGATAAGGAATTGGCTGTATGGGCACAGACAGAGTTGTGGTCAATAGTGTCTAGGTGGAGGCTCGTGATGAGAAGTGTTCCTCGGGACTCTGTCTTGGGACCAGTGCTCTTTAATATCTCTGTCAATGACACAAACAGTGAGATGGAGTGAACTCCAGCAAGTCTGCAGGTGACTGGAAGCTGACTGGTGCAGCTGACACAACAAAAAGATGGGATGCCATCCAGGGGGACCTGGACATGCTTGAGAAGTGGGCCCACAAAACCTTCATGAGGTTCAGCAAGGGCAAGTGCAAGATGCTGCACTTGGCAATTGCAGGGCAATCCCAGACCTGAGTACAGACTGGGAAATGAACTCATTGAGTGCAGCCCTGTGGAGAAGGATGTGGATGTTCTGGTGATGAAAAGCTGGACATGAGCCAACAATGTGTGCTTGCAGCCCAGAGAAGCAGCCACATCCTGGACTGCATCGAAAGAAGAGTGGCCAGCAGGTCAAGGGGAGGTGATTCTTCCCGTCTACTCTGCCTTCCTAAGACCCCACCTGGAGTGCTGCATCCAACTGTGGGGTCCTCAGAACAGGAAGGACAGAGAGTGGGTCCAGAAGAGGGCCACAAACATGATCAGAGGGATGAAGCATCTCTCCTATGAGGAAAGGCTGAGAGAATCGGGATTGTTCAGCCTGGAGAAGGCTGCAGGGAGACCTTATAGCAGCCTTGCAGTATGGAAATGGGGCTTATAAAAAAGAGGGAGAGCAACTTTTTACATAGGCACATAGTGATAGGACATGGGGAGGGAACAGTTTTAAACTAAAAGAGGAGAGATGTAGATTAGATGTTAGGAAGAAATTGTTTATTCAAAAGGTCAGGAAGTCCTAGAACAGGTTGCCCAGAGAAGCTTTGGATGCTCCATTCTGGGAAGTTTTCAAGGCCAGGCTGGATGGGGCATTGAGCAACCTGGTCTAGTGGAAGGTGTCCTTGCCGATAGCAGGGGGCCTCAAACCAGATGATCTTTAAAGATCCCTCATATCCAAACCATTCTACAATTCTAAAATAAGATTATATGATAAGTTTAGGTTCACAGGAACGTTGGGGAGGTCAGCCTCTTGTTCACATTGAATCCAGGCCAGATTGTTGAGGGCTTTGTTTGACCAGGCGGGTCTTGGAGGCTTCAGCGAATGGTGTTTCACAGCCTCCTACAGCAGCTTGTTCCTTTGATTATTTATCCTCAGAGTAAAATAATACATTCTTTGTATCCAGTAGAAAGCTTCCCTGTTTTAATTAATCTCATTCTCCTGCTGTGCATCACAGAAGAGAGTCTGGTTCTGTTTTCTCAATAGCCTTCCATGCTTAATGCAAGATTGCTATGAGGTCTCACAAAGCCTTCTCTTTTCTGAACCAAAGAAGCCCATCTCTCTCAGTCTCTTCTTGTTTATCCTGTGCTCTCTCCCCCTGACTATCTTATTGGTCCTTTGCTGAACTTGGCTCCAGCTTGTTGGCATCTTTCTTCTATTGGAGGACTTAAAAGTTGTATGTGGCTTTCTAGCTGTGCTCATGTGAGTACTGAATAAACAGCAGTTGCTTCTGCACCTGATGATTTACCACAGGATGCTCGTAGCCTTTATTGCTGCCAGGACACACTATTGATTCTGCTTTAGCTTGCTGTCACCCAGGGAGGACCCCATCACCTTTTCAGCTGAGTGGATTCTCATCCTGCAATGTTACAAGGAATTCATCTCGAGTGCCTTCGCCCTTGCAGGGTAATTATGAGGCTTCTGTAGGCCCAGTCTCCTCTCGTCTGTCGAGGTTCCTCTGAATGGAGCCCTGCCCTCCATCAGCTTTAGCTTTGTTCTGGGACTGAACTGGCTACCAGCTGTCTTCAGGAAGCACTGGATAGATGGACAGATGACTGATGGGGTTATGTGCTTTGTGTGGGCCAAGTATTTTACTGCCAGTAAAGGCATTTGCAGGTTACGTTGCAAGTTACTGACCCTTTCGAGGTCAGACTCTATCAGTCATCTGAGATTTTTGACTAACTTAACAGGCACTGACTGATTTGTAGGATTAACTAACAAGGGGAGGAACTCTGAATTCCTGTTGCACACAATTTCTGGCAGTGTCTGTGTGGAAGAAACATCTTTCTTTCTACTTCTGTATTAACCAAGGTGATAGTTAGTTCTACTTAGTCCTGGCTAGGTTTGAAATTCTTTTTTTCTTGTATGCTGTGAACACAGAGCTGATTCTTGTGCTGTCCTTCCTGGCCACTGTTTAGTGAAATGCAGAAACTGGAACTTGCTGAGTTACCCTTGCATAAACCAGGGGTTTTTTTCTTATTTTACTTTCAGGCGTACCCAGAATATCTCATTACATACCAGATTGTGAAACCAGAAGCTCCCTCACAGACAGCAACAGCAGCAGAACAAAAGACCTAGTAGCTTCAGAGCAGTGAAGAAGGATGTGACTCCAATCTTGGACTGGATGGATACGTGTTTCAGAAAACCAGTATCACATAAAATTCTTAACAACCTGGAAATAAGCTGTATGTCTTTTATAAAGCATTGCTGTCTTGATAAATATGATATGAGTAACTCTTGCATACTCAACTGCTACTGTTCCTCTTGAGGAAAGTTTACAAGGGACTGCCTTTTAATAACATATCTCAGGCTCCTAGTCTCTGCAGTTACCATGTGTAAAATAATATTGTTTTGATCTAGACCTTGGGAACATTATTGTGCAAATGGAAATCTTTATTGGTGCCATCTCACATGTTAAAATTTCAGACACTACTTTTCTAGTTACTTTATTTGCAGATAGATTGCATTAAGCCCATCATTTTCTTTTCAGCATACATCATTCATTTCCTGTTTTCAAGAGATCCTATTTATTCTCCTTTTGTATTCTGAAGTTGAGCCAGAACCTTCTTGAAGATATTTTGCACAAAGTCAAGTTGACTGAAATCGTTAACAATGCAATATAAATTTCATCTGAGGAGGGGCTAGGTCAAGTTCTTCAATATAGGGGGTTTTTTGCACACCTCTGAGTAAACAGTAACATGAGTGAGTGTAACTTCAGAGTGGAAACAAACCATGTCAGTTTGCTGCTTTGTCTGTGTGAGTTTTCTGGGGGAAGCCCTGGGAAGAGTTGGCAAGGGTAAAACCAGCTCTTGTGCTTAGAAGAACTTAATGAAACAGGTCCATGCCCTCTGCTGGCATCTCTAAAAGAACATTTTTATAAGGCTCCTGTTAAGTACATGCAGCTTGTGAAATGTTCTCCAGTTACAGCAGTGTATGGCTTTGCTGGGAGAAGCAGGTGAAAAGTCAGAAGATTTCATACAGGGGGGCATATCTGGTTCGTGTCCCTCTGTAAGATGAGACCCAGTAAATGGGTTTCAGGCTGGTAAGGGAGGGTGTGTTACAGCAGCTTCCTGTCACATCTTTGTGCGTGACATCACAGTTGAAGAGCTTAAGGGATTTACAAAAGTAATAATTTTTTAAAATATCGATTTTACATTTTGATGAGAACAAAATTTTAAAGTATCGGTTGGCAAGCGGATTTGTTTGCAGGTATACCAGAGAACAAAGCTAGGATTTATTCACTTAATGCCCTTCTTCCCAAATTCCCAGGTTTATTTTGCTGGGTAGGAGAAAGTTATTTTTAAGCATTGCATAGCACAGCATCAAACAGTTTCAAAAGTCCCCCTCATGGTGGATATGGATTTAACAAAAGTAGAAGCTGTTTCTTTTTTGTAGTGTTTTACAGTTTCAGAGAAGGTTGAAGATCAAGACCTGTTAATTTTTTTCCTAACAACCAATACCAGGAGATGTGCTTCAGTGTTGACCATGTAACAACGGGAAGAAAAAATGTTCCTTTGGACACAACACGCTGTACATTTCCCTACCAACCAGCACTGTTTAGTATCTGATGATCCAGTTCATGCATTCAGGTTTTATCTCCCTTAAAGCAAGGAAGCAACAGAATAGTGTGCTTTTAGTTCATAAAAATATATGTGCTCCCCACAAGTGGGATTTTGCTAACATGTTTGTATAAAACAGACTTAAACCTGAAGAGCTTTTCACTTTCAGCATTAAACACAATGTTTTTATTTTTAACATTAAGGCATTAATGTTGAATCAAGTCATCCTCACAAGAAATTCTACCCACTGTAAAATCAGTCATTTGATGCAATATGGCTACCTGAACATCATCTGTTTGTAATATCTCTAAAGAAAACCGTAGAAATAGCAATACTCCAACAGAACTTGAACTCTGAGTTTTACTTTTCTTGAGCTGACAGTGGTTATATGGTTCTCGCTTCATTCTGTGACCTGATTAAATATGTAGCTTTGAAGTCCCATCCAGGCTCTAGCCTAGTTGTCCTTTTAAACGAATTTCATTGATAAAATTGGGTGCTTGTATTTTGGCTACTTGTTTTGTAGTGTTAGGATTGCAGAGATCACCACTAGGCTTTGAAGCTTTGTATTCACCATTTAAGTTTGGGGTTTGTTTTTCATTTAGTTAATAATGGAGCAAGGGGATGTGCCTATCTGCACTGGGGTTTCAGATAGCAGCCAGAGCGAGTGCTGATCTCCATCCCCAGTTAGACGTAGTTTTAAATGGTGAAACAGCTGTGCTGCTTAGGTGAGCAGAATGGTTAATGTGGGCGTGAAAGTTAAAAGCTTTACATCTTTCAAAAACAAGAACAAATCTAAAAAGAAAAGCCCCACCAAGCCCACACTAGATGCTGTTCTTGCTTGTTGTTTCCTATGTGCTGGTTGAACTAATGGCTAGTCTGGATTCCTTTTGCAGCCTGGAACTTCTAGAGGATAGAAATAGCCTGGAGGAGACTGAGGGGGGAGACCTCATTGGGGTCTTCAGCATCCTCACGAGAGGAAGTGGAGGGGCAGGTACCAATATCTTCAATGCTGTGACCAGTAACAAGACTGGAGGAAAGAGCATGAAGCTGAGTCGGGGGAGATTGAGGTTGGATGTAAAGAAAAGGATTTTCACCCAGAGGATGTTTTGACATTGGAACAGGCTCCCCAGGGAAGTGGCCACAGCACCAAGCTGGACAGAGTTCAAGAAGCATTTGGACAATGCTCTCAGGCACCTGGTGTGACTCTTGGGGCTGCCTTGTGCAGAGCCAGGAGTTGGACTCAGTGATCCTGATTGGGTCCCTTCCAACTCAGCATATTTTGTGATTCTACTTTCCAGTATCTTTGAACTGCCAGTGTTAATGTTTCTGGTGTTCTGTGCAGAGTAAAGGTGCTGTGTGAGGAAATCATTTTGCAGTGGTTTTTGTCTTGTAATGACGTGATCTCGCATCCGTTCGCGGCCAGGCACAGAGGAATACCCGGGCCTGATGATGCACCTGTGTGCTGTAAGACCTGTGCAGGAGTAGGATATGTCTTTATAGCTCCTCTTACAGTTCAAAACAAAGTGAGGATCTGCCCATCAATATCAAAGTTACCTGTGAAAAACCTGGTTGTGGTTTTGGCGGTAAAGCTGCATTTGGAGGTTGTTAACGGTACAGATGCTGCTGCTTTAGCTGGGGCAGTTAACTACAATGGGACTTAAAAATGTCATGACCCCATAACCAGGCAGTTGCTGCCTCCTGAGAAATGAAGTTTTTGACCTCCTGAGAAAAGCAGTCTCCTGATACTGGGATGCTCATTTGCAGTATTGGATCACCAGTGGAGGCACAACAGGAGCTGAGGACATAAGAACACTCTGGGCTAGGCCCTCCTAGGCCTGGGAGACCAGGGACAGAACTTGGTATCTGCTGGCACAAGGGATAATGTGTCTCTCGGGCCTGTTAATTTTTTTCAGTGTCCCTTTGAGGCAGCATTTTGAAACTTCTCTGTAGTTTTGTGACAGGACTTTAATAGGCAAAACAGAAAGAAAAGTCACCATCTAACAAAGGAGGGAGGGTTCTGCTCTCCGTTGCTGAAACTGTTTCCATGAGACTGATGACTTAGATACCTGGTGCAGAGTGACACTGCAGTCTGAATGCTGCCAACAGAACTTTTGTTAGGATTAAAAGCAGACAATACAGTACCTTAATAAGGTATATTTTATTTTCTCATTCTTATTTTTATCTACCAGTTATGTTTGATCCCAGCTCCACAGAGACTGTTACAAACCTCTTACACTAGTTCCACCATGTTGCAGTCACTATTGGTTTTCTAACCTCTGTTTTGAGTGTTTGCATGTGATGCAATTGAATCCCACTGCATTATGTAGCAGGAATTTATTTTGCCTGCGGACTTGAACTTTGCTTGTTTGTTATGGGAGTACCCCAAAAGAAAATTCTATACTGAAGCAGAAAGAAAACCCTGCAAAATGTTCTGCACTGTTGGCTTTGGTGGGCAGCAGACACAGAAAAGGCATGTGGTATATGGGAGGGAGTAGCTCCTGGAGAAGGGCACTTTCTTGGTCCTGGAAACCAGCTGTCCCTACTGTTTGTTGTAGGTTAGAGGGGGTGTCGGCTCCCTGTGAATGTGTGAGGTGCTGAGGGGTGCAAGCACGTTGTGCCACTGCATGGCCTGTGAGAGCTACTTAAGACAGTGGCAAATCTCAGAAAAGCCTCCTGCATCCCTGCAGTGGTGTCAGAATTTCTGCACAGTTCATGCACTGCCTGCCATTTCTGTATGGGACTGTTAACAGAAATTGCCCTGAACAGGTTTTTCCTAGATGGGTAAACAGAAGGGTCCAGCCACAAAACAGATTAGTTTGAACATTGCTAATCATTCTCAGAAGATGAATGTCAGGAAATGTGCGAATTTCTTTTCAGTGGGATTTCTCTGTTTCCATGCTGCTTTGCCACAGAAAGTCTAGCTCAGAAGTCTAAAATGACGTGCATCTAATGCATGCTTCAGTTACGTTAAGCTGAATGTTTGTGCAGCATTGTAAGCTATGCTGCAGCCCAGATAGGGGAGACCTGGGAAAGCACAGATTCAGTTCTTGCCTCACGTAACAAGTGGCTTGTCAAGCTCCACAGACTTGAATCCATTGGTGATCAGAGGTGGTGGCTTGGCACAGTCCAGAACATGTTCTCTTGGTCTTTCAGAGTGGCAGGACACGTGTGCAGAGATGGAGTGGCAGTGTTCCCACCTCTCTGAACAGAGCAGATGTGAAACCCAGGGGATTGGGGAACACTGTATGTGTGTTAAAATCTCTGAAGCAGCTGAATGAGCCTGGGAATCTGTAGGGGACATGGGAAGCAGATGCATTTCCATTACACTGGCACATATGCCTGTCAAGTCACATTATCTGACTGGTTTGGATGTATCGGTCTTGCTGAACCTGGTGGTGGCAAGTTTTAGTGCTGGTCTCATTAATTACTAATGTAGATTATTAGAGTCTCTGTTATCACAAGATAATTTTGACACTTTCTTAACATCTGCAGAACTTGCTTCAGCTTTGGAAATTGAAATGGGGATTTTCTGTGCTGCAGTCCCAGGAGCTTGTGCTTTGTCATTCTTAATTGCTTTCTCTGGCAACCCAGATGGCAATGTAGCTGGGGGTTGAATTTCTAGACCTTTTTTTGTGTAACTTGTTTTCATAACCAGCCCTGTATGTGTCCTCTCTTGGTTGCCAATTACCTGGAGCTGGGATATCATTTATTTATTTCTTCTTTTACCTTCTCTCTCGAAGTTGAAGACGATGGGCAGGTTCTCAGCCTACCTACATGGTGGACTTTAGGTAACATCTCTGTAACAACTGAGTTTGATCTATAAATGTGCTTGGCTAAATGTCTGATCTGCAATACTTGTAATAGTTTAAAAGTCAATAAATACATTTTTAACAGTTGCTCTGTGAAAATGGAATGTGTGCACAACCTGCTGTTCTGGCTTGGTCTTAGGACAAATTTGCTCCAGCCAAACTGTTGAAAACAGTTTTTATTTTTATTTTCTCCAAACAATGTTTTCTCCCTCCCTCAGGCAATAAATAAAAAGTTAATTTCTAGAAAAAAAAAAAAAAGAACAAAACCATACATATGTACATCAGCCACACAGGCATCTTGTGTGTTGGATTGGAGTGGAGGGAAGGATGGAGGTAGGGTGGGAAATAAGGCTCCAGGTGGGTTGAAGATGAGGCATTTTCAAGGCTTGGACTAAAAGCTGCAGAAATGTTGCACAGATGAACAAGACTCAGCACAGAAAAAGGGCTGGTCATGAGGTGGGAGAAGCTTGAAAATGCTGGATGGATGACACCTCTGGGCCAGCCTGTCCTCCACCCCTCAGCTTCTCTCTTCCATTATAGCCCACCCCTGTCCCATCCTGCTGCTTTTGGAAGAAGAGCAGCAGTGGGACCGGTGGAGAGGAAACTGAACAGAGTAATCAAAAGCAGCCTAGACTGCTGCCCCCACCCCTTCTTTCTCATCTTAAAGCCACAGGAGATTGGACCTAAGTTTTGTAGAAACCAGTGATCCACAGAGGCAAGAAAAGAGGCATTTCAGACTACATCTCTCCTTCCAAACCACTTCCCAACCACACAGATTGCTCTCCCCCACTGGAATGGGCTCAGCTGGTGACTTGGCAGGTGCCTGCCAGCTCCTGCCTGATCTCCCCAGCCACTGGCAAGGCTGAGGTTGAGTGCAGGCAGCCCTGTGCTACCACTCCTCCTTGCTCCAAGGCCCTGCCTGCAGCTCTGCTTGTCAGAAGTGTACCTGGCTCAGGTAAGCAGCACGCACCACACACACACAGATCTCTCTGCAGGGGGGAAGGCTGCTGCACAATAAAAACAGGGTATGCTCCCTTGTCAGCCTTGATGATCTGGGGGCAGAAACATGGGGAGAAGGGGAGGTGTAAAAAAAGACAGTAAAATAGGCATGGAAACACATGAAGACCAGGCACTTGAGGAAACCTAGTATACTAATTTTTTTCCTCCTCCAAAGAGCCTGGACAATGTCAAGGTTTGTGGCTTTTACGACTTCCGTGCTTTCAAAACATAACAATAAAAAGCAAACAAACCAAGATGAGGTAAGAAATCTCTCTACGAAAAAGATGTTGAGTCCAGGGTGAATGGCAGTGTCCGGCACTATTGCTTAACATCACAGGGCTCCACACCCCGTGCACGCCTGGCACTACCTGCCCGGCTGGCCTCGGCCCTGAGCTAACAGCTGGGCGACGTGGTGATGGGGCTGTGCAGGTAGGGCAGGCTGCTGGGGGTGGCGTGGACACCGACAGACACGGGGAAGCTGAAGACAAACTGCGAGGTGGGGGTGGAGGTGGCCTTGCCCCGCTCCCGCAGCGTCCCCGAGGGGCTGACGGCTTCCACTGCGTATGAAGTGGCCAACACCTGCGACTCGAACTGCAGCAGCTGCCCCATGAAGCTGAAGTTGGGGGAGATGATGCTCCGGCGCTGCTTGACAAACTCGAAGGCCTCCTCTAGCTTGACACGCTTCTTCATCATCAGGTAAGCCAAGCAGATGGTGGCTGAGCGGGAGATGCCAGCCTGGCAGTGCACCAGGACCCGGCCACAGCACTCCTTCACCGAGTCTGCAGGGCAACAGGGGCAAGACATGAGACCCACACCGTTCCACCACGGCCCAACCCCTCAGCAAACCTGCAGGTGGGGGCTGACCTCCCTCCCACCAGTGCTACCCATGGACACAACATCTCTGCACAGGCACTCACCAATGTACTCGATTGCCTCCATGAACCAGGAGCTGATGTCAGCTTTGTGGTTATCCTCCACAGGGATACTCTTGTACTGGTAGTGCCCCTCGAAGTGGTTGGGGCAGTCTGAGGAGACGTTCAGCAGGGCTGTGATGCCCAGTGCATCAAGCATGTCCCGCCGGGCCGCGTGGTAGGCGCTGCCAAGGTAGAGGAAGGGAAGAATTTCCACAGGCCCACCCTGTTACAGAGAAAAACAACAGATATGGGGTTGACATGGGGACAGTGGCAGGCAGGACACACATCCAGATGGCTTGGAAACACTGAGCTGTGCAGCAACCTGGCACCTGATCCAGGGCCCTCAGAAGAGAGAGCAGAGGCTGCCTTCCTGAGGTGCTGAACCTATTTTAGACCTCCCTCTCCTCTCTTCGTTCTGTTTAGAAACAGGCAGGTGTGGGTTAACAGGATTTGGGCTTGTCCACTCTTTGGGGCACACAAACACTTTGGGATTAGGAGGACCACCGTGCTCCCCCATGAGAGGAAAGGAAGCAGGGCTCTGACTCTGCAAGCCCCAGCTAAGGGAGAGCAGAGAGACTCCCTTGGGAGCAGGCTGCAGTGCTGGAAGGGCAGTCAAAATAGATAAGCACTGGGCTTCCAGACATACCTGGTCATGAAAGGGGGTCCCACAGGAACTGCAGCCCAGATCCAGGGGCTCAGCACTGGTGGGGGGTGACACATTGCTCAGGGACTTGGTTTTTGCACAGAATTCAGGATACTCCGAGGAGAAGCGCTCATAGCCTCCTGCAAGAAGAGAGGCACGAAGTGTTATCCCAGACTGCTTTCACAGGACTTCAGAATGGCACAGCCAGAGATGCCCTTGGCCACTAGATGATGCTACAGTGATGGAGAGTGGCCTCCTGCCCCAGGAGGAGCAGTCAGGCTCCTGGCAGCAAGGGGGGAATCCTTGAGGCCCCACCATTCCCTTGGAGCAAGAGCACCAAGAGCAGTGATCCTGGTCGCCCAAAGTATCTGGTCCAGGGTTTAGTCCCCTGCATACTGCTGGCCAAAACCCCAGACTGAGGCCAAGGTTGCTCTCTGAGACAACGAAGAGAGGATTTATTGCCAGCATACTCAGACTTAAATGGGAAAAGCTGCTCCAAGGCTAAAGACTGTTCAGTTCTCATCTTCCCTTGATACATCATTTTGACACAAAACACAGGCAGGTCTCCCTTTCCCATCCTGACCCTCCAGCTCAGAGCTCCGGAAACAACAGACCAGGAAAGCCCTGGCTCTGGCCAGGTATAGCTGAGCTGACCCCACAAGCTGCCCTCAGAGAGGGGTGTCTGCTCCCTCCCAAGGACACAGGCGCAAGCTGAACATGGAGCAGCTTGTTCCTCTGACCTGCTGACAGGGGGACAAGCACAGGGGACGTCAGGACTTCGTCACGGCAGGCAAAACAAGAGCAAACCCCACTGAGTTCCCAGGACAGGGAAACTGCAGTGCTGGCTGCCAATAAACACTTCTGGTGAGATTTCCTTCTCTCATTCAAATCAAATCAACAACCCTGACATCCTTGTAGGGTCTGACTGAGTCTCAAAATCAATGAAAATCAAATATTTTATCACCACAGGACTCCAGATAGACCAAGCCCTGACTGCCAGGATGGTTCCTGAAGACTTAAACCAACTGCAGGACCTAAGCCTGCAGATTTCAGCTTACTAGAGCATACAGCAGGACACATCTTTCTCATCCAGCCTTAGCTCTGAGACTGCCCTGAACAAGGCTGGAGATACTCAAGACCAATGGATGCAAGCATCTCAAGCAACCCCAGAATCCCTAGGCAGCTAGAGCCCGATCCTCTCAACATCCCAGCGTCCTCTGTGGTTTCCTTCCCCTACAAAAGGAAGGGCTCTCGTACCTTAAAGCAGAACCGTGCAGATGCATCGCTGCATTTGCATTGTTCCTCCCACACAGCCAGGACAGTTTGCAGAGGCTGCATTTCCCTGGCCTGACATCCCTTTACAGTCCTACTGCTTTGATCTGAAAGAGCATCCAAAATCAAGAGCCCTTGTTAGACACCTTCAAGGGATCTGGTCCTAAAATCCCTGGATCTGCTACATCACACTCCAGTGGTCATCGCACCATGAGAGGGAAAAGCTGCTCAGGGTGATGGGCAGAAGCATCTTGTAAAGAATGCTCCTTGGAAAGAAAAAGAGACCTTTTCAAATGTTTCTCTTCAATGAATCTCATCAGATTTAATGCCCATTGAGCCAGGCACCACATCCAGCAGCTCCTGGCTGCGCACACTGGCCCTGCCCGGCACAGGAGCCAGGCAGAGCAGGCGCCCATTGCCAAACAACACCCAGCCAGGCTGTTTCACAGGGAACCTGGCAGCAGCCTGACCTGCACACAACACCTCTGGATCTTCATCGTGACCTGCACCCAACAAATGTGTGTTTGGGCACGCACAGCTCTGGGTTAGAGCAGCTCTCGTGGAATCAGAGCAAGATCATTTTTGTAGCTCTGTGGTACGCAGGGAAGACTGTAGTGCTGAGACTGAGTGTCTCTTGGAGCCCGTTCCTTAAAAGGGCTCCCATTCCAACCAGCCTCCCACGAGAACCACAGAGGCACCAGAAGCTCTCAGCTGACAAAGGCCACCCCTGAAGCAGAGCAGCATTTCCTGCCACATGCGTGGCTCCAGCACCACGCTGGCTCACGGTGGAGGAGCCTGCTCCTGAGTGAGCCCTTGCTGTGCAGGCACTCCCGCAGCAGCACATCGTATCGCATCCTTCGAACAGCTCCTGCTGCTTTTACTGTATCTAGTACAACTGAGGTGATAGTTCCTCCATCTATCAAGCCTCTTAATGGATTTGCTGCTCTGCATACACATCCTCACCCCTGCTGTAAGTAAACGAAGGAATAAATCGACTCTCAGGCTGTAAACAAAAAAGAAAAAGCCCCACAGAGCTCATCCAGGAACCCCAGCTGAGCATCCCCCGCCCCTAAATCATCTCAAGGCAATTCTCAGGACCAGCAGCTCCAAATGCGCGCAGCTTCTCATTTAATACACGGCAGAGGGGGGGGAAGCCCTGATCCCTGCTGTAGGCACAAAAGGAGCAGAGAGGTACCTCCGGGTTTTCTGCCCGCCGCAAAGGGACATCGGCGTGACAGCAGGTATTTGACCCTGCACAAACACCTTCTCTGCACGGTGGGGCTGGGGACGAACTCAAACAAAGCGTGGGGGGGATTTCCCCACACACACTCCCTTCCCTCAGGTCCCAGGCAGGGGCACGGGGCCCGCTCGATGCCCCCGAGCCGGCTCAGACCACCCGGGCACCTACGCACGGAGCTGACGGCCGCGCTTGCGACCGTCCCGGGACCCCAGCTCCGGGGCAGCCCAGCCCTGCCGCCGGCTCCCAACTTCTGGCGGGACCGCCGGAGGCGGGAGAAGGGAGCGCCCTGCCCGGGGCGCGGCGAGGCCGGAGCCCCGTTCCCGAGCGGGGGCAGCTGCGCGCGGCCGCGTGCCCGCGGTCATTCCCGGTGTCCCCGCCGCCCGCTCCCCCCGGCGGTACCTGCCAGGAGCCGGATGTCGGCGCGCGCCGTGTCGCGGCGGAGCGCGCGCACCACGAGCGCCACGGTGCTGTCCTCGCGCAGGGCCTCCGCGCGCGGGCTGCGCTCGTCGTACACCACGACGGCGGCGTAGAGCCCGGCCCGCAGCCGCGCCCGCACCTC
>VZRR01001815.1:0-26065 GCA_013398015.1 Oreocharis arfaki
CCAGAGAGCAAAGACCAAGAAAACGGGGGGTCCAAGGGTTTTATACCGTGGGAGGGAACAAACACAGAACCAATGGGGGTACAACAGAGGAGGGTTTAGGGTAGATTGACACAACGTATACACAACCAGAAGGGAGCAGGGAGTGGGGTAATCTACACAAGCCAATGGGAGATCAAAGAACAGGGAAGATTCCAGAGACAAGGGCAGGACTGAGCAAAGGGGAGGGAATACAGCAGGCTGAATGACAAGGGAGAGGCGGGGTACAACACTTAGGAACAAACCAACTGTAGGGGAAAGCTTACAAATTAACATAATGTGCTAAAATCAAATTTATACACTACAATAGGATGTCAACTGTTTAGGAAGTGAGATGATTGACTTAGAGCCATACTTGCTTATTAGCAAGACTTACGGGGCGCTTTTAGAGGCAGTGTTTGACTACAATATCACCATTCATCCTGCAAAGTCTAGAGTAAGCCGGACAGGGCCATCGCAACCCCCACTGATTGTTATGACTTAACTGTGGGGAAGCCACAAACCAACACATATATATACAAATTAAGGTAAGGGTAAACATTTCACAAATGAAGAAAATATCTGTCAATTCCCTTTATTCTCAAAAGAGGGGTAAGTACAGTATTAGTGGATGGAACAGGAAGAATTTTCTCGTGGTAATTTTTTTTTTATTGAAGAAGAGACTTTGAATTCTGTCTAAATTCCTTTGCACTCAGAAAACTGAGCCACCGCTTGGCAGCTTTGTCTTTTCTAACTCTACACTACGCAAAGATCTTCGTTACCCTGTATTTGTAAGACTGCTAAGACTATCGAATATAGCAATCTTAATGTATCTTGTTTTTCATATGAAACAAACTGCTTTTCATCATTTCATATGTTAGAAAGCACTAATTAATCACTTTTTTTATTGTCTTACAAATTAGAGAGGAAATCATAAGAAGTTTCACGCAAGCAGTAATTTAGGTCCAATTTATCTTCACTTAGAAAGAAACTCCAGGACAAGAGGAAAACTGAAGGATTTTTTAAAAGATTTGAGGCATTATTAAAAAAAATACAGTTTTTGGAAACCTGTTATCTCAGGATATAAGATCTATCTTAGAAAATGAATTACAGCCGTTGTACATTTCAGACTGCATCTATGAAAAACCTAGTGACTACGGTGACAGTCTGTCATTGTTTGCCACATGCAAACTCTTCATGAAAATTCACAGTATTTTTTGTGGTTTTCTATCGCTATTTTGGGAATAACCTTAAAATATATGAAATCAAAAAGTGGAACAAATTATTGAGTCAACAACATAAATAGCAAATATATTTTTATTAAGATTTTCATTAAATGGGTTTATGTTCTTAAGTTAAACCCCTGAGTTTCAGCCCAGCATTTGGATTCACTGAGACAATTTCCACTTGTGTGAATGCACACCTGTTTCCTGCTGCAAGATAAAACACATTTGTTTCATCACACCAAAGCGTAAAACAGCTGAGCTTGTGCAGCCATCAGTACGGCTATGGTAGGAGTCTTGAGACCTCTGAACCTGCTTGAAGGTAGGAACACGACAGCTTTTAGATGTTAAAAGCTTTAGGCTAGATCATACCTACTTGAGATACAATTTATTCTCCCTATATTTGTAAAGAGATGACCTATTAAAGTTGATTTACCCTTTCCAGAAGGCCATGGACTATCATTTAATGTAATTGACCTCTTGTTTCCTTGGTCTTAGCATGAATGGACTGCAAAAGTTATCCCTTTGACACTGTAGCATCAGAAAAATTTAAGGGTAAAGTATAATTTCCCTGGCTTTTAAATTTTTTTAATCAATGTGTATTTATCTGATGTTTTGTTTACTGAATTGATGTGTTATCAACCGAGAATATAATTCTATTAATATGAATTTCTATGACAATAGTGTACCAAGTATTTTCGTGCTTGTTTTAATGATGAATAATAAAGATAAATATTTTTGTTGTTGCTTCCAAAGTTCTTTTAGTAAATGAAGAAAGAATGTTAAGAAATATATATTCATTTTAGAAGGAGTAAAATAATTGCAGTCACTGATTTAATTCCTGGGGACATGCTCAGAAAATAACGATTTTACATTGTTTTGATTATTGTTGCTATTAAGGCAGAAGTCACATTCTGAACATTTAAAATGAAACAAGGTTCCACACCCCAAGTTTGATTTCAAAGATTATCAGTTTTATTTGACAGAAGACAATGAAATATTATATTCATTTCCCTCATTTTACACAGTGGAAATGGGCTAAATGCAGTGACTAAGAGGTAATGGAGAGAAGCTTCACTCCTTCCCAGCTTGGTGATGCCTACAAAATGACCATGGGTGCACTCAATTCTTTTGTGTAGATCATCAGTAAAATTATTAAACAGAACTGGCCCCAGTGCTGAGCCGTGGGGAACCTCCCTTATGACTGAGTTGGAGGCGTCACCATTCACCACCACTCTCTGGACTAGGACATCCAGCCAGTTTTTTACGCAGCAAAGGGTGCACCTGTCCAAGCCATAAGCAGCCATAAGTTGCTCCAGGAGAATGATGTGAGAAACTGTGAGAGGTTTTACTAAAGTCTAGGTAGGTAACACCCACAGCCTTTCCCTGGGTGACCCAAAAAAGCAGGTCACCTGGTTACAGGACATGAGATTGATCAAGTGGGACCTACCTTCTATAATTCCATGCTGGCTAGGCCTAGTTCCCTGGTTTTCCTGCACATATGTCATGATGATCCTCAAGATGATCAGCTCCATGACCTTCTACGGCACCAAGGTCAGGCTGACAGTTATGAAATTCCCTGGATCTTCCTTCTGATCCTTCTTACACATGAGGGTTCACATTTGCTGATCTCACCTCATATAACTGAGTGAACATAGCTTGACAAGCTCTTCTGTCATGTCCCTCAGTACCCTCGGGTGAATCCCATCCAGTCCCATAGACTTGTGTTTGTCTAAGCAGCATAACATTACACTGTACACTGACCATCCCCTCCCACATTATGAGGGCGTTGTTCTCCTCAGATCTGTCTTCCAGCTTAGCTGCTGGATGCCCTGAGGACAACTGGTCTTGTTCTTAAACACTGCGGCTAAGAAGGCATTAAATGTCTCAGCTTTTTCCCCATCCTGTGCCGCTGTGTTAGTCTCTGAATCCAGTAAAGGATGGGCACTCTGAAGTGATAAATTATTAATAGTGATTTTTTATGAAGTGTTGGAAAGAGAGCATGTGAAGATGGTAGGATTCATTATTCCTGTTACACAAATCAGCAAACTGAGGGAAAGGATGTGCTCTGTTATTGACCAAGTTTACTCAGCAGGTCACAGATGACACCTCGACTTTTAGCACTCCAAGTCTATATTTCAAAAATACAGAGGTTTATTTTTAGCTAATAACTGGAGGCAATATAATCAGATTATGAACTCTGGAAATTAAACCAAAGCAAAACAATTGTGTTGGTAATGTCATCCACAGCTGTGCAGATCTCCTGTACTGCACAACTGCTATAAAAGTGAAAAAATGCCTGCCTTCTGGGACTGTATGGTACATGAGCATATGACATATTTAATGAGAAAACATTCAGTTTAGACATGGAGATGACATGTTTGAGTGATCATGGCACAAGCTAGACTCAGTGACCCTGAAAGGTCCCTTCCAACTCAGCATATTTGATGATTCTATGACTATACTTTTTCCGTGAAGTTGCTGTCTCATGTTTTCGTCCTTGTTAAAAACAACCCTGTTAGAGAATGAGGCACAAATGATACCATTTTACAGCACACCCTGGCACCAGTTCCGCCAAACTGCACCTCTGTGTAAGTCAAGGAATACAGAAAAGTATCTACTCTCAGCAAAACACTCGTCTTTCTTCTCTTGCTCCTCACCTAGAATTTACATGTATGTATTGCATGTGGATTCCTCTTTAGGTTAAATCCATCTTTTTTTTCTGTAATGAAAGATGCAGTATGCACTCTCTCCAGGAGATTTCCTTTGTGCTCACTCTTCTCTGAGTTATTGTTTGTGAAAATGCAATAAAAATATTGAGCTTAATTCTACATTTTCCTTGATGCATGAGAAATTCTATAGCCTTTTTTTCCAAGTGACATCATTTTTATAAAAGTAACACATAGTTTGTCCTGTTCTCTGTGTTTCAGATTAATGAATCCATGTGGTGATGTCATTTCCAATTTGTGTGGGAAAATGCATCCCCTGATTACTCTGATTATGAGAGTGGTTATAAATCCAATCATTCTTCACTTTTGCTTTCTTCTGTAATAGCTGTAATTTTTAAGATGTGAACATCGTGACCTGTTTTCCAGGTCTTCAATTTTATTATCAAAACAGTGAATCTTTTCTGAATCACTTGAAAATCTTCCTCAGAAGAAAAGCTAAAGTTTTTCACAAAGCAGACTCCTCTCCAGTTATTTTTACAGTTTTCCAGTTACTTTTCTTCTGTTATCAAGAGTAAAATACTAATAATCTGTAATGATCTGTGCCAGATATGTGTACTTTAGGTAAAAAATTCATGACTGTTAGATTTTAAAGGAAGAATAAACAGTTATCCTGATGTAGGCTAACCTTATGTAAAATATAAACCACAGAAGAGTAAGTCTTGCAATAAGACAATATTGTTTTCTCTCTGTGCTCCAGGAAGACCCATCCTTTATTTAAACATTGAAACGTGAGAAAAGAGGAATGTGTTTTTTATATTTAGTTTCAAATTTCAAGATTGAACATAAGCAATCTACAGTGACTGATGAAAATCTAGGTAAACTTTCATGACTCAGATTTAATGACAGAAGTATCAATGATCTTCATGTATGCTGACCTCCAATAAAATACACAGAAAAGTGCAGCAATTGTTACACTAAAAATAAGAAATTTCTTTTCTGTTTTCTGTGAGTTTGTGCTTTTGTTATTTTGTTTTAATCCAGTTAAGATATGCTGTTAAAAAGCTCCAGATGTCTTTTACAAGGTTACATCAATACATCTGAAGGCATTATCCAAACTTTCCAGGTTGTTTAGGATTAAAAGGGTATGAGATGTGCAAAACTAAATTGTATAACTGGATATAGGTTTCCTTCTACACTAGATCATCAGCATTGCATGATTTTACATTTCATTAGACCGGCTGTATGCTGGAAATATTAAGGTAATTTTTCTTTTCCAATTCATGTTCAACATTCACACTTTACTGAATTCTGGAATTTCCCAGAATTCTAGAATTCTGCAGGTGAGAGCCTACAAGTTTAAAGTGGCCTTTATCCCTCCAGCGAATATTGCTGGCTATGATCTATTTCATGAGAAATGCAGGAAATTTCAAAACATTGACATTTTTTATCTTAAACTTTACATCTTTTCTTCCCTGCTTAAGTTTATAAATTTTCATTATTGAGATGCCTTGAAATAGAGCTAATGGCTTCTCTTCAGAAGTTAACTAGAAGATAAAGGCTGAAATTGGACCATACTAATGAGTGTAGACTATATAAGCATTTCCACATTGCACTTTCGTTAAAGAGGATTTTTCTTGTTTTAAAATTCTTTCTTTTTTTCTTTCCCAAAGAACAGAAAAATAAGATGGATGTCACACCTGGTTCTCTTTGTTCACATTGCAATTTACTGCCTTCATAGGCCTAAGAGCTGTGCAAGAACATTGTTTTGCTATGTACCAGGCAAAAAAAAAAAAAGCATTAACACTATTCACAGAAAATAAAGTATCATTTACTAAAACACAAGTAATTAAAATAAGTGTTGCTGGATGTTGATAGCACACTTTGTCTGAGAAGACCCACATATACCTGACTCAATTATTTTCATACAGCAAGTTATATATTTAATTAATACTTAAAGCAGCGTGCAGAAAAGTTTTCCTTTAATTTCTTCCATCTGGGTTGAAATAAACATGATAGTTAAACGAATTTTTGAGACAGATCAAAATTCCATCTGTCCAGGGACACATAAGAGGCAATGAACTGCTGCATTCAACAGATGTTGAGGCGCTGGTGCATGTCCAAAGAAGAGCCATGAAGCTGATGAAGGGCACAACTCTTATGAAAGGGCCAGAGAGAATTGTGGTGAGGGCAATCTCCTCCTGAAGAAGAGAAGGCTCAAAAGTGTCAATCTCTAGTGAAATCAAATAGACATATGACAGCATGCATGTCTGGGAAATACTTTTGATGGATGCACTTAAAAGCTAGTCTACATTCCAGCAGGACTAAGCCTACCAACCTCATTTTTGAAGTGATCAGATTCTTTGTCATCTTCAGAGAACTGTCAGAGCTTACCTCTGAATAAGAGACTTATTTCGAAAATGCATTTCAGGACTTCGTACTTCTAGAAGTGCTTAAGGTAATCGTCAGCTTTTCTGAAACATAAGATAAAACAGCAACCATTTTTAGTGAGCACAGATAGCTCTTTGTCCACCTATGCTTAAGTAGCATATCAGTCTGATTGTAATTTACAGTTGAAACCAACAAGGCAAACAAATAGTTTAAGAAAATGTATGGTTTCTATTGCAGGTCTGTCCTTATACTGGTGTTATTGTATAAGTAAGAATAACTTAGTTCATATGATTTAACTGAAGACTGTGCACAAGTGATAGCAGAAAGAAGTTCTGATTTTTCTAACTGTCTGAGGAACTAATAGTGTAGATTTTCCAATATTATAGGGTTTCTAACAGTAGAGGGGTTTTTTTTAATAGATTTTCAAGAATGCCAAAAAATCAAAGACGTCTACAAAATATTGTTTTTACAGTTAAAATTTTAATGCATTTCTTATGAACATAACTGGGAAAAAGCAAACAAACAAACAAAAAAAAGAAACACAAAACAAAATCACTCCGCTAATCAATCCAAAGAGAATAGTAAAAAACCATTAAATTTATATTTTTACTGTAATATACCACTTGAACACTAAACCATTCTGCTTCAAGAATGCTGTTTTCCTTAAAACAATAGCATATTTTTCTTTTGACATCTTTATGCTTTCACAAAAATACTTTTATAGACACATAAGTTGGTAGTGACTATGGAAAAAAACATATTTAATACAAAAACCGGTCTTACAAGTTCAAGTTCAAATACGAATTAGTAAAAAACTTGTCATATTGAGTGTTTCACTCTGTCATTTTTTTTTTCCTCAGGTCATGACACTTGTATTTGCTTTACCAAAAAACTTGTAAATCTCCTGCCAGCTCACAAAGAATGAATGCACTGCTGTATTCATATCTCTGTTTCATTGTAAAAGGAAAATCTGGAAAATGTAAGAATAAAACTGATGTCAGGAGTGATTGTCAGAAGCTCGTGGTTGTTTTACGTCTCAATCCTCTTTCCTCTGTCTGCAGATACTGTTGCGCAGTAACTTTGCTTTCTCCCTTCTATAATCTGTTTTTCGTAGATCGTGATGGAAAATAAATGCAAATAGTTTGAGCTGTCCAGAATGAAAACAGCGAGGCTAACCTGAAAAGGCTTTTTGCAGGATTTCAAACTGGAGTAGAAGACAAGGTACAATATTCAAATCTTATCGAACCAAGGTTTTTTTTCTTTTCACTCATCTTCAAGAAAACGAAGTTGAAGGACAAATAACTCAATTGCCAATGTTTTCATGCTCTCCAGATTACCCTGGATGTTTCTGCTTCCCCATCAAATCATAATTAGGAACTTCTCCCAGCAAAATATGAGTTCTACAATGCAGTATAGCAATAGTAGAGAGCTTATTTCCACTATCACTTACATTACAGAAGTCACTAAGTAGAGACACCAGCAGCCTCTGTGTGACTTGTTAAATTATTTTGGGACTGAGGACAGATCTCAGATTATCAAGACCCTGCTGTACTGCTAAATGAAATTTTTTTTTTTTCATCAATATGTGTTTCCAGAGAAAGTTATGCTGATGGAAATATTGCTAGATGCAAGTTTTTAGATAACATATGCTTTGGTTTTTTTTGAAGGAATTTCACTTACCAAAGTCTATGATAAAGTATGTATCTGAAGGCTACAGAGTTTTGTAAACTATTTGAAGATGGCTCTGTGACAATGTACTCTGTCAATAAGAAATATCAGACTGGTGAAAATGGAGCAGCTCTGATATTGCTTCAGCTGCATATTTCCCAGTTACAGCTGAGGAGAGATGGGGTTGATCTTAATGATGCTGCTAGTCCCCTGGCCCCTTATCAGAAAAAAAGTGATTGTGGGAGGGGTTGGGAGTGTGAAATATGGTGGAAATGTCTCATGATTAAAATGGATAGCCTATCTAAGAGGAGACAAAATTTTCAGTGAGAAAGCAGTCTTTGAGCTACTCCCTCTGTCTTTTTTGTTTGTACAGTTCTTTTGAGCAGCAGAATCTGTAAACAGAATAGCAACATGCTCCAGTAAGATGCAGGGTATACACAAATTTGCACAAGGATAAAGCTGTTCCTTGGTTGATTGTTTGTACAGGAGAGGTGTGGCCCAGTAACCTTGCAGACCCTTAGAGTGATCTTTGACAGATCAAAGAGCACAGCCATATTTTAGAGGATTTCTCTCTCTTTGGTGATTACCAAAACGTTTGTTAAGCATATTTGATAACATCACTTAAAATTGAAGGATTTATTAGGCTTCCAGTCTCTCATTACTTATAAGAGTTATAGCCTCTTTCATAAAAGATATGCCTAGTTTCTTTCCCTCAAAATGCAAACAAGGTTATTGAAGACAATAGTGAAATATTTAAACAGAAAACTACGAAAATCCTTTCACTGCCATAAAGCATCCAGAGATTCTTTCCAGCCACACCTGAACAGTTATTAATCTCATCTAACTGCTGTTTCTTCTTTCATCCATTTCAAATCTGGAAATTATAATTATCAGAGCTCCTCAATTCAATGTAGGAAGGAAAATAGGAGCAACAAAAATGATACGAAAGAGAGCTTATAGTAAAAAAATCACAGATATGAAGAGGCAGGTTCCTCAATACTCCTCCTCCAGCCTAAAAGACGATGGTTGGAAACAAAACAGAAAAAGCACTGGTCTGTGGAGATGAGGGAGAGGAAGGAACTGCTGCTGCTTGCTGACAAACAAATGAGCGGCCATTCTGTTACTTGATCCCATGGACATGAGAAGTGCCAGAGCTAAAACCTACCTGGAAGGAGACTGCTCTGTTTGACCACTGAAAACCCAAATGCTGACATACTACGAACATAATAAGCAAGCTATCAAAGTCAAATAGAATTCATACTAGTACTGAAGTGATTGACAAATGCATGTTATTTTCCTGATAGTGTGAGGAAGTGTTTTAACCGGTTTAGGAACATTACACAATAAAAAGGTTGCATTTATGTTAACTTCTCTTAGGGCAGTAAAGCTGATTTAGTTTTACCTGAGCTCCTTGGAGGTATTTTTTGACATCATTAAAATTTCAGTCAATTAATTCCCTTTCATTAAAAAAAAAAAAAAAAAAAAAGGGAGGGGGAATGTAATTACTTCTAAATCCTGAGTTCCTAAGAAATACGTTGAGACCTGCTCTTCTGCCAATGCTTTTCCCTTGTAGTTGCTCAATAAGCAAAAGTGTCTGGTCACATAGGAAAAATATCATAAAAACCATCACAGCAGCCTGCTAAAATCTCTTATTAAATTTAATAAAATTTTCAGTCTCCTACATGTTTTCTTGGAGAAGTTACACAGAAGAGTGAGATACCACTGTATCTCATAGATGCCTCCTCCATAGTTTTATAAATTAAGTGTTATCTCATGCTGCTTTAAAACCACAGATTAAATAAATAAATAAAAATTGGAACAATTGCTATTCTATGCTATCCAGCAACACTTGGAACTTTGCCCTTTATCTTGAGAAAGAAAAAGTCATATGAGGTGCACAAATAATTTACAAGATTTTCAAGGTTGTTCTCTAATGCAGTTTATGGAACCTGAGAATACAGGTTTGAGACTTAAAAATTCAGAGTAGGCTTATCTGGAAAGGAAGGGGTCTATAAAATTATAAGAATTAATCCAAAGGATATGCTGCTCCTTAGAGTTTTAAGAGGTTGCAGTTTCAAAGTTTTTCATGCTCAGTTGCTTCAAATCACCCTTGTTTACAGATATCTAAAATATTCATGGTCTATGGATCACTGATGGGATAGTACACATTAGAAATCTGACATAAACATCACTATGTGAATTTTATGTATTTAGGTAGTTGAAGAAAAGTATGGTTCGATATTCTCCAAAGTGTGGCTCTGTGAATTAATGCTACCGGAAATGATCACATCCATATTGGAATGAGTAAGAAATAACACATCCTAGTAACATTACACACCAACAAGGAAAACAATCTAGTTAATTCATACCATGTGGTACAACTAGAAATATTTTTCGATGATTTGGAGAATCATATTCTTCATCTATAGTTTGTAGAAGTAAAAATAATACGTGCCTGTTAAGAAAACTGGCCTTTTACAGCTAGTCTACATACAATTAATATAAAAAAGAGTGGGTCATTCAGCTGTTATTTACAAACTCACTCCATAGAGGTTATGGTGATTTATATGGGTAGAAAATCTTCTCTGCAATACTACTTTGGAAAAAAAAAAAGTTTTAGAGTGATAGTAATATGATAATATGATGCAGAAACTTTACCAAAAGCGGTATTAATTAATTCTAGCACTAGTCACTCATCATTAGTTCATGTGCCATAATAATCAGTTCCAGAATCAACAAATCCTATTTTCTCAGTTATTTTCTCTGTTTTTAAAGGAGAGCCATTTCTGACTCTCTTTTAATAAAATGAAAATGAATCCCTGCTATTTAATAGATTAGAAAATTTAAATCAATTTACATTTTATTCAAAAAACTTGGAAAAAAATTATGTTCCTATTATGTTGCTACCAGAGTCTGGCACAAGTTTATTATATCTTATATTCCTGCCTTTTATCTGTAGTTGTTTCCTCAACTGGATGAGAGCGCATTCATGTCCTTTTTAGGGATTTAGCAATTCAGTCACCTTTTTTAGTTAACCGCAGAATTTAGGTCAGCATTCCAAATTATTTATTATACAATTTTAAAATTTCATCTTGTCTGGCCATAAATGATATCATAAGTGATAGAGTATCTTATAGCAATGTCTTACAGCTTTATGTTACTTAAAATATCGCTGGAAAGTTGTGCCTTGCAAATATTTGCACATTTGTTTAAAAACGTATAAATTACTCATATTATTAACTCAAAATACTTGATGGGCTGAGATCACAATGTCCTATAAAATAATGCATATTGGCGTAGAAAATATCTGAGAGAGAAGCAGGTATAAATAATTTGTCTCTAGTAGACACTAAGAATCTTCCCTTTTTAAAAATCTGGTTAAAGATAGAGAAAGTTATGCTAGCCTCAGAAGAACGGAGAGTTTAAGCAAGCTGCAAGAATCAAGGAGCAACCAAGAACAAAATGTTCAAGAGGAGATAAAAGGACTAATGACATTTTGCAGAATTTCTAGCTATGGATACATTTTCAGAATCCCCAAACCTTTCAATACTTAGGACCGAACCCCTTCAGGAGTAAATCACTGTAGTTTCACTGAATTAATTTGAGCTATGCTGAAATATCACCCCCTCTATTCCCTTGTCATGTCTATCTATTAATGCTGTATAGGTATTGCTTTAGCTAATCTTCATGCATATTTAAATAATCTGTGTGAAAATCTAAGTTGCGTTGGAAAGCAACCAAGTCCAGAGTTATCTTTTGGGCTTTTATCTTGCCACGATGTGATTCTTGCTTGAAGAATCCAAATTACTCTTCTGTATTTCAAATATACACAAACAGATTAAAAATAAACAAATATGCACATGTAAAATTCATGGGGCAAAAAGACCAATCTAAAGAAAAGAATGAAGTTTCAAGGTATGCAACTGCCTCAACACAGTATCCTGTCTTTTAGAAAGTCCTTGATTCTCACAGAATTGAGATGTATCAGCTGCACCGAGCTGCCATCACTGAGGATGGCAAACCATCTGGAGGTCATCTAGTCTAGCCCTGGGTCAAAGAAAGGCCACCTACACTATTTCTCTTGAGCAGTGTTTGGGTTTTAAATA
This sequence comes from Oreocharis arfaki, assembly GCA_013398015.1. Classification (NCBI taxonomy): domain Eukaryota; kingdom Metazoa; phylum Chordata; class Aves; order Passeriformes; family Paramythiidae; genus Oreocharis; species Oreocharis arfaki. The sequence continues at coordinate 12,070 of VZRR01001815.1, forward strand.
TGCCTGAGGATGGAGACTCCACAATCTCTCTGGGCAAAGTGCTCCAGAGCTCAAACACCTCCACAGTAAAAACATTTTCATATTTAAGAGCAATTATTTATATTTCAATAATTATCGAATGCCTCTAATCCCTAACGCCTGAGGAAAGCCTGGCACTACTTTATATATGCCCATCCTTCAAGCACTTACACAAATGGATCGGTTCTCCCGCTGAGCCTTCTTTTCTCCAAGCTGAACAGTCCCAGACCTCTCAGCCTGTCTTCGCAACAGAGGTGTTCTGGTCCCTTCATCATCTTTGCGACTGCTGGATTGATTTCAATATGTTCATGTTTCTTGTATTGGGAAGCCTGGAACTGGACACAGCACTCCAGGAGTGGCCTCACCAGTGTTGGACAGAGGAGAAGGATGACCTCCACCTGCTGGCAATGGTGCTCCTAATGCAGCCTCATGAGGTTGTTGGCTGTCTTTGATGCAAGGGCACCTTACTTGCTCATGTTCATCTTCCTGTCCTCAAAAGAAACCTCATGTCCTTTTCTGAAGAGCTCCTTACTGTCCAATTGGCCTTCAGCACTTCCTTGTGCATTGGTCTTTCTTATGCTGCCAATGTACCTACAGAACAATACCTACCTACCTACAGCATGTCTTGTTGCCTTTTATATTCTTCACCCAACCTAAATTGGATGAAGTTTATCTTTCTTATCTCCCTCTCTGCATCTTTGAGCAATATCTATACTTCTCCTGGGTCATCTTAGTCTGCTTCTCATTCTCATATGATTCTTTTTTTTGTCTGAATTTTGTCAATAGATACTTGAACATCCACACAGGCCTCTTGCTGCCTTTTTTGATTTCCTGAATTTCCCCATTCAAGCTCAAAAACAGAGTAGATCAATATTGACCTTGGATTCATTGTAAATCATTCATTGTAAATCAAACAATTTCTCCTGAACCACTGCACTTCATTCATGTTTCCCATTGGATTCTTCTAAGAGGTTCCCTGCCTAAGTCTTGTCCTCTGCAGCCTGGGGTTGTGATCTTGTTTTTCACCCTGCTTCTCGCTCTCAGAAACTTGTACTCCACCACCTCATTGTCACAAGAGCTGAAGGATTCCCTTGCTTCTGATGTAATTAGTCCACCTGCTCAGTCTCTCTCTTCTTTTGATTTGTTTACTTTCTTAGGTAGGTGGGCTTTGTGTCACAATCTCTCCTTCCGCTGGAATTACATTTTACCCAGTTAGAGCTGGTTTCAACACCGTTGATGAGTTGGCTTTCCTTGTGGCTGGTAAATTCTGTATTCTTTGTGTCCATTATCAGTTATTCGCTCATCTAAATTTATAACAGTTCTCTAAAACAGAAGTTCAATTGAAGAAATGCATCCTTTAAATGAAGGATACATTTGATCTATACAGTAGGGCAAATAAGGTCATCCTCCTTAATAAAACATCTCATCACCTGTTGTCACCTCTTATGTTCATGTGTAGAGCACTACAATCTACTCTTCCGACAGCAAGCAGAAAAAACCAAATTTCCTTATCCACTTTTAATCACAGCTGCTCAAATTGATTCACAAATTAAATAATTAATTTGGAAAATACTGGTCTTTTTCAGGTAATTTGAGAAGACATAGTATTGATGAATTCTTTTTTGATGATATTTTTTGATGATTCTCTTGGTGGAATATTCTCAGGAATAGCTAATTTCTTCAAACTCAGGTTAGCCACTGAATGACTAATTTGATTAATGTTTATTACTTATTCTTTTATTGAAAATTTAGTTTTCCCATGTATCATATATCTCAAATATGAAATTTTAATATCTAGTGATAATTTAGAGATAAATTTTTCACAGCAGGTTCACACATACGATAAGCCCAAAATTTGTTGAAAAAGCTTCCTATTGTAAAATATGCATGGATTTAAAGCTATTGATTAGATGAAGACACCAATTAAATGCTCAGCAGTTACATTAAGGCTGCAGATACTCGTTGGTGCTACATAGACTGGTAAGGTCTAGAGATAAGAAGAAAAATGCAAAAAAAAATAGGAAAAAGACTTCACATTTTTTCATTGTTATATTTTTTATAAGTCAAAAATTACTACTTCTGAATATAAAGATAAGAGGGTCATTGGAGAAGGAAAGAATGTACGATACATTTTTAAACCAATATTATTTCTGTCTTGAGACGAAATAGGTACGCAATAACTTTCTATGTTACAATGCACACAGAAACCTATCACATTGGGGAAAGATTATGGTACCTTTGTTCTATAAGCAGGAACCATTAAATAGTTGCTCTAGTAAAAAAGAAACAGAAGTTGAGGCTTACTTCTGATTTGAATTAGGTAGCAATTGAAAAATCAATTCTGTTTTCTACTCTCTTAATTAGGAAGTAATCCATCAGAACCAAACAGTGTAGACAGTTTATGAAAACTTCAGCCCTTAAATCCAGGTTTTCATTGGGGGTTTATGCTGTGACTTTTTAAGAGATTAAATAAAAAGGGAAAAAATTCCCTATCTTTTATATTCCTCAGTCACAGTAATGGTAAAAATGTGCCATAATCTTCACCTTAATTTAACAATATGATGAGCAAAAGCAACTTTTTTTCCTTATTCTGGTACATCTGTCTTATTGTTCATCAGTCTTTGACAAACATAATGTCTACTGAAGAATATAAACAACTCATTGATGGTTCATATACTCTTGATTGTCTCTTTTTTTTTGTTTTCTTTTGATGAAAGTATCTCCTTATTTTGCAACAGCAGATGACAAGTCTTTTTTTCTCGTCTTTCTCTTTTGTGCTAACACTTTTGTATTACCTCAGATACAAAAATTCACCCATCCCTGTCCAAAAGACTATTATTTTACTACTAAATTGGGACCTTATTTCCAACTACTGGTTGTGCTACCAGTGTTGTTGCTATTGATTTAGGAAAAGTAACATTTACTAAAACTTCCTTTCTTTTAAAGCAGAAACTGTTTAATCTGATACGACTGGAGTGCAAAGTGACTTTATGTGAAAAATTAATTCTTTCAATATGAATGAACTTTCTCAATTCAGTCAATACACCTTATGTAGTAAGTTAAGAACTAAAGATACAATAGTCAAAAAAGAACTGTTTTCTTAGAGAATAGACATATTGGTGCCAAAATGATCCAATTGTAAAGGATTGATGCAATTTTGAAGAAAAGTAAGTTGGTAAGTTATTCAGAGAGATGCTGAGGATTACCCATGACCTGCCTGAAAATCATGCATGATTTTCTCATTCAAACATGCTTTACCCATATATAATTATCTACAAATTCAAAAAATGAAAATTTCACCGATAAAAGGTCTGAACTACAATGCATCATGACCAAAGTAATAGCTCAATGAGGGGCATACTTTGAAGACATATTTTTCATTGTTACAGCAGAGACAACCAAGATACTATGTCAAGTCCAGAAGAAACCCACTAAAAACCTGCTTTCTGAAACAATATCTGATACAAAGTCTTCTGCTTTCTGAAGCAAGGTCTGAAAACAAAGAGACAGAAATTTAAGAAGAGTCAGTCTTCTAGTTCATAGGAAAGAAACAGGAGCAGAGAAAGATTACTTACTCCTCACTACTTTAAAAAACAAAGGAAGCCACTGATGGGGTGGAAGTGGCAAGTCTGTGTCCTGAAACAGCTCAAAAAGCTTCATTCTGCAAATGCAGCTGACCTAGAGAGTTATATCTAGTCTGTTCAGTAGGCTTGGAGTTACTAGGGAAAGATAGGAGTTCTGTGTGCATACCCTCAAACCACAGGCTAGTAAAGAGATGGTCAAACTTAAGAACAATGGAATAGAGCCAAAACCACAGATCCTTAAACTACACATTTCTGTCTTTTTTCTGCTGGAAGACAATAGAAATGGCATGGATCAGGTTTTGTCACCTTTCTTGTTCTCACTGTACCTTGTAGAAAATTAAACAAATAATGAAAATATAGAATATAGCACTATATTCTATCAATTTCCTTTTTATTGAAAATATGATAGAAACATCCTTTCTAACAGAGCAACACTTACTGTAAGAAACAAGCTGACACTTGGTCACGTGTACTGCACTAATGGGCTCCAGAGGGTAAATGACTTCTGAACTTAATAGCTCAAAATCTTGTTTTAAAAGAACTTTTAGCTGAGAAATTTCCAAAAGTAACTTAATTAGCTGTATTCTGAATTAAATTTTCTGGAAGACAAATTAAACTAAGACCATAATTCAAAATTTTATTGCAAATAGTATTTATATCTAAATTTTATTTTTAAGGTCTCAAATGATCATGCTTCTCCGATTTTTTGATACAGAGATGGTATCTAAGACACATCAAGGTAAAAGACTTACAAGTCTAGTCTGGTAGCTGTCAAATTCACTGCTGTTGAGTATATTTTGCAGAAAAACTGTGGGTTGTTTGAGGGGTTTTGCTGCAGATATTTTCTTTCTACAAATCATGTATTTCTTACACAAATTATTGCAGTCTCAAACAATTTGAAGTTTTACTTCAAATTCTGTAGGTATAGCTATTCCTCTGGAACACAGCTAAATGATAACAATAAAATATTGATATTTCTATTTGTTTAGGTACTTCCTAATCCTGCTACCATTCCCACAAAAGAGCAGGAGAGACAAAACCCTATATGCTCCTGTTCCATGAATGTTAAGTACATTCATGCAACAGGAAGAAGATAGAGGCTGAAAATCTTCAGGTTTTTTTAAAAATGTAGGTAGTTGTAGTATGGTACAATAATGCTTATAGAAAGAATGTGATGCTAAACAGTCAGGATCTCCATCACTGCCATCAAAACATTTCCTAGCACTCCAGGAATCCCTTGACTGTAGACGTGATTCAAACTGAGGTATAGTTACAAGAACAGGATTATTCTCCCCTTCGGAGGCACTGATCAGAAATAAGACAACTTCACAGGCAACCCAAACTTTGCTATTTCTACAGTCCCTTCTTTTCACCTTTCAAGTTTTTCTCAATTTGTACAAATATTTATTTGAAACAGGTCGGATATATTTTTCTTTCCCCATAGATCTTAATTTTGCTTATTTATACCCTGAATTACTATCTGTAATAGAGCTGTCCTTGTAATTTCTGTCTTGACCAAAAATTCATGTTAATTTCTCCTACTATTACATTGTTTCTTGTTTCTGTCATTTTCCATGTTGCTGTAATTTTGGTCCAACCACTAATCAACATTAGTTTAAGTTGCATATCTTGTACCCTTCTTTGTTATTTGCTACACCTCGTAATTTTTCATGCTGCTATCTGGGAAACACAGCCACAATTCAGAGTCAGCATTCCACACGCATGGCAAAACATAGTTAAAAACCTAAATGGCAAAAAAACCTCTTACAATCCCTTGTCAATTAATAGCTTTATGAATTTTAGCACCAATTTTCTCTATAAGCAAATTATTCTCTCCTTTACCAGTATTCATTCTCCCGTGTGTGAAACTTCCTCATCAAAAATATATTTCAATAGAAATCAATGACCCATTTTGTAGACTATAAAATAATAATTTCCGTTTCACTATATCAACCTAAGGATCTTCTTCTCAGTGCCCATTATTGCTTTCAGTAAAGTGAAGTTCCAATAAGTCAGGCCAGAATTTCTGTATTATATAATTCATAAAAGAAAACATCTCACTCACTTTCTTTGAAAGATGTCACCAAGTAACATCAAGATATCACAAGGTCTTTCAATTTACTCTTAACATATTGGCACTAAATAAACAGCAATAGAAGAATAGTAGGAACACAGTCTTATGATTAAAAGGTTTTCATCTTCCATAAGGCTTTTTCCAGGAAATCTAATAACTTACAGATAGTTTCAAGAATTAAGTATTTTGCTCCCATATACAGATTGCAATTTCTGACACCATTTATGTTTACTGTTAAATGATTTCTATATTGTCCTTTTAAATTAATGGTTCACCACCATTCATCATCAGTATCTATGTCTGAACAACAGATAGTATTTGTTTTCTTGAATCAGACTCTCCATGGATTTGTCAAAAGGGGAATTTCTTGAAAGATAACCCTCTCTTTTGGCTGCCTGGTTCTAACTGCCCCCCAGGATGCAGTTTGTTGTCTCGGCTGCCGGGGCACAATGCTGACCCACAGTGAGCCTGCTGCTGACCAGTACCCCCAGATCCTGTTCTGAAGAGCTGATTTCCAGCCACTTCTTTCCCGGATCATATCAGTGTCCAGAGTTACCCCTTCCTAGGTGCAGAATCTGGCATTTTATCTTGTTAAATTTCACACCATTGATGATTGCCCAATGCTCCAATCTGCACAGATCCCTCTGCAAGACCTCTCATACCTCAAGAGTCAACAGCACCTCCTAGTTTTGTGTCATCACCAAAAACTGTATGGTGTGTTCAATTCCTGCATCCAAATAATTTACAAAAGTATTGAACAGATCAGGTCCTTTAAGCTAAGCTCTCAGGAACATTGCTGGTTTCTGTTAACTGACCAGACATAGCTCTTGTCCTGGTTCCTTCCAGGACAGAGTTAATCTTTGCAGCACCCCTGAGGAGTTGGGGCCTGGTGCCATGTGGGCATGTCTAGATTGTTATTCTGTACTATCTCGTGTCAGTTGCTAGGGGCAAGGGTAAGGGACTCTGGCTTCAGAAAAAAGGACATGATTTTCCAGCCAAACCATCTGTGGCAGGGTAGGGAACATGTTTGCCATTGTTCATTGTCACCCAGGGTCCATAGTACGCATTTTTGCATGTGAATCACTCTCTCTGCCTTGAAAAGGACCAACCTTGTGAATCACATCAGGTGCTTCTTGAGCTATGTCAGGCTCAGTGCTGTGACCACTTCTCTGGAGAACCTGTTCCAGTGCCCAACCACCCTCTGAGTCAAGAATTTTTTTCTAATATCTGACCTAAACCCTCCTTGAGAACAACTTCAGACCATTCCCTCAGGTCCTGTCACTGGTCACCACAGAGAAGAGATCAGTGCCTGCCTCTCGTCTTCCCCTTACAAGGAAGTTGTAACCACAGTGAGGTCTCCCCTCAGTCTCCTCTTCTCCAGGCTGAACAGACAAAATAACCCCAGCCACCCTCCATATGGCTTCACCTTAACACCCTTCATTGTCTTCACTGCCCTCTTTTGGATGTTCTCTAACAGCTTAATGTCTTTCTTATGCTGTGGCACCCAGAGCTGCCCCCAGCACTCCAGATGAGGCCGCCCCAGTGCAGAGCAGAGCAGGACAAACCCCTCCCTTGCCCAGCTGGCGATGCTGTGCCTGATGCTCCCCAGTGCAGAGCCCCAGCGCTGAGCAGAATCTTCCCAGAGGTTGGTGCGCGATAGGGAATATGATGCACCCACTCAGTCCTGGGCTCTCTGGCTCAGGCGTCTATGAGGATATGTTTGAAATGAGTCCCACTGTCTGACTCAAACATTTCAGGGGTGCCATGTCACCACAGTACAATGGGCTGTTATAAACCATGTTGAGGGCAATGGGTGATGGGACCTTCGAACACTGGGATCTATATTTAGCATAGGCCACCTGGACAGTTAACACGAGAAGCTCTACCCATCAAATTGTCCCTGCCCAGTAAAACCTTCCTGTATTGTAGAAGGAGATAAAGTCCCTATGAGATATATGTCAGGGAAGTCACTTTGGATTGAGTCACAAATTCTTCTGTATTCACAATAACAACTCCAGACGTGAATCTTTTCTAATTGGCCCATTGAGTACTATTGATCAGAAATCATCTTCACAAAGTTCAGGATTTTCACAGACTTTCTTGTCCCAACTGTATCGTAGTCCAAGTTGACATCTGGAAAGTTGAAATCTCAAGACAAGGGGTACTGATTCAGAGATTTCTTCTAATTGCCTGAAGAATAACTTATCCATGCTACCAGTAGGGCTGGGCAATTGGTAGGAGACACCCACTTCAGTATCTCCTCTTTCTTCCATGTTCCTAATCCAGAGTCTCTCAACCGTATCATCACTAATGGTGAGGCTGTAGAGTCAAACCTCTCCTTTTCATTCAATGCAACTCCCTCACCTTCACCTTGCCTTCCCTGTCTATCACTCCAGAAAAGCCTGTAACCTTCCAGGCCAGCACTCCAGTCATGGGACTTATTCCACAAAGTTTTTCTAACGGCAAAGACATCATAGCTCTTAGAACTGTCCAATGCTTTCAGTTCATCCTGGTTTTTTTATCATACTACATAAAATGGTGTACAGATGTGTGTAAGGAACAAAATTCAGATGTATTCCTAAACCCTCAGTGCTCCCTTGAGCAGTGTAAAAGCTCCCATTTACATTGCCAGCTAAATTTTCATGTGTATTTATTCATATCTTTTGAGTTAGAAAAAACCCTAAGTTTAGAAAATTAAAAATTGTGTTTCCACAGTTCGCACAAGACCTCCCCAAATATGTTTCTTAAATCGACACAACCTGAGAAAGCACTACTTTTTTTTTTTTTCTGAACGCCTTCTTACTGAATAGTGCAGTGTACCGGGATTACTTTTTTCCTGACTCTATAATTCACCTTCTTTTCAAATCTTTATTAAAGTCAGCCTTTGCTCTGCTAGTTAACTGTCCATACCAAGGAGAAGAATGTCTAGCTAGAACCCACAGGCATCTGGCAGAAATCTGTGTTATCATATTTAGAACAAATTATTATGCTAGTAACTTTTGACCAAAATGAAATTAAATACATGACCAAGGATTTAACTGTGGGTTGTTTACCTCTCCATTCTTTAAGGAACACCAATTTTTCACAAAACACCTCCTGAAAACATTTTGTCTTTCAAACAGCTGCTTTTTTTATTTTTAAGCTACATCCAAATTTCACTAATACTGCGGAACACCCGCATGCATTCAGAGAATAAACCTCATTTAGAGGTATCAATATTTTCCCCCAGAGGCATGTGGAATATTAAGAGCAGACGTAATTACATCTAGCAGATTCTTCTCTGCAAAGAACTGTCCAGTTGTGAAAACCACTTACAGAAAATGGGACATTTAGAGAAAAATGAAACAATACTCTTAACACATAGAACATCCCAGTGCTGCTTAAAATTTTGTAAATCACAAAAGCAAATAAATAAAATAATCAACTCTGGTACTGTAAAATTTCTCTGAAATCTGATTGTTCAAACCCACAAAAATTGTTTTAAATGAAACCTTTGTTTTCATTCTGTTACAAAAAATGCTGGACGATCTTGATTGCCTTCCTCTCACATTTCAGACTGTTAGATGTTATTCTGTTTCCTGCTCATAGGCATGAAATTTATTGTGACTGAAAGGAAAAAAAAACTTGCCTTACTTAACATTCTATGTTTAATTTGTGATATCCAAAAGCTAATCAAGATTCTATGCTCTGATGAGACTGTGGAGTGCAAAAGAGGAATGGAACAGTTATTCCGATTAAATATCCGACCACATTTACAAAATATGAAAGATGGATGTTCTTTCCTACTCAGCTGATGAGACCTTTGAACACAATGCATTTGGCAAACCATCCTGTTAATACATAGTATACACTGAGATCATACCGTAACTCTGACTTTCTTAAATATCCTATACTAAGTATGATTTAATTGCTCTCTGTGTTTTTATAAATGAACAGAATTAAGGAGACTTTGAATCTGTCAACAAATTTTAATTGTGTTTGCTGACACTTACAGAAACTGGCTAGGAACTTGACTGACAACAGCAAAAATAAACACCTAAATATATACATATGAACATAACTGACTATTTTTTAACATCTCATAACAGCACTGTCATATATATTTTTTCCAGAAATGGTGACTAGGAAAAGGCACTACTATTTTAATTCTGCCTACTACAAATGAAGATATATATGAGAAGTTACAAAGTTTTTGGAAAACACTGAAACTTCCAGGTACACTGTGTCAGCAAAGTAATTGCAGAGCATTTTGCTTTTTGCTGTATGCGAGGCACAGATTGAGTGCTTCCCTCTTTCCTTTGGTCATTACCACTTCCCAGACATCAATGAACAGATCTCTAAAGGGCGGGAACAGGGAAGATATATAGAATATATGAAAGGACACACTGATTGCTTCATTGGGCTTCATGGACAAAGGACATTCAGCGGTATACAGCACAAAATCACAGCTGTAGGGAAGATAAATGAAATTACTGATGAAGTAATGAGTTGTGGCTAACAAATAATTTTCAAAGGAAAAATTTATTGAGCAATAGTAGGAGACAGCATAAGAAATCGCATCTTCTGTCAGTAAGAAAACAAGCCCAAACTCTCTGACAGAAGACACCTGGCCAAAAGGGAGAACTCCACCACTGTAGCTGTTTTCACGGAAATTTGCCAACAAGACAGTCACTAAAAAGAAATCAGAGAAGAATGAACACAGATTTAAATCAAACAGTATCAAATAGCTCAATTAATCTTTCTATGAGAATCAGCTGACAAGTTCCTCTTTCCTTGTAGTCCCCTGGAAGATCCTTAATAGTAGCCATATGCACCCTTAAAATGTTGCGCCCATTGCATCATCTGAGAATTCCATTTCTCATTTTCCAAGCAATTTTTTTTCTTTTCTCCTCTTCCTGGGCTTTCCCCCCATACCAAAAAAAAAAAAAAAAAAAAAAAATTCTGCTAAGGATAACTTGAAAAATAAATCTCGCATGATTTTATGTTTCCCCTGCTTTTATCTGCTTTTGAAGGTAAGGTCAGGACCTCCAGAACGGGAGAAGTACCCTGGTGACTGAATAAATGCTTGTACTACAGGGCACCTTTCTCTAGCTGCATGAATATTATGTTGCAATAAACCACAGCAACAGAGTGTCACATTTCTTATTATTTATTCATTACATTATTATAGTAAAAATGTTCCACAGGTTGTCAGCAAAGATCCAGCCTTCTACATCCACCTCCCATTGGGTGTGTAATCTACTTCAGGAGCACGTTTTAAAGTCAAAACAAAACACTTATCATATTTCTAGGCAAATCACTAGTCTTCTTACGTAAAGCTTATGATAGAGGAATCAAAAATATCCTTCTCTTATCTTAGTTTTTTTATTGCAAAGGACAGAACAAATAAAGACTTGAAGAAGGAACATATTAAGTAGGTCTGGTAGAAAAAAAAAGCCCAAGACTTTGCAAGGTTTAATTACCGGAACTTTCAATAAGAGTTTTCTGTCCCAGGAGTAGAAATCTTTCTCTGTGAAAGCTCTCTCTCGTGTTAAATTTTTAAGTAGACTCAGTACGTCCCCACTTCTGTCCATGATGAGCGGTGTTCCTCGGAAGTCCATACTGGGAAAAGTTTAATGACTTCACCAGTGGCATAGACATTGGGATTGAGTGCACCCTCAGCAAGTTTGCAGACAAAACAAAGCTGTGTGATGCAGCTGACACACCTGAAGGATGAGATTCCATCCACAGTGACCTCGACAACTTCAAGGAGTGGGTCCATGGGAATCTTATGTGGTTCAAGATGGCCAAGTACAAGGTACTGCATCTGGATTGCAGCAACCCCTAGTATGAACACAGGCTGGAGGATGAACAGATTGAGAGCAGCCTAGAATGACTTGGGAGTGCTGGTGGATGAGATGCTGGACATGAGCCACCAACACGCTCTTGCAGCCCAGAAAGCCAACTGAATCAAGCTAGGCTTTGATCCTAGGCTGCATCAAAAGAAGCACAGCCAGAAGGTGCAGGGAGGTGGTTCTGCCCCTCTACTCCATCTCTTCCATGAGGAAAGTCTGAGAAAGTGGGGTTTGCTCAGCCTGGAAAGAGATGGCTCCAGAGAGACCTTACTGTGGCTTTTCAATACTTGAAGGGGGCTTATAAGCAAGATGGGAATAAACCTTTTAGCAGGGCCTGTTGTGATAGGATAAATGTTATAAACTGAGGGAGGGTCAATTTTGATTAGATATAAGGAATACTTTTTTTAAGCTGTGATGGTGGTGAGACAGGCATTCTGAAGAAGTCGTGGTTGCCCTATCCGTGGAAGAGTTCAGGGTCAGGTTGGGCCAGCACAAAAGTCTGGAGCAAGGAAAGCTTACGCTTGGTGGAAGAGGACCAGATTAACGGATACTGAAACAAACAGTGCATTTGTAAATTCTGATGCAGCCAGGAGTGCCGAAGGAACTGGCTGAAGTAATTTCAGGGCCACTTTCAATAAACTTTGATCACGGAAATTTGGAGAATTGAAGGAAAGCAAATGCCACTCTTGTCTTGCAGAACAGCAGGACCAGGGTACTATCCAGGGAACTGCAGGTCAGTCAGCTTCACCTCCATTTGGAGGAAGGTTAGGATTCAACTCATTTTTGAAACCATTTCTAAGAAGATGGTCAGGAGTAGTCAGCATGGCTTCACCAAGGGGAGGTAATATTCAACCAACCTGACAATCTCCTACAATAACGTAACTGTCTTGGTATCTGAGGGGAGAACAGGATATTTTATACTTTGACTTTCAACACTGTCTCCAATACTATCCTAAAAAGCCTTTCTGCTGTGAGGTCGACTGAGCCCAGCAACAGGTTTCCCAGAAATTTCTTGGAGTTTCTATCCTTGAAGATATTCAAAAACTTATTGTCCATGGTGCTGAGTGTCCTGATCTAGGTGATCCTGCTAAAGGGGGGGCCTTGGGCGAGGTGTCTTTCAGAGACCCCTTCAGCCATTCAGTAACATTTGCAGAAGCACTTGAGAATGAAGAAATCTCCTTAAACCTGAGAATGTGATAAGTAACTTTCAGAATCCAGATCCAAATGAGAGAAATCTTACATGTTAACGCAAGAACAGCAGAAAAGAGGCCAGTGTCTTGAAATTATTTTATCCCTAGAGCTCTCTGTGGTGGTGCACTTCCCACACACACTGCCCTCATCCTCATGTCTTGTTTTCAAAAGGTCCTGCTAAGCCTTGACCAAGCCATCCAAGCAGTGAAGCTTCCCTTGACCACACCAGTCAAGCTGTGAGGCACTTTGGGATCACTCCGGGTTCAATTGCTACCCAGTCAAGGTGGGAAACAAAGGATAAGGAATTACCACTTATAGCTGTGGTAAAACATTTACCTGAATTTTCAGCCCAAGTGGAGTGGTACAATTGTGAACCACAGCCCTAGTGGAATAGTATCACTGTTACTGCACTTTGGGAAAAAAGCCCAGTAGTTACTGACTTGGGTTATCGACAGAATGGATACTTACTGATGATCAAGTCAATAATTTGGCAACCCTATGAGCAGCTGTCCTAGCGAAGCCCTTTGAGCTCTCCTGAACTGCAGCAGGCTGGGCCAGCACCTCCCTATGAATGGAATGTTCCTCAGATCTCACAGAACCTCAAGTCTCTGATACTTGAACAACCATCACTGATGAGTAGGCTGATATTCCAACACTCACACCCATACAGATCTCCGCGCTCCTCAGGGTGCAATCCTTGTCTGTTTGGAAATGCAAATGGATGTGACTGTGACTATTTCACTTAACATGAGGGCAATTTTTGATAGGGACCTTCACATACATAGAAAAAGTGCACACATCATTTTAGCTCTGCGTCTGTGAATTGATTATGCTGTGAATATTACTATCTCAAATCTATAGGTAAGTCATTGTTATAATTGTAGTAAACCCTGTCAAATTACTCGGTAAATGATGAAGTACTCAATGATTAAGTACTGATAAACACTTTTGCACCCTTACCTTTGCAGTTGTATCCTTTGCGCCCTTACCCCCTTTCTCATTCCCACTTCCCTGTAAAACATTCCAAATTGCTTCTAGTTTGGTATTCCTTTGTATGCTTTAACTTATGAAGAAAGTAATAGAGGGAAACTTGCCATCAAACTCTGTTATGCCACAATTTCACAAATTCATGCCAAAACCTTCTTTTGCCAAATCTCTGAAGGGTTTTGTCAGAGACTGAAAATAGTTTTTGCCTCAAACATTTATATAAAGTTTTAAAGAAGCTACAGCCGCAGAAACTTTCTTGAAGAACTTTGGGCTGGAGATCAAACTGCTGATTAGATTGAAAGAAACCC
>VZRR01001815.1:26114-41870 GCA_013398015.1 Oreocharis arfaki
CTGCTGTAAGAGACTGCCCCCCTCCAGGGGGACATGCCCGGCCATGCCTGCCCAGCCTGAGCATATAAACCCCTGAGAGTCTGTGCGTCTCGGGGGGATCTACACCACCAAGATCAGCAGGAGAGGATCAGCAGAACATCGTTGGGATCCATGGACTGGTGATATATTCTTTATTCTGTCCCTGTCACTCTCTTTCTGTCCCCCCCCACCTATGCTTTACCTTTCTTTCTTTCCTTCTTTCTCTCTCTCTCTCTTATTTACCATCAAATAAAACCCTTATTATTGTCACTGGCATATGGTCTTGTTTGTACCTTAATTGGGGCAGAGGAATTTCTAAAGAACCTCAACAATAATAACAATAATTGGATCATAACACTTCCTAATGTCAAGAACCTTTCTGGATGCAGCCTTGACCCATTCCCATGCATCCTAGCACTGGACCTCAGGGAAAACAACTTGGCAGCTCCCTCTCTATGTCCTTTCTTCAGGAACCTGTAGAGAGTAACGAGGTCACCCCTCAGCCTCCTGTTCTCCAAACTAGACAAAAGAAAAATCTGGACTACAAATAAGAAGTAAGCCCTTCCTGGGCTTGAATCACCCTAGAAAGAAAACTTCAGGATTTCTGGAGAAGGGATTTGCATCATCATTGTTCACTTTTGAAGCATTTGGGGAATGTGACCCCTTAGGAAATTTTGGGAAGAGGAGGAGGATAAATGCAGCAAGAATGTACTTGTATCACATCAATGACTTCTCATCTGAATTTAGCTGTTCAAGTCAAAAGGTCAGGACTATTAAGTTCCTGCTTTCCCTGCTGGGAAAGACAAAAACTTGTAGTAGCCTACCAGTCACTAGCATAACCTTTGATCTTAAAATCAAACTGAACTGTGTCCTGCAGCAAAAGCACAAAAGAAAATCTGTGAGTTGAATAACATGTTTCTAAAATTGTATAGGACTACCTTTGACTGCTTTTTGCTCTTAACCTGTGTGAGAAAACTGATGAATGAGCTTTTAACAGAAAAGAGAAAGTGCACGCAGAGAAACTGCGTGCACATTAGAGCTCATTACACATTACCGTTTTCACAAATAAAGCCAGTAACATAGCTTGCATTCAATGCTGATCATGTTTGTATCATTTAATGTTTCATCCGGGGGTTTGGTAGTACAGAAGCTACAACCTTCTGAAAGCGTCTCTGGCTGAGAGCTGCACGGCAAGGCCACTGCACACACACACACACACACACACACACTCACACTCACACTCACACACACACACACACTCAGACACCCCGGACAGTTTCCTCAGCAAGCTGATAGCACAGACCCAGCATTGGTCTCTGGGAGGGATTTATTCCAGCCACGTGTATGGTGTGGGTCCAGGGAAGCGGATGACAATGACACGAAGAGAGGATGAGCAAGAGAACAAGAGAGAGGAAGTGTTCAGGTTTTTCATATGGGGTCAGTAGGGGTGGAGAGCAAGCACCAGGGACCAACAGTCTGTGGGCATGGGGGTGGTACACAGGTAGGGCTAGGGAAAGGGGAGCAGAACAAGGCATCCTGGGAGAGACCTTTTGGTCTCCCTAGCCCAGGGAGTGTGGCTAGAGGCCCACTGGCTCTCACAATTTACCACACAGGCCTCTAGATCCACTATGATAGAAGAAGTTGTATTTTTCTATAAGATGCTCTTAAACTATGTAGCTTTTAAAATAACCTCTGTCTACTACAGATATTTAACTATCTGTTATATGACTAGAGCCGCTAAGAAATCATTGACAGACTTTGAAAATTTTTCTGGCCCTATGAGAAATCTAAATATTATATTTCAGTGTCAAATAAACAGTTTTAACAATACTACTCTGACTAATGCTTATCATCAGCATATCAAAACATGTCCTTAAAGGTATTTTGAGAAAAAC
Source organism: Oreocharis arfaki (assembly GCA_013398015.1). Lineage (NCBI taxonomy): Eukaryota > Metazoa > Chordata > Aves > Passeriformes > Paramythiidae > Oreocharis > Oreocharis arfaki. The sequence goes on from VZRR01001815.1 coordinate 28,028, forward strand.
AGCACTCCAGGACTCAGTCCAGTCTTTTACAGTCAGGTTTCATGACTTTAGGTGAATTCTTGTGCATTTCTTGTACCTTTGGGTTAACAGAACTAGCATGGGAAGTAGCATATAATTCCTGAATTATATTTCTGGTAGATAATGTTTTTTCTGTTCACGGTGAAGGAAATGATTTAGTATTTTACAGTAGTTCACTATACAGTGTCTTCCCTGGATTCTCAGTGTTTCAGAACAAAAAAACAGTCCCAAGGCTGCAATGAAATAGCAGTAAAATCAGAGAAATAACAAGCTGTTAAGTAAGTAAGTAAGTAAGTTAGATGAGTTTTGGGTTCTTGGTTTCTGTACTTTGTCCCATATATATGGTCAGTGAAACTGAGAGAAAAAGCAGTCTGAAAAAATTGCAAGATTCGTCACCAAGTTCATTAGACTGAGCCCAAAATGAACTGTCTAAGACCACTGCATCTGTTAGCTAAATAATATCCAAAAATGAAATTGTTGTTTCATATGCCTACTGCAATCCCATAGCACAGGGAAACATGCCACCTTCTGATCTTAAACCAGAGCTAACCCAGAAGAAGCTGCACAGTTGTGCTGGGATTGGAGATCTTAATGAAAAAGTTGAGGGATTTTGCATGAAGTTACAGACAGAGGCACTCTGAAAGCTAAATGAAATTCTGCTTCCTTCAGTGCTCCTCTGTGCTGTTAGCAGAACACAGCTGCAGAGATCCATGGGACAATTTTAGCCCTAAGCAAATGTACCAAAGTATTGCTACAATAAAACAGGTATTGAAGAGTGCTAAAATATCTTGCAAATGTCCTTGTCAACCTGCTGCAAGTTAAAAGTGAAATATCTGGAATGTCATATTGTAGAAAGACACAACCTCAATGAAAGTACTGAAAGTACTAATTTGTTGATATAATTTCCAGTTTTCTATTCTGTGTTTGTTTGGGGGTTTTTTGTCCAGAATTCAGAATATTCACATCCTTTAAAAATGGTAATCATTGGTATTTCTGAGAATGACATCAGTGATCATAGATGCATGGTGACTGAACAGACTTTCAAAGACTTGAAAAAGGATACCATGAAGTAAACATGAGAGAGCAATTTCTGTACTGACTGGGTTTCCAAAGGCTGTTTGTGACTGCAGTAGGTATACCTACATTTAGCTGTAAGGGTACCCTCATTGTGGGAATGACAGTTAAATACTGAAACTCTGTTAGATGGACAGGTGATAAAGACTCTTTGAAAGAGCATTGCATTTCTTTCTTTCTATTAGCATATCAGTCAGTCCTCACTTTTCTTACTGTTGCTTGTTCACCATCATTTTCCATATGATTTTACATTCCTTGAATTATATACAATGATTTTTCAGACAGCACCTTTTTTCTGTTATTTAACCTTTCTGTGGTTCAGTTCCGTACCCAAGTTGGTGAAGAGTGACAGCAGCCTGCACCAGCAGGAAGCCCATGTAGGTTCAGTGCCTTCTGAAGTCCCGAGATGAGGAGGACAAGTCAGAGCCATGCTGCTGCAACACAGTTTTAAAAGTTTCCCTGCTAAGCAAGACCTACAGTGACCCTTTCCTTTTCTCAGACTCTTAAGGCAGTTATTGATTGCATTACAGATGCTGTATGTCTCCTGAGTACCGTGGTCAATAAAGAAACTCCAAATAGAAGACAACTTATGTACTCTGTTAGTTGCATTTCTTGTCCGTGTCTAATAATGTGTCACGGTAGCTTCACATGTGATGAAACATGATAAACTAAGGAAAAATGAGGACATAGATTAAGCATACTTGAAAGTAGGCCCTGTATCGAGTACTTTTCTTCATGGCAATTTTGCCAGGGAAGAATAATCAGTCAAGTCCAGTAGAACACTTTAGTAGAGTTTGGAAGTTCCCCAAAATCTTGTATTACTCATTATTTTAAGAGTGACTGATATCTTTACTTCAAGATTATAAGATTTTTTTTCATATTTGACTACCACATTGTACCACTGAAATAGTCTTCTTTGTTTAACACCCTGTTTTGCATGCTTCATGTTGTGTCTAATAGCTTTGTTTTGTGGTTTAATATTTTCCTTTTTAGCAAGTGCCTATACTAGCTCACTAAAATGTGTGTATTATGTAAATGAATAAACAGCCTGGAGTCTAAAACTCTGCACCCTTGATTTTGAAAGTCTTATTCACCCTGAAAAATAATCAAGGAATACATTAGTGCTATTCAGTGAGTGGCACTCAGTGAATAGTCCCATCAGAAATAGATTTAGGTCCACCAATATATTCATATATACTGTCCGGTACTTATAGCTCTCTCTTCTGATACCTGTAATCCTTAGGTGTATCTCAAATATGGTTTTGACAGGGCAAGCTGTCGAGGGCAGTAAATACCTACTTTTACACACTCCAAAGAAGATGTGAAGTTGTAGTGCCATATATATATATTTTCATTAATCTTCTATTTAAAAAATATGTCAACATGACATTTATACAGGTTTTCAAACAAGTGAAACAATAGTGAATCCTATATTTTTCCTCTCTTGAGTTGAACTTCATCTTATTAAATTGACACAGTTTAGCACCGTAATCTACTTCTGAGAATATTTCATGTTTAGAATATATGAAATTTGACAGCATTACAAAGCTTAGGATGGCAGAATGCAGAAGAGGAAAAAAAAGACAAAAAAGACTGGTACTTATGCCTATTATATCTGAGTATATATGTAGACTTTTTTTTTAGTAACTTCGAATAGCTAAATTTGATCTAGTTCCAAAATAATAAGCTAGATCTCACTGCTAACAGAAGCCTATTCAAGACTTGGAATAGCATTTTGCATTGCAAAAAGACACATCAGCACTCTTGAGACTGCAAATCACAACTGGAAAGGCCCAGGAGAAAAACTCAGAAGAACTCAACAGCATGCTTTAAATAAATATATACAATAGTCAGACAGAGTTTAAGATGCAATTTTTGCATGAATATAGCTATAGGTCTCTGCAACTTTATATTAAATCTTATTCCAAGGCACAAAGTGAAACAGAACAAAAGAAATAGGCATATAAATGCACAACAGTGATGCCATTAAGTAACACTTTCCCTATCACTTATAAATACTATTTATAATAATCCTATACACATTCACTATTACTCTATTTGCGGGTTTGGTTGATTCGGGGGGTTTTTTTGTGTGTGTTTTGTTTGAGTGTTTTGTTGGGGGGGTTTTTTTTGTGCTTTTTTTTTCTTTTGGTGGGTTTTTGTGGTTTTGTTCTTTTTTGTTTGTTTCCTCTTTGGTTGGTTTTGGTGGGGACATGTTTGGGGTTTTTCTCTGTTTTGATAGTTTAATTTTTTCCGTAGGGAAACCAGTCAGTTACATCAACATCTTCAAAGCCAGAATACAGTCTTGATGTGGCAATGGGAATTGGAGAATTCATGTATTTCACCTCTATGTAGAAAACAGAAAACAAGTTCATCCCATGTTTAAGGGACAGGATTATTCTTTGTATATTAAGATGCTTACTTACACACAATAACCCATGACAGATAATTTTAAAATACCCTGGCAAAATCTGCTTTTCTAATTTAACAAAAGTTGTTTCTCTGCAACTATGTCCCAGAATTGTATAGAATGGTTAATGTTGGAGGGGACCTTTGGGAAGTGTGTTCATCTTGTCAAACAGGGACATCTAGACCCTATTGCCCAGGACCATGTGTGGGAATTTTTTCAGTACGGCTGAAGGTGGAGATTCTGCAACGTCTGTTGGCAGCTTCCAGTTCAGGCACCCTGACAGGAAAAGAGAGTTTCCTGATGATCAGATGGAATCTCATGTTTCTGTGTGTTCCCATTGTCTCTAGCCCATAGGCTTAGGTATGTCCACTTTGGTTGTCTTCCCTGACCTAACCCTCTTCCTGCACCAAGTTTTCCATCTGAGTATCTATAGTAGCTCACCAACCTAACACATTGTCACATTGTATCACCTGGTAGCTATGTCTGGTTTGGTGGGGTTTTTTTGTTTTTCATTTGGTTTAGGCTTTTTTGAAGGGAGGGAGGTTAGCATAGAAAAATTTCAGCTTCTTGAACAATTTCAAGACATGTCTCTATAGAAACACAGAGACATTAATCTTTACACAGAAACATTAATCTTTGTGTGAAAGGACTTTGGGAAACACAGAACGAAGGTACTCATTGTACCTTCCATACTCAGCCCACTTCCACAAACAACTGAGTAATATTCATTGGTCTCATATAAATGCACACGGTATGTAGTTCTGGTTAGTGATTTGGATGATAGAAAAGAATATGTGTCTACTATATATTATAATATATATAATATTATATATTGTATTTACATACATCTACATATATGTCTATCTATACCTGTATGTCTACCTATATCTATATCTATATCATCTATATCTACATCTATCTATATCTACATGTATATCAACTGTATCTATCTCCATCTATCTGTTGGGGTAATTTTCATTGGAAGTAGTTGCAAGGATTTAGAAAGAAATATTTCAATTGAAACTGATAAATTTCAGTTTGAAATAAATTTGATAAATTTCCAAAACTCCTTGAAATCACTAAGATGAAGCAGCAAAGACAAGTAAAAAATGCAACTCACATAAAAGGAAAATCAAATACAAAATGCTAAACTTTAACGTTTCTCTGGAAAATACACTGTAGATTTTGGAGGACACAGGGTGAATACTGGACTGCCAACATGATCATGCTGTCAAAATTTTGGACTGTAATATGGGGAGATCTCTGTAAGTTGAAGGATTTTTCTTTGCTGCAACCTCTGACAGGAAGTCAAATGTCAAAGACTATGATTTTTGTTAACACAAGCCTTTTGCTACCTTTTTATGTTTTCTCAGGGAGTGAAAGGATAAAGTCTGAAAAAGAAGCTGAATTATTACTGTTATGGAAATGAGCAGCTGGAGAAATAGTTATAGAAGAAAATGAGAAAAAAAATCAAAAAAAAGGTAGAGGTAATGCTTAAGAAAGCTGCCAATTCATCCAGCATTGTACGGATTCTGATTCACACGGCTGATTTGCAAAAGTATTGTGGGCATAAATCAGTTGATGTTGCAATCCAGAAAGTGGAATCCTACCAATGCAGACATAATAATGGCCCATACATTTGGATTTCAGTTGTTCCTTGCCAACAATTAACATCTCTAATAGAAAAGGGAACACAGCAATCAATATTAACATGGCAGGGTGCCGAGGAGCTGCGTGTATGACTCAGATGGCAAAGAGTTAAAATCACTGGAGTAAATGGAGCAAGTGTTACCTGTGAAGCTGATAAGGGTAATTTATGGCTCCTGGGTGAGAAGCAGTGAGCTACTCGCCTTGCAATTAAAGATTGCAATGAAAACATTTTGGATTTTGATGATCTGAACCATCAAACCTGGTGTCTGCTGGATGGCAGTGTGTGTGATCCTTTCGTTCAAATGTTAGCCCGAACCCTAAGAGAAACCCAGAGACTGCAGCGTTCTCACTCTGCACTCTACCTGCCATCCTTCTTTAAAGGATTGTTAGAGTAGCATAGAGCTGGATTTTTGCTGTGGCATGAATTGGAATTTCTGAAGTTCTAGTCAATTTGGCTCCACTGACAGCTGCGGAACCCAATAATTCAAATCTAACAGCCACAGTACGAGCATACGTGTGCTTGAGTATTGATGGAGTAGTGACAGATTTTGAAAGAAGAGTTATCACTCACTCACATCCTTCTTCTAATTTTTGTCTGCCTGGTGGAAGAGCTAAACGTCACTGAATATGAACTTAAATGATATTTTGTAAGACCTTTATGAGGAAGGTCTTCCCCTGCATTATTTAATTTACACTGTTTAACATAAGTTTCACTTTTCAACAAGCATCCTTAGATTTTTTAACAATCTTTAGTACTATTTCCTTGTAACACAACAAGCAAGTTCCAACTTCAAATCCACTTAGAGAGGCAAGTATATACTTCATTTTTGTATGCTGAAAGTTAAAAAGAGAAAAGAGAAACCCAAAAAACAAAAACCAAACAAATCAAAACTGTCACTGTGAACAAATAATCATATCAAGATTCGCAGAAGAAGATGACAGTTTCTTCTCTTCTTAGTAAAAACACTTTCACACATGAAATTGTAAAAGAGAATATTGTTCAGTCAAAGAATGAAAGGTGTAGGCTTTTACTGCTTTTTGCAGTAGAGTGGTAGTCGCTAAGCTAAAATGACTGTTAATGAGTATAAACAATCTTAGAGCAGAGATTTCAAATAGTTTATCATTATTGAATTTTTTTTGCCCAAAATGAATGTCTTGTCACAAAAAAAGGGCTGCTTAAAATTCCTGGTGCTCTTATTTCTACCAGAAGTCTACATTAATACCTAGTACTTTGAGACTAAAAAAATTTTTTTACATACAGAAAAAAAATCTGTAAAAAGTATTCCTGTCATATTTCACAAGAAAAATTTACCTCCACCTATGTACAAAGGTGTTCATTATTAAAGGACTGAAAAGAGAGTCTTTGTTGTTTTGTTTCTGTTCTTAAGAAAAGACAGACTACATCATTAAAAGGTGAAAGAATCCTTTTAGCTACATGACTTGAAGTAAGTAGAATTTTTTTTACATGAACACCTGAATAATGCTTCTAAAAAATATAAGCATTGCTGGGTGAGTACTGGTAGGTTTGCCAACATCAACAGCTTAGTTTACACCTATTCATGTAAGGCGTGAATCCTGTTCTGTCATCTGTGATGTGGCACAGCACAGTAATGCCTGTGAATTTCATCATTAATTATTTCTTTCATTGCTAGACAGATGTATTTCAGGACAGTCTTTTCTACATTCACATTTCCAATTTTTCCCTCTGTTTTCCTTTTTGTGTGCATGATTGAGAATGACCTTTCAAAGTCAATTTGCTTAAGACCCTCCAAGAAACCCCAAATACAAAATTATATAAATAATTTCGAGATTATAACAGTTTTGTCAAACAATCATATCTGAAGTTTAAAGAAATGTTGTGTCAGCTGCTTTTTCTGGACCATTTTTTTATTTTAAAGTATTTTTCTTTTTTTAAACTATAAAACAATTTCTCCCAACTTAATACATTTTGTGTTTTCACATTTTTTATTCTACTTTGCTAGAGGATTGAGAAAAATAAAAATTGAAAGCATCATATTTTGAAATACACCACAAATATTGTAGAAACCTGTAATTGTAACTCAGTGATTTGGCTACATTCAGTTTATTCAATTACTTTAGCATACTGTTATACTCCCACTCCAGCACACCGATGAGCAGCATAACATTACAGCAGGCAAGCCATGCCACTCACAGTTAATGGCCCTCCAGCACAACAATTACATTTATGACATTTTGCATAGCTGGGGGTTCTATTACACACTTATCTGAATGCAAAATTTCCCTTTAGGTCATAACTTGCCATCCCCTATAGTCGCAGAAAATGAGGCATTTTCTTCTTTACGTTTTTAAATCATTGCTGAAAGACTCATTCAAGTCAGAAGAAAAGTTCTCAAGATCTTCACTGAGTTGTGCATGTGCTTCTCATACATGGGAGGCCACTACGAGAGGTAGGGGACACACTTTGAGATGCAGGGGAGAAGGGTTTTTTTGATAGTACAGAGCTTATTATGGGATGTTTTGTGGATGGGACAGAGGTGGGGACGAGAGTGATCTAGACCATTCAGGGATAAACAGGTACAGAAAAACGGAGAGATAAAGTGATTAAAGGGGCTAGTTTAAAAGTAAAATACTGAGGTCCAAGGACAGCTACTGGGTTGATTGAATGTCTGCATCCATGTCATGGTTTATTCATTATTGTGGCTATTCTTTTTCTCCCAGAGACTTTTTTGTCACATCCAATGCCACATAACTAAGCATGTTTTAAAATTTAAGACTTTTGTATTTTTTAGCTTCATTCCTTGATTTCCTCTTGGATGTTAATCCTTGAATTTCTTTTGAAAATTTGATCCTCATATTTCATAAGTCAGAATATTTAGGATACGATGCGTTGTCATAAAATGACATAAAAATGGTACAATAACAGTCACATAAATAGCTTTCACTGCTGAGTGAGAATACCTTCTGGATTTTTAAAAATTCTGTGATGCATTGTGTGATCATTAAATCTGCAGCTGTCACAGGAAATGTATTTATTTAACTACTCAATTATAAAGAAGATATAATGATCGCGACAATTTATAAAGAATGGGAAAGTCAAGAAAAAATAGATACGAGTCTCTTTTAGGAGGTCTAAAAATTATTGTGCTCCAGGCCAAAAATGTTTCCAAATATTTGTCTCCATGTTAATAGTATGGGAATATTAGCCTGTGTATATGAACCCTAAATCAGTGCTACTTCACCTGGGTCATTCAGAAAACATTCACATTTCTTTCCATTTTAGGACACTATTCAGGGCTTACTGTTGCTCAATAGTGATAGCTGCATGTCAATTCCTCATTTTCTTTGAAAAGAATAGTGAAAGAGAAGTGTTAAATTGATATGAAATAAATCCTTGCGATAAAAAGTGAGAGGTAAGGACAATAGACCTTCAAGTGTATTAAAGTCATGATGTTACATTAAAAATTATTAATATTGTCATACTATTTACTCAATCCACAAAGGATGGTTATTGTATTATCTGCCTTATGTCACAGATGAAATTGAGCAAAGTATAGTCTTGGTAGAAGTCCTAGAAAACTGTCAGAAAACAGATTGTTATCAGAGAGTAAGTCTCAATAATTCAACAGCAGACAGTGAAGGAATGTCAAGTGGGTCCTTCAGACCTTTGTCTTCCATCTGAAAAATGTCCTGTAGCACTTAACAGTTTCATTATAATTTTGATGGCTGAACATAGCGTGTGCTAATAAAATTTGCAAGTGCCACTGAGAACAGATGAACTGGAAGAACACAGATGCAGAAGCAGGTCGAGGTGGAAGTCAAAATTGGCTCAATAAGAGAAGATAGAGAAAGTGCTCTAAAAACACCCCTTATAAGTATATTTAAGATGTTTTTCTTAGGAAGAAACACCAACATGCACAAAGATGGAAAGGTTTCTAACTATAAAAGTGTCTATACTGTAGAACTGAAACTGGGTCTCACTGAGAAGCAGAAATTCAGCAGCGATGCCATAAAATTACAAAATAGCTGGATCTGGGATAAAACCAAGGTGCAACTGATCAGCACCAGTGTTGTGTACACATCAGAGCAGTCTTTCTTTAACTAAATACTGTCTCAGCTGTTCTGAAGGGAAATTGCAATGTAGTCGATACTGCACTACAAATGATACATTTCTATACATAATGAAATAGCAAATTAAAGATTTAACTTCAGAGAAGACCAAAGTGAACACCAGAGCCAGCTCCTATAAACTTTTTCACTTCCAAACCTAACTCTGTCCATTTATATATTGGACGGAGTGAGATTAAAACACCCACATTCTGTAATGTATTTGTCAAGATTTTATTTTCAACGACATTAGCTGAAAGAAATGTTCCATCTTATCATAGGAACAACAGACAAAGTGTTACATTTAAGTCTGAAGTCAGTCTCTAAGTTATCAAACCCATTTCTTCAGGAAAAACTACATTCCTTTTGCTATTGACATGTTGAAAGTATTGTAGTTTTAAATACTGATAAAATTTCCACATTTTTATTTTTTTGCAATCTAGCAGATAGACATTGCAAGAGAGAACACAAATACAATAGACCTAAATCTAGAATCCCTTCAACTATATGCAAAAACCCTTCCTCATAGAAATATGCCTTGAGAAATTAGTGGACCGAACTGACTTGAATGAATGTGATGATTGATTTAATCCACCTGGAGTTGTGCAAAGCATTTCATTATATCCTTGTTTTCAAACTGGAGAGACAAGGATCATAACGGTGGACCATGCAATGGATAAGGAACTGGCTGACTGGTCACACTGAAAGGGTTGCAGTCAGTGGCTCATTGTCCACGCGGAGACCAAAGATGAGTGGTGTTCCTTGGAGGCAGTATTGGGACTGATATTGTTAAACATCTTTGTTGGCAACACGGACAGAGGGAATGACAACACTCTCCTCAAGTTTGCCAGCAACATCAAGCTCTGTGGTGCAGTCCACTTGCTGGAAGGAAGGATCCAAACAGGCTTCAGACTTGGGCCCATAAATACCTCATGAAGTTTAACAAAGAGAAGTGCAAGTCCTGCACCTGGGTCCAGGCAACCCAAGAACAAATGCAGGCTGAGTTGAGAATGGATTGAGAGCAGCTCTGGGGAGAAGCGCTTGAGGGTGTTGGTGGATGACATGATCTGTCAATGAGTGCTCACAACCCAGAAAGCCAATGGAATCCTGGGCTACATCCAAAGCAGTGTGGCCGCAAGGTGAGGGAGGGGATTCTCCCCCTCTGCTCTGCTCTCATGAGATCCCACCCGAAGTGCTGCATCCATCTGTGGGGTCCTCAGCACAGGAAGGACATCACAGTGTTGGAATGAGTCCAGACAAAGATCATAAAGGTGATCAGAGGGTTGAAGCACCTCTCCTATGAAGACAGGCTGAGGGAGTTGGGGCTGTTCAGCTTGGAGAGGAGAAGACTCTGTGGAGACCTTATTGTGGCCTTCCCCTACTTAAACAGGGCCTACTGGATGGAGAGAGACTATTTACAAGAGTATGTAATGATAGGATATGGAGCAGTGGCTCTAAACGGGAAGAGAGTAGGTTTAGATCAGATATTAGGAAGAAATTCTTCACTGTGAGGGTAGTGAGGCGCTGGAACAAAGTAGTGAGGCGTTGCTCAAAGAAGTGGATGCCCCATCCCTGGAAGTGTTCAAAGCCTGCTAAGGGGGCACTTTGAGCAACCTCATCTAGTGGAAGGTGTCCCGGCCCACGGCAAGGAGGGGGCAGGGAACTGGATGATCTTTAAGGTCTCTCCCAGCCACAGATATTCAATGATTCTATTAATTAATTCTGTCTTTAATTACATTGAATCACTCAGACAAAGTGTGTAGTGTAAGACTTTCTTGATAAAGGAAACCTGCATTTGAATAAGAAATAATGATAACAATTATTGGACCTTATCAACATAAGCTTATGTTTTGCTCAGGTTAGCATAATAGTATTTTTCAATTGATTTCCAAAGAGCTCAAACTACTTGATTTTTGTGGTTGAATGAGTATTTTATCTGCTACCATTTCAAAGTTTCTGTTGAAAAAGAGATGACAGTTCAAAGAAAAAAAAGGAATTAATTAAAGAAGAAAAAAAACTAATAAACTCTTATTTTATTTTACAATACTCTTTCTGGAAAGATTTGAGAAATCTGATCTCCTATTGCCAACTGAAACCAATGTTTTTTATTCTATTTTTTAAAAATTATATTGGCCCTTATACTTACAACTTTCAAAGAAGTTTAAGGGACTTCAAGGGGGTTTTGTTAAGTTGTTAAGTCAACTTGAGAAGATACCGCTGGATTTCAGTCATTTCTCACAGATTTGTATGAACTCTATCACAAATATGATGGGTATATTTACTGATTTACTCTGGGAAAATAACTGCAAAAACTATGCATAGACTATGTAGTCTATACACAGACTACGTAAAAAAAAAATTCAAAACAGTTCAAACCAAACCAAATCAATAAATAACTCATTTCCTTCTCCCCCCCAGAAAATACCCCTAAGACCCCCTAAAAGCAAAGAAACAAAAACCAAAACAATGGGGGAGAGGAGAGAGGAAGTAATTGCCTGTGGTAAAGGAAAAATAACAAAAGCTCAAGTGATATGTGCATTTAGTAAGACTGAATTAAATATTTATGATGGAATCAACACACTTTGAAAAAAAAGTGATTACCTGAGTTGGAAGGCATAGCTTTCCTGGCACAAACCACATTTGATCGTCCCTCAGGCAATTTTAATAGTAATTTAAAAGTACTCAGGACTCATCATTTTATGTCAGACACTCATTTGAAGACATTACCTAAAATGATATGAAGCTCTTATATCCTCATCTCAAAATACATTAGTGATTTCTGCTTAAGCATTTATAGTGGCAGACTTCTCCAATTTGTAAAACACCAAGCTGAGATGAAAACAACTTATCCAAAGCCCTTTTCTGTTAAGGGTTACTTTTCTGTTTACCCTCTGGATATGGAAATATATTTTTCCACTTAATAAACAGGTTAATCATAACTTTACTTCCTTTCAACAGTGAACTAAATTGCTATAATAAAGAGTGATGTGTGAAAATTATGCAACAAAGGCAGTACAATAAAAATAGTGGACGAAGTGTTTCTGAAATATCTCTTTGGATGTTTTCAAATTAAATAAATGAACATTTCACATTTTAGTAATAGAGCTTATCATCTGCTCTAAGTCAACAGAGTCTCAGGAGTAACAAGCAAGCACATATACATCCAGTGGAGAGAGCTGAGTCCTAATAATCAATAAGATATTGAATAGAATTTAGAAAAGCAAACCAATCTCATCTCTTCCAGCATTTGGTATGTGCAGTCATACTGCAGGACTCATAGCAACCTGAACAGCTATTTAATTTTTATTTTTCCATAATGACATATCCTGATTGTGACTGTGCTTGTTCTGATTTCCTGGCCTGAAGTAAGGCTTACTGAGAAAGCAAAGCAATTCATGTTTACACACAGGAGCAGTTAGCTCATTGCAGTATAGTTATTTTATTCTCAGTTTTTATAGGTGCTTTCATGGATAATACAGTTGCAATGTTTTGATTACAGCAGATTATCAAAGCCAGTTTTGAATCCAAATCTCATTCATACTGCCATACATTCTTACACATGCTTTTCTCTTTTTGTTCCTTATTTCATTCCTTTTCTGTTTCTGACTATCCTGACAAGCCACTTGATTAAAGCTATCAAAATTGCATTCTATATAATAATCTTAAAAGGGGCAGTTACAGGAAATGAAAATGACCAAGATATTATATTAGTTAGCAGAGCGAAGCTGTAGAGACAGAAATTGTTGGTATCTAATTAACATTATCAAACTAGAGGAATTTTTTTCCTAACTGAAAACATTCCACACACACACAAACCTTTCATTCTTTACTCCTGCAAATGCTTTTAAGACTTTTTTGGAAAAGCCATCATTTTAAAAGAACCCATAAGAGCACGTAATCCCTAAAAAATTATTTTAAAAATTGCTCTTTTCTAAAGTAATGGCAATTTTGCAGATTACTAGTTTACACAATAAGGAAATGCCTCAGACATACTTCCAAGAAGATAATGCAGTAGAGATGGATGGTTTACTACATAGTTTGAATGGAGTATATTGAGAGCAAAAAGAGAAGTACCCAGATTAATATGTTTTGGTGAATAATCAATACTCTTATCATAAAAAAAAAATATAAAACTACCTAGTATCAAACCTCTGAGTATTGTTGGGAAGAAACCACAACATCATATTTCAAGGCTTTCCAAGACTTCCTGAGATATTCAGTATGATGGAGACCTAACATTTCTGTACTAAAAAATGAGAACAAAAATTCTGAGAGGGGTAAAAAGACAAACGAGTCCTGAGACAGTGATCAAAAGGAATTCCATTGATTCCAGTGACAGCTTTTGGAGATTCTCACGTTAATGATTACAAGATTAGAATGTATCAAATTTAACATCGACTTGGCATTACTTTTTCAAAATTCATTTGCAATTTGCTGAACTAGTATTTTGATATAAAATCATGCAATTGCCAACTTAAGAAAATTCTTTTGTAGATAGGTATTGCAGTGCTTGGTTGCTTTCCCTGGGAGCGCAGCGGGGGCTTCTTGGGACAAGGCAGGGATTCTCTGCTCTCCTGCAGTCCATCTCGGACTCCCCGCACCGCT
>VZRR01001815.1:43531-56637 GCA_013398015.1 Oreocharis arfaki
TATCTATATCTATATCTATATCTATATCTATATCTATATCTATATCTATATCTATATCTATATCTATCTATACAATCGCTATCTATATAACCTATCTCTATCATCCATATGTACTTACCCATCTCTGTCTTCTCTCTACTTAGAATTAGTCATTGCTAAATTAACTTGGTTTTGCTATAGAAAAGGAAGAAAGCTGTGATGTTAATAAGAACCTCTCAGCTTAAAGCTACAAGTAGTTTAAAGAATTAAATATAACTTTTTAATTTTAAGGGAAAAGGTTATTAGGTTTCTCACCACTCATTTGTGAATCAAACTGTTACAATGAAGCTGCTCATTGGAAACATGGAATACAATGTGATAGAAATACAATTTCAAACCCAATTAGTTTTGATCTTCTCAAAATATTTAATCTTCTTTTCTATTTGTAACATTATATACATATATCCTACAATAATAATAATAATAATAATAATATGCAAATTGAAGAAAGTCCTGTGAAAAGTATTTTTAAAAGCTGAAGTGTAATGCGTAGCCAGATGTCAAACTATTTTTTTAATTTAATGATATTTTTTCAAGAGTAGCTTTGAGAGGGTAATGCAAAATCACAGTTCACAATACAAAAAATATTGTCCTCACTACAGCAGAAATTTTAGCTTCAGAAATGTTAGGCTTCATTAAAGCAGATTGCTTGTATTTTGCAATATCTTTAAAATATATGTCTTTTGAATATTGGGCATTCGTTCTAGTTGGTATCACAGAAAGCTAGAGAAGTAAGCAGTAGAAAGAGCTTTTATCAGTTTTCAAGAATATGTGAAGAAAAAATTCCTTTAATGAATATTTCGCAGTGCGGTTTAAAATTGCTAGAACAAATCAGAAAACAAACATATTTCTGTAGCAGTCTCAAAAACCACTTGAAACTTTTCTGCTTTTCAGAGGGCTTTTAGCTGCTACTTTTGTTGTTATTATTGTTATTAGCAAGTAGTTTGGAGGAAATCTTTTAGCAAATGCATTTGTGCAATTATTGCCTTTTCTAAACAGAGCCATGTGAAACAGAATAAATGTTTATATGTCACACTGAAAAATCTGCAAAATATCCTTGCAAGGGAAAAAGAGCTAGTAATGCAAATATTGAGAAAGAAAATTAATCCCATATTTCTAGGAAAAAGGAGGATCTATATATTTCTCTCCTATACACTTCCTCAAAGACAAAAGAAGCTGAGAAAATATTCTTCTTTTCACCATTTATAATATCAAGGGGTTTTTTGTACATAAGTTAGTAAGAGATTCAGGTAATTTGGTTGTCTTCAGGGTAATTTCAGTTTTAATTTTAGTCTTAGCATCATAGAATCAGAGTACCTGAAGTTGCAAGGGGCCCATCGATGTCATTGATTCCAACTTCCTGCTGCTCACAGGACTACCTAAAAATAATCCATATGACTTAAAGGACCATCTAGAAGCTCCTTGAACTTTGACAGGTTTGGTGCCATGAGCACTTCCCTTTGTACTCTGTTCCAGCAACCACCCACCCTCTTACTGATGAGCCTTTTCCAAATGTCTGATCTGAACTTCCCTGACACATCTTCATGCCTATTTCTCAGGTCCTATCACTGGTCACCGGAGAGAGAGATCACCACTTCCCCCTCTGCTGCCTCCCTTGAGGAAGGTGAAGACTGCAGTGAGGTCACCCCTCAGCCTGCTCTTCTCCAAGCTGAACAAGCCAAGTGACCTCAGCTGCTCCTCCTAAGTCTTGCCTTTCACCATCTTGATCTCCCTCCTCTGGACACACTCTAAAAGTTTGTTGTCTTCCTGTTTTATAAACAGCACTCGAGGTGAGGCTGCCCCAGTGCAGAGCAGAGCAGGACAATCCCCTCCTTTGCCCGGCTGGTGATGCTGTGCCTGATGCTCCCTAGGACACAGGTAGCCCTCCTGGCTGCCAGGGCACTGCTGGCTCATATTGAAACTGACCCCCACATCTCTTTCTGCAGGGCTGCTTTCCAGCCTGACCCCCTCAGTTTGCATGCATTACCATGATTATTTCATCTCACATGGAGAATCCAGCATTTGATCTCATTAAATTTCATATGTGATTCATACATTACTTTCAGCTGGTGATTATCCAGCTCTCTAGCCTATCCAGGTCTTTCTGTAAGGCCTCTTGACACCCAGAGGAACCCACAGCTCCTCCTAGTTTAGTATCATCAGCAAACTCACTCACTGCACATTCAGTTCCTACGTCCAGATAATTTATAAACACACTGAAGAGTACTGGCCCTAAATTCAAGCCCTGAAGGACCCAGGCCACCAGCCTGATGCAACTCCATTCCCTACAACACTTCAAGCCCAGCTTTAACCTGGGCCCCATGAAGGCAACAGATGTACATACAAAGTGGGTCAAGCCTTGCCATTAGGCAAATTTGGCAACCTGTAAATTCAAACTGCAGTTGATGAAACTTTAATACAGGCAACTATAACTGAACATATATCTTTCTAGATGGTCTTCCCTCACCAGCACTACCAGTAGGCTCTGAAGCCTGATATCCTGAGGGTTACTGCTGTTACTATAAAGGTCACATACCATGTGACTTATGGACATAAGCTAACTTCATCACTGGAAGATAACATGATGGTATCAACAAATTTGATTGTTTCCATGGAGATAAATGGATTCTAGCAAAACAATTCTGGTAAAAAACTCAATAAAAATTGCACGAGGTCTTGCGATAGATATGAAATTGGCACAGGTAAAGACAATTTAATTTGCAAAGTCACAAACACATTTACCTCTTTCTGAGTTATTAGACATAATTATAAGGTCTCTAAAATTCTTAACAATTATTTAAAAACAATGTCACTACAATATTCATTATGTCTTATTACCTTAATTTCTTCAGTTCTGAAGATCACGTACATGTTTTTTCTGGGTTTTTTTTCTGGCTGTTTCTTTTTGTTCAGAAACTTGCCTTAGTTCTTTTCCCATTCCCTCTCCTCACATACAATGAAACAGCCCTAATCTGTCACACATTTGTTTAAAAATTGAAGGGTACTGGGAAAAATCCAAGAGATACGAAAGATGTAACACTCTCCTGTACACATTATTAAACACACATATTGCAAGCTTTATTTTTTATTGCCATTGTTCCCCACTTAGGAATAATTTAAAATGGACATTTTCTGTTATTTTTATGATAACCTCAGCAAACTGTTCACATTCTAAAATTTATTGCTAAACATGTTAAATAAAGTTCAATAACTAGAAGGTTATAATCAACAGGGGAGAAATGATGCACCGATAATAATGTTAAATGATTCTAATGTGACAGTTTTCTTCTATGCTGTCTCATTCATCTCATTTTGGCAATACAGTAACCAAGCTGCTCTAATAGACAGGGAAAAATAAAATGTCATCAATTCAAGAGTGAGCAGCTGCTGGTAGATTTTATGGGACCAGAAAAAAAAAAAGTTTTGAGATCCCAGGGTCTGTTTACATCTGATGGGTTCAGCTCAGAGTACTGAGGGAGTTTAGTTTCCTGGTGGGAGCTGGGAGTTGACTTCTATCTGGCCTTATGATGTTGTGTAGGTGCACGTCAAGGCGTACCCCAGCATGGGGATTTGGCTTCCATCTGCTGAGATGGGCTGGGTGAGTCTTCCAGTGACAGAGTCAGCATTTGAATTGAAGCAATGCTGCCCAGCTTGAAGTTCCATATTGACAGACATCAGACTATGAGTTTTATTGTCACTTGTTGTGATAGACCAAAAACTGGCCTATATTTCAGATTTTTTTCTGCTTGTGCTACATATTGCAGTTGCTGCTTGTAACTGTGACAAGGTCATGAGCGTGACAAAGTCAATGAGCAAAGGCAATACCTTATATTATGAGTAATAATATAACTAAAAAAAAAGAACGGGAGAAAAACACAAAGAAAAAATAACCTCAAACACTTTGATGATAAACACCATCTGCAAACAATTCCAAATTCAGCTTTGATTTTACCTTGACTATTGCTATTTTGGATTTTTTTCTATGTCAACAGATGTTCCATATTCCTAAGAGCAGGTTATTCTCGTTTTAATCCACGGTTCATGTTGTAATGTGAAATGTTACAAGCACTAAGACTAAACTCAGACAAAAATGGCTGCTGCACACCATTTCCTATAAAATATAATCTAAGACAGAAATTCTGAGGTACACCAGCATGCATACTGGATGTAGAAATTTGTCTTTGAAACACTTAGTACAGCCAAGATGAAATGCAGCTGGATGTTGCATACACATCTGTTAAGATATGGAAGAGCGAGACACGTCTTTCCAAAAATGCCCCATAACAAAGACAAACCAAAAAGCCTCAAAAAATCTCTTAGGTCAGACAGTGATTTCCACAGATACGAGGCAAGAGAAAATAGAGCTTTCTGGACACAGCAGCATGAGCACAAGTACATATGATGAGTATGGAGACCAGCAAATATTGTATTTTAAAATCTTTAAGCTTGGATTATCACATACGAAATAACAGTGATGAAACCATTATTGTAGAGAAGAAATAGCTGTAAAATATGACTGCCTTTGGATTAAACATAGAAGCAAAATAGAACCAGGCAGTCCCTTCTCTTCATTGACATAAATACTAGGCCATGTTTTGATCCTATCTGGCTATCTGCAAATATCAAATAAGCATGTGTCATGCTTATTTGCCCTCATCAATTTGATGCTGGAAGCAGATCCAAACTAGTTCAAGGGTTATTAAATCATCATTCAAGATTAATCTAATTAAATTATAACATCTGTCTTTCATCCTGTCATCTCCTCTACCAGCAGACCATTGTTTGTGTTATCTTCACAAAATCTGGGATCACAGATGAAGACCAAACTACTCCAAAAGGACTTTGATAGTTCTGTGTTCATGAAATAACTGAGCGTAAAATAATGTGGTTTTGTGTAATTTGACTACTATTTTTATGTCATATATGTAAATAATATCACTTCTTTTTGTTAGGCCAAGGAAGACCTGAACCAAAAGGATTTGTAGCCATCACAGTATGTAACAGCTGGTAGTTTGAGATCAGTGACGGTTCTCAGTTGTTTGAGTTTTCTTTTTCTCCTGAGCAGAACGAAAAATAATCACTAAGTCATTTTTCTTTTTGGACAGTGCATAGAGGAATTTATAACAGTTCTTCACTTTAAAGCAGCTGTGTTAGCATCACACATGCTAAACAAGTTTACAGTTGTGTGCTATCATAATTGGAATTTAGTAAGCTTTAAACTACCCATACTTGAATTGAGGTTTCTGAGCCTCGAGCAAAGCTCTGACAGCTCAAATGCCATAATGGAAAACTGCAAGAGAACTGTGATATTTAGAGTCCTCAAGATCCTCTTTCCCTCTGAAACCACACATTATTTCCCACAGCAGCTACCAAGGCTGTGGTGTGGGTCACAGTAATGTATCCTCTAAACTGTTCTCTGCTTGTCTTTAGCAATCACTGGAAGTCTGCCATGCCAGCTAGAAGTACTCAGAAGCCTAAAATCAGCATGTTGCAGCCAACCAGTGTACAGTGGATGCATGGTAAATTAAAAGCATGGTTTTCTATGTAGTGTTGATGTTGATGAACACTGATCATAAACACAAAGCTAACAAGGGCCAGGATGTTTTTCCTTTAGCCCAGGCTGTCCCTTTGCAGCAAATATTGCACAGGGGAACAGACAAGCTGGAATGAGCATTTTGAAGACTTGCATGGAGACAGTAATGTTTACCTCATCGAAACTCTTCTACGCCTCTTTCAAATCTCCTATAGCTTGTAATTAAGGAAACCTAGAAATTAACACCTCACTTGTTTGTATGTCATGCAACCATGCAGTGGAATGAATCACTGCTGCACTTGAAGTTTTTTATTTCTTTCCATTTGCAACTTTAAGGCAGAATGAATGATAAAAGCAATTGAACATTTTTCTTTCAGAAAACTTTCTCAAATACAATTTCATAGATTGAGAGATTTGGTAGATAACATAAAATAACAGGTAATTGTGTGAAAGCAGATGATGTCTTCATCTGTACAATTATTTACTGGAACTAAGTGACCTTGAGAACTTTTAGGCTGTACTAGCTGAACAAGGAAACAAAATAGATGAATTTCCAAGCTTTTTGAATATCAGAAATTTCCCAAACATATGACTTCAAAACACTTCAGAAATTCAGAGTGAAATATAATGACATTTTAAAATGAAATGTTCCTTTTTTCTTTACTGAAATGTCAGTTCTTCAGTTTTGAAGAGTACATTAATTTTGTATTGATCACAACTTTCTTTTTCTTACTTTCTCTGATTTTGCTGTTCTCATCCTTTTCTTTAACGATTCTTTACTGGCCATTTATAGATATGCTGAGCTAGATCTTCCATTTCACCAAAAATTGTCCTACCTGCATTTTCATGTACAGAAGCAAATAGAAATTGTTTTTTCATAATACCTCTACTGTTCCCAAACAGGTAGTATCTTGCTCACCCAAACACGGTATTCCCACACTGCTTTAGAGATATCAGACAGAAAGAAGTCTACATTGCAGATAATGACAATCTTTCTTACTACAAAGTTAAAAACTCAAACTTTTGCTACAGTAGTTCAAATGAGCTATTAATATCAGTATCAAATGAATATCCTATCAGTAAGGTCTCGTTAACCTAAGATCGGTGTAGATTTAAATGTTATCACTTGCCTTTTGGCAAGATTAATTAAATTTCATGAATAAATATTGTCCAACAGGAAATCCAAGAACTCAATTATTTTCTTAATATAATATTTGACCTTAAATAAATCTAGTGTTACTTCAAAAGCATCCACTGCATAGAAGATGTATTTTCATCTTTCAAGGGCTCAGCTGCAACCTTAACATGTTGTTGGGGTTATAGGAATTCTCCTTTTGTGTTTTTTTGTCTTAAGGAGTTCTCCCCCATGTTGCTAGGAGACAATAACGACTGGATACTTAAAAGAGTCAAAAGATCTGGCCACAGCTCAGGGGAGGGGTCCAGCTGGCTGCTCTCTTTTACCTGGAGTTTTCTCATGCAGGGCAGAGATGCCTCGGACTGGGGAGAAGGGGTTGGGTGGAGCCTCTAGCTCTCTTGTCCTCTCCCCCTTCAGAGGGGAGAAAAGCTGCAGTCGCTGTGGGGAGAACTACGCCCCACTGCGGGGTTCTGCCTTCTTCTGCCTTCCTTCAACAATGAGTGGTAGAGCTCTGCTTGCTGGAGCGGCCATTGCACTGGGACCCTGTCTAACACCCTGCCTCACTAAAAGAGGGACATTTTTCACCATCTCCTCGGGTGCCTCAGGGGAAAAACCCCGGGATCCTNGGGGGTTGTGACGCTTTTCTTCCATCCCGTCCCTTCCCGGCCAGGCCGCCATCACCGCGTGAGGGCCGACCTCGCTCCGCAGCGCCCCCTGCCGGCGCGGGGAACCATCGCACCCGGGCTGCCCGCCGGGAGCCGCCAGCGCCCCTGCCGGCCGTGAGCGGCACTGCGGCGCCGGGGAAAGGGCCGGGCGGCCGAGAGAGGCCGCGCTGGGTTCTGGTTCTGTGCGCTGTTACTGCCGTGGTTATTGTTGTTTGTTTGCCTTGTTATGGATGCATTAGTAAAGAACTGTTATTCGTATTTCTCACATCTTTGCCTGAAAGCTTCTTAATTTCAGAATTTTAATAATTCTGAGGGAAGGAGGGGATACATTTTCCATTCCAAGGGAGGCTCCTGCCTTCCTTGACAGACACCTCTTTTTCAAACCAAGACACATGTGCAACCTGATTAGCAATATTTTGACAATATTTAGCCAACTGTCTTCTCCTTTTAAATATGAACTACTTTGTAGGGAAATTTAAGAAAACCTTTATTTATATTTTAGTATTTTAAGAAGTTCACGAGCTATCAGAAAACTCTATTACTTCTGTAGTGGAACTAGATGAAAATGTTCAATCTAAGTTCAGCTAAAAGTCAGCTGAATTCCCCTAATATGATCTGATTCTTCCTGGAAGCAGGTACTCAGATACGCATTTTCTTCAAATGTCAGCTAATCTCCAATTGTACATAATTTCACATGATGAAACATAACTTTCAAGTAATAGATTTGCAAAGAAAATTGGATGTTAACAATTGTATCATGGGAAAAGAAGTTCCTAGGAACTTCCACCAAAGACTATCATGCAATTATAATTCTTTCAGTGTGCAAGTCTTTACATGAAATGTAGTTTAACAGTGTTTGGACTATAAGAAGAAATTGTTTATCAATTCAATAAATCAAAAGGGTATTTTTTAGTTTGATCAATATATGTTTGATTTCAACAAGAACTTTGAAAGCTTTCTTATTCTTGCAAATGAAAAAAATTCTTAAAAATTTGTGTTTGTTTTCAGAACTTAGCCTTTTATTTAATTATACAAAATAAACTTAATTGCAGCATTAATTAATTATAATTTTGGATTTTCCTACCACTAACTAAAATCCAAAAGTCTCTAAACACCAGCATTTTTAACTGCTATCACAGACATGGAAAAAGTAACTCTTTTAAAGTTGGAGGAATCTGTGGTAACTGATGGCTATTGCAGTGTAGTGGTATTTAGAAAATGATAGCTGTAGAAATAGATTTGTCTATTAATCACATGTGCAATTACTTAATTACTGACTGAACAAAACCAGCTAAGGCAGCACTGGAATATGATTAACTGTTATGCATATAACTGTCTATTTTAAATAAAGTGATAAATGTGCTGTTGTTTTTCTGTGTTCAAAGGCAAAGCAAAGCAAAAATGCATTACATCTAGAGAAAACTGGTATGAAATGTCTGCAAAATTATGCATAGGTACATGTTTTTGTAGACCTCACTTTAACTCATCACAGTTAAGTTAACCTCCCTTGCACAGGAAGGTTTGGTCATCACAAAATCTATAGGAGCTTTATATTCTGTTAAATTGTAGCTCAAACATGATATAGAAAAAAATAATGTTTTAAGGACCAGACTTCTTGGTTCCTTTGCTTTGAACAGAGGACTGGTGAGGGTTGTTTTGTGTTTTGTTTTGTTGTGTTGTATTGTGTTGTGTTGTGTTGTGTTTTGGTTTGGTTTGGTTTTTGTTTTGTTTTGTTTTGTTTTTGTTTTGTTTTGTTTTGTTTTGTTTTGCTTTGCTTTGTTTTGTTTTGTTTTGTTTTTCAGGGGTGTTTTTAAGATCACTTTACCACTAGGTTACAGGGGAAAAAAACCCCTAGAATACAACATCTAGGTCCCTGCAAGTACAAATTCAAGCACTATGAGATAGCTCATTTTAAAACTTTATCAGAACAGCTTGATTCCTACTACCTGTAACAGTCCTTCAAAGATTATTTCAGCATGTGCCAATGCCATGCAAGAATATGCAACATTTGTTTTTACTGCCAAGCTGTAGCAGTCTGACAGCATGAGACATTTCATTCTATCTATTTCAGGAACTTTGAGATCAGTTGCTCTAAAGAAATATGTCTTAAAAATGTAAAGGCATAATTTGACTCAAAGAAGATCCAGGGCCCTTTAGACATGTGAATCTGACATTTTTTCTAATGTAACACCTTGAAAAAAGCCTTTATCTTCATAGGTTTTAAGAAGGTATCAAGTAGTTTAATTTGCTATTAAGAAACAAAATGAGGAGAGATAATTTTTAGGAGAGATAATTTTTAGGATTTCATATTCACTCCTTGCAAATAGTACTTGACTTCCTTATCACCTTGTATCATTTTGGACCCCCAGCTGGGTAAAAATCTTTAAAAACAATGAAATCAGAAGAAAAATGAGATTACAAAGAATAAAGATTACAGCAAATCATTATTAGCAGCTTTTGTGAGCCCACATTCAATTCTTGATTTCATAAATTTAATAAATTTTCTTTCACACAAATATGTGGTTTGGCTTCACAGTAGTATGAAATCTGTATCGCATATAGATCTTTAAACCAGGAATTTGATAGAATCCAAATGACTCATATAGATGCAAATGTGACTTTCCTTCCTTTGTATCATACAGCATGACATATAAAAACGCATACACTAACAACAGTGTAGAAGGTTTCTTCCCCTTTTTGTTTTTTTTTCTCCTTTAGGGAATCCAAATTATCACCCATCTGATAAGAAACAAAACCAATTGCCAAATATTTTTAAAATACTTCATAATCCTTTTGAGGACAAAAACCTTCTGGAAATTTCTATGCGGGAATAGAACAGTCTAATTTAGCAAGAGTTTTTTAAACAGTACTAGTGTCTTTTGTCACATTATGGAAACATCAAATACTGTAAAAGGAAATGTCTTTTTTTTTCTTTAATGTGTTGTCATGTATACTTTGTTGAGTCATTCAACACCTAGCTATACTGTATTGACACATAATTTTCACTCTTTTTTAATCTTATATTTGATATTACCGCATAATATTTTCATCCCACACAGCTCCAGAAACTTTACAAATATTTATGAATAATGATACTTTCTGTTTGCAACGGAGAAGGCTAAGGAATAAGATGAAATAAGATTCTCAAGTTTCCTCTAGAAAACTTGGGCACTCTGATATAGCAGACCCTGAAATGGAAGAAAGGGTCAAGACCCTTTTGTGTTTGTTGATTTGTTTCCACTTCTGACACGCTGGTTTTCTCCTAGTCATTACTGTAGGAAAATAAATCAGTGTTAACATTTAGCAGGTAGGAAAATGGTATCAAAGTCAAGCATAGTGAAATTAGGTTTTAGGTCTCGTTTTGTCACCAAAGAGAAAATATTTCATATCAAGTCCCTCCAATGATTGATAACAAGAATGTTGTATTAGTTCTAAAGCATTCAGCAATTTAGAGAATTAACAGACTACTTCCTTCCTTAACCAGATACTGTGCTATTGTTTTTTTCCGTTTGTTGTTATGACTGAATCCTTTCCTGAATTTCCATTATGGAATCTCAGCTTGAATTTATAAAGCTTTGTATCTACTTCTCAAACAAAATACCGTGCAATCTCATGACTTATTTAAAATGATGACCTTTCCATCTAGTAATTTTTTTTTTTTTACAACCTTACATTCCTTTTTATTTATATATATATTTTTTAAAAATTTATTTTATCTCTACAGTCAAAACTGCATGCCAGGAAATGATGTTGTCTAAACTTTGCTCATGCCTGAAGTTTTCTGTTTATAACAGGCAACATCTCTCCTTTTTATTGTTCTATGAAGCATCTGTTATGAGACAAAAATTATCTTTATTTACACTCCCAGTGGTTCGTATATCCTTGGCAAATTCCTGTCAAAGACAGATGAAGGTGCATAAAAGCTGGTGCAGCTGCTGGCAGCCTCTGTGCATAAAGCAGCAGAGCCTATGCAGGAGCACCATCAGCATGTGGCTCAAAAAAGGCAGCCTGTGTGTCCCGAGGATGAAGGCATCCCTGCCTATTTCAGTAATGCCCAGTTACAGAGGGTGGCTTACGCCTGTGAAGAAGTGGTCTACTTATATCATAATGCACGTTCTCACATCAAGGCCTTCTCCTTTGTTGGACAGTCTGCCCCTCACTTGGCCTGTAAGGAAAAGCAGCGGGAAAAAAAATTCAAACACTAAACTACTACAAAAAAGCTTAAACAAGTTAAACAGTCTCTTCTCCATATTACACAGGTGGTCAATAACATGCTCAAAGTCAGTGCCAGTAAAGACATAATTTAATTTTCCTGCTTACTGAGGGTTTAAAAACGCAATTACAACCTCACATTGTATAGGAAGGTTTATTACGTTATGACTCTGAATCTGGAAGTCTTCCTTGAGAAAACACACAAATCTCAAATCCCTGCCCTTCCATCTGCAGAATATTCAGTGACAACTGGGAAAAGTAAAGATGTCATTCTTGAGAACTGTCTTTCCTGTGACATTCATACGATTATAATGGAAACCCAAATCTTAGAAAAGCTTTTCATGAAAATAAGTGTTACCTACAAGATTGATGGAAAATACTTACCCTTCTTTTCTCTTTTTTTTTTTAGGTTTATAAAATATCTTGTTGACATTATAGCAGCTTGTATTAAACCTAGCACACCTAACAACCAAGTGCATTTATGACTCGTTAATACATTTTCAAAAGGAATTTCATTACCAGATGAATTTTCATTGTCTTATTTTTGAGAAATAACCGTTGCATCCTATATTGCTGAGACAGTGCACTCAGGATTTGGGTCCTGTAAATTCAGAATTTCCTATAGTAAATGATAACCATTATCATACCTTCTCAGAGTTAAAAGTGATGGCTTTCACCTTTGTGTTGGTTTAACACAGCCTGGTTTTTGGTGGGGGTGGTAGAAAAGCTGCTAGAAACTTCTCTGTCTGGCACAGAGCCAATTGCTGAAGGCTCTGATGATGGGCAGGTTACTAGCCCAATTAGACAAGTTGGTAATGCCTCTGTGATGACATATTTAACAAACGAAAAACTGCTGGAAGTTCTCTTTCTTCTTCCGAGGGGTGGTGAGGCAGCTGCTGGGGCCCATCCTGGTAGGGGCTGCCAGGGCCCATGTGGCCGGGACTCTCCTGAGGCCAAAGCTGCCCGTGTGGTGCCGGCAGGGACCATGTGGCCAGCAGCAAGAGACATGGCGGGCAATTTCCCGATGCAGAGCCAGGACGAGATCAACCTCTCAACTGCAACTTACAGACACCAACTTTCTTCCAAGTCAGAGAAAAAGGAAAGGTGAGGACACGTGAGGAAAACCACCATGACAGCACTGAGGTCAGTGAAACAAGAAGGAGAGGGAGGATGTTCCCCAAGCACCGGAGCTGAGATTCTCCTGCAAGCCGTGGTGAGGACGATAATACAACAAACTGTTTCCCTGTAATTAATGAGGTGCATGGGGGGGTGCAGAGATCCACATGCAGCCCATGAAGAAGAGTGCTCATGCTGGAACGTGTGGATGCTGAAAAGCTGTAATCCAGTGAGGAACTTGAACAGAGATAGATAACCCTTGCTTTTAGAGATTGAGGAAGAGAGCCTTTGCTTCTAAACTAGAGCAGCTCACCCTTAAAAGACTAAACCCCATGAACTAAAATGACCCGGCACCCCTGCCAGCTGGAAGCGGCACTGCACCACTAAGCAGTTGTGGGAAGACTGC
>VZRR01001816.1:0-18653 GCA_013398015.1 Oreocharis arfaki
CGTGCCAGCCGAGCTCGGTGCTCAGCCCGCGCCGGTCCCTCTTCCGACCCTCGGTGCGCCACCCTCGCCGGAGCGGAGATGCCCCCCTACACCCCCATCCCCTGATCCCCACCAGTTTGAGGGCGGTTTGGTTGCCTTTCGGCAAGCGGCAGCCCAGGTGGAACTGTATTTATAGACAAATCCAAGCACAGCCTGACTTTTTCCCCTCTTCATTGCAGCCCTCAGTCTGTTTTGCGTCTAAAGATTTTTTTTTAAAGCTATTTTATTTTTTATTTATTTTAAAGCTATTTACTGTTTGCTTCTAAAGTTTTTACTATGGGGGGGAAAAAAAGTTAAGTATTTATAACAGTTCTATCTATTCCCTAGTAGAATAAAGCAAAGATAGGAGTGAGTCTAGCAGGGATCATGGATTAACTGCCCGGCAGCAACCTGTCCTACCTGCTTGCTCCACAGCCCTTCCATCCCACCACATGTGGCCAGTGCTCCTTCACCAGCCAGCTCTTATTAGCCATCCCCACACCACAACATGGGAAAACTTATGAGTCTTTGTAATTGTTTCCTTTTTATTTCTTTTTCTGTCTTTCTGGGGTACCTTTCTGAAGCTCTTGCCAGCTTTGTCTGTGCATAGAAGACGGTAGGGATGTCTACTGAAAATCCACACACACATATGTGGTAGAGAAGAGAGTATCCTGGCCCTTGGGAGACTGGGATTTCTGAGAGAGCAGGCAGAACCCAAATATCCAGGAGAAATCTGGAAGGGGTAACTGCTGCACAAGTGATACTCACATGGTCCCAGCACCAGCCATGCCTACAGGAGGGCTCTCGGGGCAGCTCTGAGCCCTCAACTCATCCAGCTGCCTGTGAGAGCCTCAGAGACCCAAAGCTGCTGGGGAGCCACACACGGCGAGGCCCCAGGTGGGTGCACAGCCAGAAGCCAACTTCCCCCCAGCCAGCCAAGGAGCCAAAGCAACGCTTTAAATGGCTCTCCAACAGTGTGGGCTTAGCCAGGCTCCAGGAGGCAAAGCTCGTGTGCAGGCAGGGATTGCCCCGCATTGCTGCGACAGAGGAAAGCACAGATACAGCGCAGCTGCTGCAGAGTTTGGTTGCTACCAGTGCCCTGTGGCCTTTCCAAACCCTTCTTCCTGGGCTGCCCACAAGCTCGAGATGACCTGTGGTCTGATGCAGACCAGACCAACTGGGCTGGTGGCCACCTCCCCAAAGTATCCTCAGTACTCTCCCTCTCCAACTAACCTGCCACACATTTCATTTACCTTCAGGACAGCCTGGATGGGTGGCCACTGATGCCAGGAGAGGATGAGGTGAGAGGAGCCCAGCTGACTTCTTCGAGGATCCTTGCCTTCCAAGTGGCTATGAGGAACAGCTGAGTCTGGCTGCAGGGAAGAGCACAACTCTTGGATCTGGGGTACTCATAAAATCAAAGCCCCCACCATGTTGGCTTCCACTCTGGCTGTTCTGCCGAAATCCCCAGGAGCAGCAACCTCGTCGCGCAGTCCTCAGGGACTCCCACAGTCTCGTTTGCTCCTCCAGGGAAAAGCAAGGAAGTCTGAGCCACGAAGGAAGGTGCGGATCACCCCACCCAGCTCCTGCTGACCTAGAGATCCCTCTGATCTTGTCTGTCCTCAGCCGGTCCACGCTGCAGCCCGTTCCCTTGCACAGCCGGGCTGTGGGGGAAGGCACCCTCCAGCCGGGCGGGTGGCACAGCCGCTGGGGAGGGTCTCCAGCCCTGCGGGGAGCCCGGGGCCGCTCACTGCCGGCAGCCGGCGGGGACACCCGGGGCAGCCGAGGGGCTGGCTCCACACGAGCCGGAGGGGTGCAGCGCGGAGCACAAAAGCTCTCCCATCCTGGCCGCTCTGCCCTGGAACGCAGCATGGGAACCACTGCCCAGCGCGAATCTGTTCCTCATTATCCGCCCCGGCTGCCGACTGATCCCGGCCCCGTCACCACTCAAGGCGCAGCCCCGGCCCGCTCGCATCCCGCCAGCCGAGCAGCTTCTGCACGGCTTCACCAGCCAGCGCAGCGGGGCACACCAGGGTCACGGCTGGCATCCCCCTCCGGAGGTAATGCCAGAGGGAAAACGAGTTGTTCCCTCCGCCAACAGGCAGAGGAGGCTTCCAGGGAAAGCAGGGAGCAGGGATGGCTGCTTCAGGTGCAAAGAGCGGGAAGGCAAATGCAGGATTCAGGGGAGGCGTTTGGTCTGATTGTAGGTGAGATGGATGCCTGGACAGATGGACATGAGGAGGCAGGAGCAAGGAACAGACTGATGTGTCTCCAAAATATTTGTACCAGATACAATCAGACTGAATACCTCTCCTGAATTCTTCTGCATTCGCCGTCCTGCTGTTCTCCATGAAAATATGAGCATGGCCAAAGCCTCTGCCACGCTTTGTGTGAGTGAGAGGTGAGGAGCTCTCTCCTATTCACTCGCTTCCCACTACTTCTGCCTGTATAGAGCAGTGTGAAAACCTCCCAAGCGGGTGTCAGAAGTGCTCCAGAAACAGAGCAGGATCAGCAACCATACACGTGAGTCAACAGCACCCTTGCTGCAGCAGAGAATATGAAGCTGGCAAGTTCAAGAAAATTATTATTTCTTGGACTTGGTACCTGTGAGACACAACTGGGTGCTAGCTCCAATCTGGGTCTTCCCAAAAGAAAAGAAAAAAAAATATATATACACATATGTATAAATATACACGTATGTATGTCAGGGAGAACCAACTTTAAGGAGACAAGGCAGAGGGGAGCTACCGAGAAGGTGGCACACAGAAACCACAGCCCAACTCTTCCCAGAGACACACTTGGAAGAACAAGAAGTAACAGGGACGACCTGCCCCAGGGGAAATATTTACTGGGCATAAGGAGAAATTCATTCTGTGCAAGACTGGTGTAGCTGTGGTGTGGCTCTGGGACAGGGACAGTTTACACCTTCATCCTCAGGGACATCCTAAATCCAGTGAGACATGGCTCTGAGCTACCTGCTCTAGCTTTGCTACCAGCCCTGCAGGGTGCTAGGGTTGGACCATGGACCTCCCAAGCCCCTTCCAGTCTGAAATTTACCTGATGCTCCAATGTGCATTGTGCAAAAGTGATGTGGCAATCTTAAGACTCACTTGTAAGATGGCCAACACCAATCCATTGCCCACAGCTCTTCCGCACAGCTGGTGCCAGAGCTGCCTTACATCCCCTGCTGACTTCACAAGTTCTGGTACCACAGAGGCACTGGAGGAGCTGAGTATTGGAGAAAGCAAATGCCTGTGGAAAAACTGTGCAGGTTTAATGGCAGGCTCTAAACAGAAGCCTGGGTGCAAAATGACAGGTCTGCTCTCGGATGGGGTTGCTTACAGTAACAGTCAGAGGGTTGTGTGTTCTGGGTTAGAGTCTGACAAGCAGCTCCTCTGGCTGTGCTTTACTCTGTCCTGGAGAAGCAGAGGTTTGGGCACATGCTTTTGTGGTTTGGCCCACTTCTTGTGTTTTTCCATTGAAGCACTTTAGTATTTTTAGGCTGAAAGAGACAACTCTGTGCTATGCTGGAAGAATCAGAGCAGTCCTGTGCAGACAGGACACTCTAAGGTGAAATACAGAGAGAGGAGTACAAGAATAAAAACTGGCAAGGAGCCACCATCCCAGCTCACAACAAGGCTGGGATTGAGAGTGGGAAGAAGGGGCTCCGAGCTGCTGGCTGGTGGCATGGAGAGCCCGCACACACATTAGCTGCTAGGCTCAGATATCCGGATGAGAGAGCAGCAACCAGCCCCAGCATTTCCTGAAGCTGAGATGTCTGCTTTCCCTCCTCTGAGGACCTGAAGGCTGCAGACACACCTCTTCCAGGAAACCACCTGGCCCACACAGCCTGGTGCACTGCCAAGGCGATTGTGTCTGCAGGCGATGCTGGCACTGAGATCCACAAGCAGAGCACAGCTCAGCCAGCAGCGTTGTCGGTGGGATGCAAGGCACATGGGGAATGTCACAAAGAGCAAGAGCTTCCACAGGGGCCAGTGCAAAGCTCACAGGGCTAGGAGCTGCATTTGACCCTGCCAAAAAGGATCTGGGGGTGATAGTGGATGCCAGGTTCAATACAAGCCAAACATCTACCTTGTGACTCAAGTAAACCACATTTACTCTCCTCCAGGAAACGCAGAGACCAGGAGATCAAGAGAAGAGCAAAACCAGCACAGACCAATGCAAGAAGGCTTCTGGGACCCAGAATACCCTGAAACAGACTCCTTTGAAACATATTTTCAGCAAGGAAAGAGGATATGGGAAGATGTGGGCTGCCAGCACACTGGTGGCTGTGCAGCCACAGCTCTGGGCAGAAGGGCCCGGCCTCTCGCTGGCTGCTCCCTCTGCGCAGCCTAACGACGGCTGCAGGCAAGCATGTCTTTGGAAAGAATTCCACATTTTCCACAAACTTTATGGAAACCAGGAAATCCAGTTAGGCACATCCTGGCTGAGAGGGGGGTTGGGGCCTTGGGTGGAGAAGAACGGAGAGGCACAGGGACACGGTGCCTGCAAAGGAGAACCGAACCAGGATGGGCAGAGGTTCCCGGACAGACCAGACCACAACATCTGCTCCAACTCCAGTTTATTGAACATTACAAAATACTCTGCTTATATTTTCACATTATAACAATATCCTTGCAAATAATATATTAAGTCTTGAGTCATTTGTGGTGCCCATGGCTACAGAAAAATTGGACCCAACTAGAGATTTAGTATGGCCCAATATCAGAAATCAAAACTAGAATAAGTCATACCAGAAATGCAAAACTATATAAAAACCTTTTAAAAACCTCATGCTCATCTGGTGGAACAGGTACAGAGCTGAAGGGCCTCTGCTGAGCCCTTCAGGCAGTGCTGGTGGTCCTACCAGCTCACCTGTACCCCATTGGGCTCACCCACCCAGTGCATCCAAGTGTCCCCTTGGCACCTGCGGTCTCAGCACACCCATAGAGCTGGAACAGGCAGGTTTTTATCTGCTTTGGAGCATTAACAGCCCAAGTCCCCATTTTTCCCAGAGGAGCACCCCCAACCCTTCTGCTCTGCCAGTGCCCAGCCATTGTGCTCTTTTGTGTGCTGAGCAGTTCTTGGGGAGCAATTCTTGGCCCTTGGGGTCACACCAGAAATAATTTATTGTGTGGGCCACTGGCTCCCACCACCCTCTGAGGAGAGAGCAGGCATGGCTGGGATGCAGGTGTTGGGGACAGACCTTTGAAGATGCACTCTGCTCACACCCATCACCCCTGTTCCTGACGTACATTCATACCTGCTGCTCGCTCCACTCCCTGCACCATGACCAGTCCTCCCAGGTGATGCACCCCAGGCGGCTGGAGGGACTGGGACGTGGGCAGAATGAACACCAAGGATGCTGTGCAGGGC
The DNA here is from genome assembly GCA_013398015.1 of Oreocharis arfaki. Classification (NCBI taxonomy): domain Eukaryota; kingdom Metazoa; phylum Chordata; class Aves; order Passeriformes; family Paramythiidae; genus Oreocharis; species Oreocharis arfaki. The sequence continues at coordinate 5,395 of VZRR01001816.1, forward strand.
AGCTGCCTCCTAGTAAAGCCAGAAAGCTGAACGCTGCAGCTGTTGGGAACACATCCAGGCAACAGGTGTGAGGCTGGCACAGCAGGTTGGCTGTTAGAGATGTCCCTGTGCGTACGGGTTCATTGGTCCAGCTCCTGGTGGAGCCAAACCCCAGGAGCGCTGCTCCCAGTCCTGAGAAAGTCATGGCCTTGCCTCTGTGGTGCCTCCATAACCCATGGAGCGCAGAGCTGTCGTGGCAAGGAGCCTATCTCTGAGCTCCTGGCTGAGCTCCATGTGTGCTGTGAGGAACCAGCACTGTGGCATCCTTGAAGTCAATGGCTCAGTCACTGGGTGTGGGTGGGCTGCTGTGCTCCAGCACTGCTCCCAGCCCATCGCCAGAGGTCTCCTACTCACAGCCAGGTTGGAGATGAGCTCTATACCTGTGAGCAGCCACAGCCCATTTGCCAGCAGCCCCCACCTCAGGGCAGCACAGCCACGACACGATCAAGTCTGTTTGGGATCCCAGCCGTGGGAGAAATACGTCTAACCTCCCAGCTGCAGAGGTGTGTAGGGACCAGAGAGGAAGAATGAGGTTTGGGATCTGTTCCTCCCTGGGTGGACAGGGGCTGGTACCTGCTGTCACAGCACAAAGACCAATTATTGACCAGGTTTCCATCAGTAGGTGCATGGGCAAAGCGCACCCTGGAGAACAGCTCCAGGAGGAGTACTGGGTTCTCCTTCCACTCCTGGAGTTTATGGAGACACACACAAGCTTTGCAATGCAAGACAGAGCGGTCAGCAGGTCAGCCTGTCTGCAGGTCTCAGCCCCTTCCCAATCCACAGGGTGCCTCAGAGGTGGCTTGCTCTGTTGAACATCAGCCACCTGGGCTCTGCAGTGGGTGGCATCCTGCCCTGCTCCTCCGTGGCCATCAAAGGCTGCAGCTCCTGCTGCTCAGGAGCGTCCGGGCTGCTGTCACTCTGTGACTGGCCACTCTTGGAGACATGGCTGGGGAACTGGAAGCAGGAGCTCTGCTCTGGCATCGCCTGGCTTGCAGACTGGGGTTGCTCCTCCAGCACAGGGCAGGCGAATCTCCTGTGTTGAGGCCCACTCTCAATGCCTGGGGGGGAAGCGATGCTCTCCAAGGAGGAGATGCTTTGGTTCCATGCCTTCTGCATATCCACTGGCACGATTTTGGTGGTCTCCGAGGAGACATAAACAGCCAGATCAGCCTGGTCTCCTTTCCATGGCAGCTCCTTCTCTGCCAAGGTGGGTGATGGAGGGATGATGCAGGGGCTGGGGCAGACATCCAGGCTGCCTGGAGATGCAGATGGAGGGACAGTGAGAGGGAGCTTGCACAGCTCTCAGTCTCTCCTTGGACCCTGCAAACATTGCAGAACCAACCACTACCAAATGGCCATAGAATCCTAGAATATCCTGAGTTGGAAGGGGCCCACAAGGATTATGGAGCCCAACTCCTTGCCCCATGCAGGACAACCCCAAGAATCACACCATGTGCTGGCTCAGGGATGCAGAACACAGGGAGGCTCTGCCGTGCCTCCACAGAACAGTGATTCTCCCATTCATGCTCTGTTGACTTTGGTTTTGCCCAGGCCAAGGCAACTTTGCTCCACAGGCAGAGGAAGGACAAGCTACCCAATGGTAGCTGCCCTGGCATGGAGCATTGGTGCCTACCAGGAGTTGTCTTTCCCTGCAGGACCTCATCAGTGGCTCGAGCGACGAACACAATCCCCTCATCGTCCTCTTTCTCTGTCTCCGAGCTATCGCTCTCCTCCTCCTCTGAGCTGACCATCACCAGGACAGGAGCTGCAGGCAGATGGAGGGGGTTGGTTTAGCGCTAGCGCAACCCTGGGTGCTGTCATCCCACCAAGGTGGCAGTGGGCAGGCACAGCAGGTGCTCCCATCCCACCCCACCAGGTCTCCTTACCAGGACCTGCCATCCTCACTTGCCACTGGCCTTACCTGCATCCTGCCAGGGGACATTTCTGTGCGTCTTCCCGTTGGGTGCCTCTTTGGTCAGAGAGATGTTCTTCTGTGAAAGAAGAGGAACTGGCTGGGACGTGCCCTGTGTACAGCCCTAAATGCAACAGGTGGTCCTGCGAGCCAACACTGGGCATGCAGAGTCCCACCCTGGTTATTTGGCAGATGGTTCCTAGTCCTTAGGCTTTGCATCTTCGTGGCCCCACAATGCAATGCTCAGCTGCAAAGGCCTCAAAAGCCTCCAAACAAAAGAAGACACCTAAGGATCAATCTGAGATGCAGTGCCACACTTCTGAGCCTGGATCTGCACCAGCATTGAGGCTGCTTTATGCTGAGTGCTCTTGGAAAATAAACCTTGGGCTCCTTCAGGGCTTTGCTCAGTGAAGAGCCACCCCACAGCACTGATGGCATGCTGGGGATGCATGGACACACAACACCTGCATGTTCACATGCAGCATCAACAGGACTGAGAAGAGATGAGCCGCTTTCCCCTCTGGCTCTGAAGGTGCTGATGCCCTGCAGCACCTCACCTACACCCCAAAAGGACCTCTCTTACTGCATCCTGGGAGAGGCCAAATCTCAGAGCTAGGAAAAGAACAGGAGCGTGGGGAGGACTTGCCTTTTTCCTGCCTTTTTCCTTCAGCCTGGCCTTGCTCTTGGAGGAGCAGACATTGTGCTTTGTGGACTTGAAGGTCTCCAGACGCCTCTTCATGTTCTGCCGGAAGATTTCTTTATCTTGGCGCTCTTGTTTATCTGGAGAGATGAAGTGACGGCTGTAGCTGGCCTTGTACTGGCCGAGGGAGAGGCAAAGAGACACAGGGTGAGCAGCTGGCCCCACAGAGCACCGTCCATCCCTGCTCCTCTTGCGGGCGCTGCTCCCCTCGGGGTCAGCCGCACGCCGTGGCCCGGGAGTGCTCACCCGCCGGCGGGGCTTGTAGAGGCTCCCTCGCAGCACGTGGTGCATGGCAGCGTCCTCCTTGTCCCGGCGGCTCCGCACCGTGTCGATCACCTGCAGGTCCAGGCACGCGCCGCTCCCGCTCTCCCTCCTGCGGGGAGATGGAGAGGGGCTGGGCTCCGTGCCCACACTGTGCCAGTCCCCAGGGAAGAGGGCAGCTGTGAGGTCTGCCCAGGGGCTCAGAGGGATGCTCATACTCACAGGAGGTTTGTGACTGACGACTCTGACATGGACGTGCGACTGGGCATGGAGGGCAGCGCCAGCTTGGCAGCCGAGAGCACGTGGCCACCCTGGGAGGTGGGAGGACAAGGCTGGCATCAGGACAGCAAGGACCCAGCTGGGCTGGGCAGGTCCCCACTGCCTGGCCAGAGGGTGCACGTGTGGCCATACATGAGGGGAACCTCTCCTGCCAGGGCCATCCTGCTGCCTGGACTCCACTACTGCCTGTACCTGATCGACAAAGCTGATAGCATCACGGATGTTCAGCTTGTAGTAAACATCCCAGATCTCATCCCGAAGCCTGTAGGCAGATTTCCGCATCAGGAGCTGGCTCAGGTATTTCTTGTCAAACTGCTCCCACCTGCCATGAGATGAAGACACGGGCAGTTTAGCTCCCATGGGGTACCACGGCCAGGGATATCCACCCACACAAGGCTGAGTGTCCAAAGTGTCCAAAGTATGGCGAAGGGAGGCTGGGCATACAGGACCTGGCTGTGCACAGGGACACACTGCCAGGAAGAGCAGGAGGGGAGGGGACACGGTGACCCTTCAGCCTGCCCAAGGGGAAGCCAGACACCAGTGGGTCTGCGGGAGGCAGTAGGAGTAGGACTGGGGCCACCCTGCTGGAGCACTTCCCCTGCAGGAAACAGGCTTTTTCCATCCTTTTCCTGTCGCTGTGCTGCAGATAAACACTGCCCAGGCAGGAACAGGGCTGTTCCCTCCTCAGTGCCCAGCACAGCTCCATCCGTGAGGAGGCAGAGGGCCATTGCCACCAACACGGACACCCCAAGTTCTGACCATGGAGAAGAATGCCAGCTCCACAGCATCCCCAACCACACCTGCCTGACCTCTCTCTGGGATGCTTTTGTGACCTTGGTCTGCTGCACAACAGCAGCCAGATGGTACCATGTCCATCCTGACTGATGGACAGACATGCAGGCGTCCTGGTCCTGCTGCCCTGCCCACAGCAAGGGTGTCCTCCTGTGAGAACCCTGCGATATCCCTGCAGCTGGCACGTGTCTCCCACTGACCTAACAGTCAGCAGAGGATCCTAAGACACTCACTTATCCCGCCAGTAGTGGTAGCCGTGGTGCCCCACGATGTCCTCCACCGCTGCCAGGATGTGGTCAAAGGCCTTGAGTGAGGGGAAGAGGGTGAGTGGTGGCAAGGCTGCAGATGCCCCAAGGGTGCTGAGGTCATCCACAGCCCTCACCCAGCCGCACATGTGGGGAGCTGGGCAGCCTCTGGCACTATCACCTACGTGCTCATGCAGCTCCTCATTCAGCGTGGGTTTGTGGTGGTCACTGCGCTTCACCTTCAGCCATGTCACCAGGGGTTTGATGGTGAGGCCCTAGAACGGCAGGAGAAGGCAAGGGAAAGACTGGGAGGACAAGAGGGTGCATGGCTGGGGCATGGGGAGCAGAAGCAGCACGAAGTGACGGGACAGTGGCTGTGCCAGCCATGCATGCCCCTACCAACCCAGCCCCTGTGCCATGGTGTACACCCCCAGTCCTCTTTCCCCTACACTCGTACTCATCCTCCCCATGGCTTCTCTTCCCAGGGTGCTGCATGCCAGAGCTCGGGCCCATCAGCAGCTTTGTAAAGAGAATAGCCTGGACAGGCACACACTCTTGGAGCTCCTGGAGCCAGTCCCAGAACAAAAGGCCAGTGGGAAAAGAGCGTGGGCCGTGGCCCCACCATCGCAACAGTCCCCATAGAGGTCCTGCACGCCTGCTGATGGATGGGGTGCCAGAAAGCACCGAGAAGCAAAGGTCACTTGAAAAAAGATATTCTCCCAAAGCACATATCCCCAGGCCAGTTCTGAAGCAAGAAAGCAGTGCTGGAGGAGGGCACAGTGCCCATCCTCACCTGCACAATGACAGTGAAGAACACCACCACGATGGTCGTTGCCACAAAGTAGTCCTTGGCTTTCACCTTTTCCCTGTCCAGCAGGATGACCAGGGCGAAGGCCACGGCCCCACGGAGGCCACCATATGACATGACCACCTGGTCGATCCTGTCCAGGGGGATGAGGCGGAAGCGGTTGAGCACGTAGGTCTGGAGGACAACACCTGGGGAAGAAGGAGGAGAGCCTGGAATGCTGGAAGAACCCTGCCTGCTCCAGGAGACAGCACAAAATCCCAGCCAGGATCCATGGCTGGCCTTGTGCTCCAACCTTTCCTGGGGAATATCCCTTTTTAGCATGAAAAGGGCTGTGTGCTACCGGCCACATACACAGCGGGACAGACTGACCCACGGCTCTGAAGAGCAGGATGAAGAACAGGGTGCCCAGCACCAGTGCCGTGTCCCACGTCCACTTGGAGGTGTCCACAGCCGAGATGCCCAGAAACATGAAGATGATGGTCTCTGAGCTGCTGGCCAGTGTCTTCATGGTGTACTTGACCGTGGTGCGGGACTTCTGGGAGATGTTGGCTTCCACGTACTTCTTGCAGCAGATCCCACAGAAGGTGACTCTGCAGAGGGGCAGAAGGAGCTGGCATGGCCCTACGGCGGGATGAGGAGTGGGTCTACTCACTGCCTCTTGCTGCTCCGCACTGCAACCCCAATTTCCTGGGCTCCCCTGGGGGACGCCCCCGTACTCACGCCAGGATGGCGGAGAGCGAGACCATCTCGGCAGCGAGGTACGCGACGTAGGCCAGGAGGAAGACGAAGAGTGGCTCGATGATGCGCACGCGCTTGGTGAACCGCGTGATCAGGGCCAGCAGGAAGGCGAAGAGCAGCCCCACGGCCGTGCCCCCCAGGCTTACCAGGAAGAAGGAGGCTGGTGGGAGGAGAAGACTGATTTGCACCATAAGCAAGTGGGCCCAGCTCCTGTGCCCCACAGCCACACCACACTGGGCTGGCCGAGCACCATGTTCCCACCCAGGTCCCCACCAAAGCATCTCACGGAGCACAGAGCTTTGGATGATCCCAAAGCATCCCCTGGAGCACCTCTGCTATGGGAACAGGCTGATAGAGTTGGGCTTGTTCAGCCTGGAGAAGATTCTGGGGAGGCCTCAGAAGCTCTTCCAGTACCTAAAGGGCACTCCGAAAGAGATGGAGACGGACTTTCGACATGGGCATGGAGTGACAGGACAAGGGGGAATGGCTTTAAACTGGCAGAGGGCAGGATGAGATTGGGTATTAGGAAGAAATTCTTCCGTGTGAGGGTGGTGAGGCCCTGTCACAGACTGGAACAGGCCAGTAAAGCTGTGGCTGTCCCATCCGTGGAAGTGTTCAAGGCCAGGTTGGGTGGGGCTCTGAGCAACCTGGTCTGGTGGAAGGTGTCCCTGCTCATGGCAGGGGGGGTTGGAAAAAGAAGGTCTTTAAGGTCCCTTCCAACCCAAACAATTCCACAATTCTGTGTTGATGGCCAGCATGTGATACATGGAGATGACAGAGCTGTGGTGCTCAGTGCCCACCCCACAGGACAACAGCTCCCCTGCTTGCCCCCCTCCACTTCCATGACAGGAAGAGATGGAGGGGCTGATGTGGCAATTACTCACCTACCCCCTTCACGTAGTCTGTGGCGTGGATGTGCGCTGGGCCCAGCTCCACAAAAGAGTTGAAGACCTTGTACAGCACCTGCAGGCAACACAAATCCCTTGAGAAATGCAGGGCATTGCCCTGTCTTGAGAGGGGCAGGATGGGTCCTGTGGAAGAAGCATTTCCTGCCCCAAACCTGTCAGGCTCATTTCAGCAGGCAAAGTCTCCCAGGGCCAGGAGAGAGGAAAGGCCAAGAGAGCATGGCACAGGTCTGCCCCCAGCTTGGGGATGCCACCTGCATCCTCTGCCCATCCTGGGGGAGTCCAGCACCTTGGACCATGTTGGGTTCAACATTAGAGTCCCCAGGCTGCAACTCACCACGGTGACAGCATCATTCAGGAGAGACTCGCCAAACACAATGATGAAGAGGGTCTCATTAACATGGACCTCTTCGAAGACAGCCAGGACTGCCACAGGGTCCACAGCTGAAATCAGGCTGCCAAAGAGCAGGAAATCCATCAGCCCAGCTTCAACACCTGGATCTGTTAGGACAAAAGGATCAGGGTCAGGCAAACCAGCCACCCCAGAGCCTCTCTCACCAGGCAGAAACAAGCCTGTCCCTCATCTGATCCCAGTGACTTGGCTGCAGTATCTCAACTGGGAGTGCAGTGGGATGAGCCCAAAAGAATTCCCAGACCTCCAGGGTGCCCCTGGAAAAGCGGGGCTTAGCACATTCTTGCTGCAACATGAGAGGAGTATGAGGGATGTCCCCGTTGGCACCCAGGTGCATCACTGCTCCTCCAGCAGGTACCACCAAAGGCGGCTCAGCAGCCCCACCTCAGGTCCAGGCATCGAGTGGGTCCTCAGGAGAGCTCAAAACACAGCCCAGGCCAGCCAGGGCCAGTGGCTCCAGCCAAGGACAGGGAACACGGCAGCGAGCCAGCAACGCTAGCCAAGGTCGGCAGACAAAAATAGCAAAGACGTGAGTCAGCCCAGTGCCAAGCAGGGCCTGTCTGTCCTGCACGCTTGACCGTCCTGCCAGAGCACCATTCCCAGGATGTCAGGACCCCGCTCGTGCTGTAATTCCTGGGAATCCACAGCAGGGAAAGGCAGTGGGCTATGAAATCGGGGGCGCTTTGCACCTGCAACCTATTTTTTGGGGATGTGGTCCGAGCTGGGCAGCCCTGCACACCCACCCATGAGCCCGGCCCGGTGCAGCCCCCAGAGCGCAGTGCCGGTGGCGAAGGAGTTCCAGAGCGTGCCCACCACGGCGTAGGTGAGGATGGCACCGATGTTGTCGAAGAACAGCCGGCTGGGCATGAAGTACCCCGAGTCCAGGACGATGGGGGGCAGAAGGAAGAGGAAGAACATGTTGGGCTCCAGCTGGTACTCGGCTTTCTTCGCCACGGCCAACACGATGCCCCCCAGGCCGAGCCCCAGCAGGATGAGGAGGCAGCTTTCCGGGACAATGGATGTCACCTTCCTTGACAGGTGGAAAACTAGAAGAAAAAGAAGAATGAGAGCATCAGCCAAACAGGCACATGGACAGAGCATCCCAAATCCACAGAAGGGTTGGGTGATGCGTGATGGATGGGAGGAGAACAAGGGAGCACCTATGGAAAGGCTGCTTTGTGGCCATGTGTGCACAGAAGACCTTCCAGCTACCTCTCAGGTCAGGATTTCAGGACCCTGACTCTTTAGGATTTCCCTCTTCTTCTCAGCCACTGTCTAATAAGCCAATCAGCCAGGCATTTTACTTTTCTTGGCTTCTGTTATCTGCACGTAAAGGTTTGAAGCAGGCACCGAGCACGTTCACAGTGTCACGAGCACTGCCGGCTGCTGTTCAAGTGAAGAAATCGTGGCGCACCGGGACACGTTACCCCACTCGGAGATGAGGAAGCTCAGCCCTGGTGACAGGGTGACCTTGTTTGCATCCGTCTGAGCCAGCAGCCAGAGCAGCATGCAAACCACTGCAGCACAAGCCATGCCAGAGCACAACCTCCCTCAGCACCAGCTAACCTACCTGCATGCAAAAACACAGGCACTCGGGAGCTGCAGATTTAGAGATGCTTGGAATAATCAGTTTATTCCATGCAAGGTTTGGGCCAAATCTTAAGCTGCCGTGGAACAGGATCTATTTTCTAAAGCAAGCAGAGGATGCCCTGGTATTCATCCATCAGTGATGTGGCAGCGAGCCTGCTCAAGCACAAGCCAGCAGGATGCCACGCCAGCCAGCACAGGGGATTCGTCCTTCCGGGCACCCTTGTCCCCCACGGCAGGGTGTCCTGTGTAATCCCAAATCAGTCCAGTTTCCAGGTAGGCAACCCCCCATCCCTGGGGGATTCTCCTTGCTAGCACAAGGTGCTGTATTTTTGCTGCCCCCCCAAAAGGGCATTGCCTGGGGAAAGGCTGTTGAGGGTCACAGTGGTTTTGTCCCCCCATCACTGAGTTCTGCCATCACTTGTGACATCCAGCCCAGCTCTGTCGTATGACTTGGCCATCACATGAAGAAATCTCCTGGGAAGTGGGTTCCTCCAGGCACTTGGAGAGCCACCTCTGTCCTTGTGCACCCAGCAGGTACAAGGGACATCAGGGTAGGCTCTGAGCCATCACTTGGCTGCAAGCCCAGCCCTGCTGCCAACCCCAAAACCAAGTCCCTAAAGCCCTTTAGCTGGACTAAAGGTGCCCATTGCTTGTGCCAAGCTACCCCTCCAGAAGGAAAGTTGTGCTGTGGTTGTGCACCAACCCTAGGATCACTCAGCTGCTTCCCTCCTTCAGAACCCCCATGCACAGAGCATAAGGTCTGCCTAGCCCAGGGTGCTGTCTCCAGTGGCATAGACCTGGAGAGGAGCCCAGGAACAGGCAGCACTTCATCAGTAGGTTTCCATGTCTCTATGCCCTTGTCATTTTTCTCTGAACCTGTCCTGGTCCTGCTCTACCCTTCTGGGACAGGTCTCAATGTCCCTGAGATGTGGAGAGCCAGGGAACAGAGGTTGTAGCCTCTTGATGTTCTTCCTTTCTCCTTTCCCAGCACCTCTTAGGTGATTTTCTTTCCTTCACCACAGCTGAGCTCTGAATTAGAGGAGATAATTCACTGTCAAAGATCTGGTTCACAGCCAGAGACGTCTTCAAGCCCACCACCCACAATGATGCTTGGGACAGGCAGAGGCCAGCTGGTGGTCACAGCTGTAGCTGTCCCCTGTGTAACGAGTGCTGCTGCAAGTCCCTGGCAGCAATATATATACAGGCTAAGGGCCACTTTTCCTTTAGCTGAGGACCTCGAGAGGTTGCTCCTTGGCTCAGTGAGTCCCATCCATGCCCCAGCACTGGCTTGCTGCCATAATACAGCAGGAGCACTGCTGCAGCCAGCAGGGGCAGAGCAGTGAGCACAGGGGCAGCGTGATCTGCAGCTCCACCACCAACCACCTCAACAGGAGAGAGCACCCAGGCCAAGCCTCTGCCATAGCTCTGCCACTGAACATCCCAGCCACAGAGCCTGAGGCATCCCCCCTCAGTCCCAGCCACCTCAGCTCACTGCTATGGGCTGCAACACAGCCCTGGAGACTGTGGTGATATGGACGCTACAGCCCTCCAAGCAGACCCACAGCCTGAGGAAAAGCTGGCTGGGCTTCATCCAGGCCAAATTCCTGCTAAATGACCGCACAAATCACTGCAGAGCATTGTTCGCCCCACACAAGCTGCCTTCACCAGTGGACGAATGGTGCTCACTCAGCGCCTGCAGCAGGCTGCGAAGCCGCTTCCCACCCACGGGAACAAAGCTCTGAAGTTTTCAAGAAGGGAACGAGGCGTCCAGCCCCTTTCTGCATTCTCAGGAACATTGCCAAGATCCCTGCTCTCTGTTCCAGCAACCCATCTGCATTCCCCGTGCTGTGGAGCTCTGTCCTGGCTGGCTGGAGGGACCCAGGAGAGCATGCAGGGATGCCGTGGGGACACGGATCCTGTGTCATCCATCATGGAAGTGTTCAAGGCCAGGTTGGATGGGGCTTTGAGCAACCTGGTCTAGTGGAAGGTGTCCCTGCCCATGGAAAGGTAGTTGGAAAAAGATAATCCAAAAGGTCCCTTCCAACTCAAACCATTCTATGGTTCTATGATTGTTTTCACCAAGCCAGAAACTTGGGAAAGTAAAGGAGAAGCATCAATGAGAAAGATCATGATTGTCCAAAAATCTCCTGGCTGGGGAGGAAAGCTGCCACTCTCCCCAGCACAGGAGCTCTCTTGTGTCACAGAGAGCAGCCAGTGGGGACAGGCGGAACGAGCTCTAATTTTATACACGCTAGGCAAGGATTTCAGCACTAAAGGTTCCCACAGCAACAGTAACTTAGCCACATGTGAATTAACTTCAGAGACAAAATCCGTACTCAGGCATCCATAATAAAGGATTTGCCATTGAGAGAACTCAGGCCCAAAACCTGCTCTGCTCCTCCAGAGCTTGGGAAATGGCAGGAACACCTAAACCAAGACATGAGCAGCTGGGGACAGAGGTGATGGTGTGAGGAGAGATGATTGCAACCCATGGCAATGCTGCTGCATGGAAAAACATCTGTCTGCTGGCAAACTCCTGCCCGTGGGGCAGCTCAGTGTAAGGAAAATGTTTGGGGCAATGCTTATCACCTCTGTATTCCCCACATCCTGTGCTCTGACTGCGGGTGGAAAAGGCAGCAATGCCCGGATGATGCCTCGCTGTGCAGGAAGGCAACACCCAAGCCAGCTTTTCCCTGCCCCGGGTGTTTGCTGGCTTGGGTCACCCCAGCATCGTGACTGCTTCTGAGAACAGAGCCCACAGTGTCATTTCCCCATCACCCGGGCGTGGGGCGGCTTCCTCCCCGGCAGTCACAGGGCTGTGAGCTGTCAGCCCAGCGCCACAACCACAACAGATCCTCTGCACCAGCCTACATCCAGCGCCCATGGCTGCCACAGCTGGCACTGCCCTCTCCACTCCCCTGGAATCCTCCAGCCCTGGTTCATCTCCTCTGTGGACTCCTGTGCACCCTGGGGACCGCACGTGCCATCTCTGGGGACACCCATGGCAGCTGTGCCTCCAGGTCTGGGTGTTGCTGTTGGCTCCAGCCTTTGAGCATCCACTGGACCCTTCAGATACGCTAAGCCCGGCAGCTCGAAGCTATCAGCCATCAGGGTTCACATCTGGCTTCCCTCCTCTGTGCCCACCCATCTATCCTTCTCACACACAGAGGAACGTGGCCATCAGCTTGCCTCAGGCCTGGAAGAATGTGGCGGATCTAGGGGCTTGGGCATGATCCCAGCTCAGCCCAACTGCACCCACCCACACAAAATCCAGGGTGGCTGAGGGGAGCGCGTCAATGGAAACCTGCACAGGGAGCAGCTCCAGGAGAGGTTGGAGAGAAGAAAATAACAGCCAGGGAAGGGAATTTTGTCTCTGATCTTCTGCAGGTAGGAGGGACACACTCGGCAGCTGGAGGTGGCACAGCTACAGCAGTGTTGTATTTTTAAGCTCACGATACCTTTTAATGCATTCCTCGCGAGGCTTTAGGTCTCTCTTGCGAGAAGGCAAGGAAGGAGAGGAATGAAGATCCACAATGATGCTTGGGACAGGCAGAGGCCAGCTGGTGGTCACAGCTGTAGCTGTCCCCTGTGTAACGAGTGCTGCTGCAAGTCCCTGGCTGCTCAGAGATTCCTCGGCCTAACTCTGAACCCACATTTCTTGATCTGACTTGAAACTAAGAGGGTGTCTGCGCCCCCACCACAGGGGCTGTGCCCACAGCGGGGTGCCTGAGGAGAAAACCTGGCTCAAGGTCATAATCTCATCTCCTGGGTCCAGCACAGCAGGCAGGGGCACTGTGGAGGACCAGCCCTCTGGGTACCCCCGCTTGGCACCCATGCAAGGGTGTCCCCTCCCCAGCACCCCGGGTGCTGGTGGGGAGCCCAGCCCTGCGCAGCTCGCACACATCCTCATTGTGCCTTCCCACGCAGCCTCTCACAGCACAGCCTCCCCCGGCTGCGTGGTCCTGTGCTGGGGAGCACAAGAGTCCAAGGCCACCCCAATCTGAAGTGACCCACCGGAGGAGACTGCAGGAACCTGCCATCCCTGGGCTGCTGGGGGCACATCCTGCCTGGCACTGGCACTGGCACCACCGATATCTTCCCCGGGGCTGCGGGGGGAACGATGGCTTCTAGACCTGCCAATGGCAGGTGCTGTGCCAGCCTTTGGGAACACAGGACATCCTTTGGGGCTTCTCTTCTCATGAACCATCCCTCCTCTGTGCCCACCCATCTATCCATCCATCCATCCCTCGCAGGAAATACAGCCCAGGCCCCCACCTTTTCCTTCGGGTGGTACCTTCCCCCCGCCGCCGCACATCACCCCACGGCAGGGCACGGAGGATGTGGGGTGGTCCCCGACCTCCGCAGCCCAGCTGAGGGTGGTGGCCAGCCGGATTTGTCCCCATGACCCGTGTCCCGGCGTGCGGTGACAACCCTCGTCCCGGGTGCGCCCGCGCCCGCCAGGGATGCCGCATTCCCCCTGCCTGCCCGGAGGTGGGCACGGCTGCTCCCGGGGGACCGGAGCGGGTGGGGACATGGGGACACTCACCGATCTTGGCCAGGCTGGCTACCAGGATCCAG
>VZRR01001816.1:18942-44186 GCA_013398015.1 Oreocharis arfaki
TCCCCCCACCCTGGCTTAGTCCTCACACACCCACCAAATTCCCAATCTTCCCCCACACTCAATCCCCCTCCCAGCCAGCCCCTCCCCAGCTGAAACCATCCGCCCCTGCACCAGGTGCTGCCTGAACACCAGCCTGGGAGCACTTCTTGGGGGCCCCCAAGATTTCTGTCCCCCCCTAGACCTCCTCAGCGCCTCTCAGATACTCCTAAAACCTCCTGCTTGCTGATTAGGCCATTCCCTATGCTCTGGGAGGGGCCCCGTCGCCCACACCCCATCCCAATCCAAGAGATCCAGGACCCCATGTCCTGGGTGGGCAGCAAGCTATGCCCAAGCAGCCCAGGGAGATGGGATGCTGGGCAAGGGGCAAGAAGAGACACTGGCAGAGTGCTCCATGGAGAGCCAGCTCTGATCCAAGCCCACGTGTCACTGGAGGACAGGACAGGACACCTTAGCCAGAGCAAGACCTCTGCCTGGTAGTGCCTGTGGCATGGGCACTCTCGGAAGCTGAGCGCCAGGCTGAGCCCACTGGCCAGGTAGGAATGGGCTACAGGACACTTCCCTGGGAGCCTCGGTGGCATCACCTTTTCCCGTCTCTCTGCCTGGGTACAAATGTTCTATGAATGTTTGCCAGCAGAAGCCAACGGCTGGGGAAGGCAGGCTGGAGGCAGGAGCGAGGGGAAAGCTCCCTGCCCACTCCTCCACCACGTCTGATCATTGTCATCGTCCAGGTAATCTGTCAAAAAGAAAGTAAAATGGGGTTTACACAAGCTTTGCTTTGCAGTCAGAGCTCAGCATGCCTCACTTCCAGGGCAGCACCACAACACCCCTGGATCCAGGAAGCTCATCTTGTGCTGCTTTCCCCCTGCCCCGGGATGGGGAGATTGACCCCAGCTGCCCATCCGTTCTCCAGTACACCTGGGGCGAACAGACCCACCCCCCACCCCCTCCCCGGAGCAGCCTGGAGCCTCACGGAGCCTGGAGCATCCTGGAGCATCCCAGTGGTGCCCCACAGGGCCTGGAGCACCCCTGACGCCAGAGCAACTTGGGGTCTGGAAATCCCCGATACCGGGGCATCCTGACGGACCCCCCCAGAACCCGGAGCATCCCTCCGAGGCCTGGGATATCCCTGACGCCAGAGCATCCCAGTGGAGCCCCCCAGAGCCCGGAGCATCCCGCGGCCTGGAACATCCTTTCTGGCAGCCGGCAGGAGGACGTGCCGAGCATTGAGCTGCCTCTCCCGGGACGGGGGGGGGCGGAGGGGCTGGGCCGAGGCCGTGTCCGTGCCCGCCCCGGGCGCGGCGTGCTGCTGGGCCATGGCGGTGGTGGAGGCGGCGGAGGCAACGGTGCCATGCCGGGTGCAGTACCTGGAGGACGCGGATCCCTTCGCCTTCGGCAGCTTCCCGGAGCCCCGACGAGCCCCGGTTTACGCCGTGGAGGAGGCGCTGGCCCTGGGGGCGCAGCTGCCCGCGCTGCACCGCCTGGTCGGGGCCCCGCTGCCGGTGAGAAGGAAGGGGGAGGAAAGCAACGTGCGGGGAATGCACCGTGCGGGCACCGGAATGGGAACGGGGTGGGGATTGCCGGCCCGAGGGGACCGGGGGGCGAGGGATCTGACGGTGTGCCCCGGGCAGCGCTCTCGGTGCGAGTCACGGCGGGATTCGCGAGCCCCCGCGGGAGATGGCAGCCTCGGCCGGCCGGAACGAGTCGGCGGGGAGAAAGAGGATGTGTTTGGTCTGAGCAGGCAGGAACCCAGGCAGGGGGAAGCAGGATGAAGGCAGGCGTCCATCCCCGTGTCGTCGGGGCTGAGCCAGGCAGCGTGTTCCCCACCGGCATCCCGCTTCCACGCGGGCAACCAGGAGCGGAGCACACCGGCTCCCCAGCCCTCGGGACCCTTGCAGTGTTCCACCACCTGGAGCTTGGGGAGGTGATGGTGGGGGCGGAGGGCCACCAGCCCCTGCAGTCCCTCACCGGCCCGTCATCTCGCCGGGCCGGCAGTAGCTCTGTCACCAGAGAGCAGTACGGAAATTCATGCTGAGCAATTTCCTTCAGCTGGGAAGAAGGCAGGAGGCCGAATGTGAAGCGAGGCACCGTGTTTTGTTTGTGTGTCCTCATACCTGACTCGGGCTGGGAAGTGGAGGAGACAGGGGAGACAGGAGACCCTCCCTGCGTATCTCCTGTGGGTGTGATGCTCTCGGAGCATCCTTCTCAGGATGGGGACAGGCTCGTTTTCCTCCTGAGGAACGCGGGACCCAGCAGAGCTTGGCAATAGCTGAGCGTCTCCGTCTTGCAGCACTAGAGGAGTGCAGGAGAAGGGAGGCAGGAACCCAGGATGGCTGGGGGATTGTGGAGTCAGAGCCGGAGCAGAGAGATGGGGCAGCAGAAGGGGGAAAATCATCTCGGTGTGCCCGACACTGAGCTTGCTGGCCTGCCAGGGGAGAAGGGATAACTTTGAGACCTTTCCCTGCACCAAAAAAACCTCCCCTTTATCCCTCTTTTCATTTTTCTTGGAGCAAAGAAGCAGCGTCTCATGTCGTCGCCGTCATGGGATTTTTAGGCGGTGACTAAAGGGAGTTTGTTTGGGAACAAACAGCTCGGATACATGACGAATGGAGCAAACTCAAATTTCAGGCGTGTGCTGTGCTCCCTGGGCAGGAGCTGGCTGTAACGGGATCGCCAGCCCGCAGTGCTGCCATGGTGGCACGGGGCAGTGGGAGGGGGAGGGGAGACTGGACACTGCGTTCCCGAGGGCAGGAGCGTTGTGAGGAGGTCCTGTGCCCAGCAGAAGTGTGTTGACCCTGGGATTTCAGGCTCTGTTCTCTGCCTAAGCCAAACTCTGGATATTTATTTCCTGTGGTTTCCCTATGTCATCCCATGACCCTCGGTGAAATCACAGGTGAACAGCCTGGATCCTGTTCTGGGTTTATAAACAAGATTTCTGGATTATATAGGCTATAAACCATGCTGCCTTTATCACATGGAGCTCTCTGAGGCAGCAAGGGCTGTAGAATGTCCTACCTGACAAGCTGGGATGCTCGCTGGGGTTTGCATGAGCAAAAGTGTTCATTGAGAGCCTCCTGCAGCGGGATTTACAGCCTGTGGAGTGAGGTCAGTCTCCCAAGCCACCCAGTTCAGTCCAAATTCAGAGCTGGCACCCTTGGAGCCATGCAGCCAGTTCCCCTGGCATAACTAGCCAAAGCCTCCCCTGGTGCCCTTTTGTGCCAGGTAGCACTCAGCTCCATTAGTCACCACCCTAAAATTAGTAAATCAACAGTTGGATTTTTCCCAAGGAACTGGCTGTAAAAAAAATTCAGCTGGGGATGCCTGGTGCCAGGTTTGTGCTGGTGGGCAGCATGCCTGGACCTGCAGAGCACTGGGAAGAGGATGCAGCAGCCAGGAGGGAGCTGGTCTGAGGGTACGCTCAGCATCGGAGGAGGATTGAGCCACAGGCAGCCAGGGCATGAGCTGCTGTGGGAGAGCAGCTGAGTCCTACCCTTGCTGGGCCCAGCAAAGCAGCTCCCTGTGCTGGGAACAGCTCAGAGATGATAAGCAATGGTTTCTGGTACAGGCATCGCTGCCTTGAATAGCCTGTCCTGCCCCATGACACCCTTGGTGCTTCCTCTCCCTGGACACGACCTATCGCTGATGACTTTTTCATGCTTCTCCGGGAAGTGTGTTTGTGCTTGGAAATACCTTCCCGCTTTGTTTGCCGCTGCTGCATTGTTTGCCTCCAGGCTGATACTATCTTCTCCCACTTTCCAGCATTTTTCTAGTACCCTTGGGTGATGCTTGGGCAGGGTGTGGGCGTTTTCTGAACCTCCGCAGGCAGGTTTTGACAGGGCAGGTTTTTTTGGCTGTCCCTAAAGTCCTCAAAGGCCCCTGCGCTCCCTTGCCTCCCTTGAGCACTATCTCACCTGCGAATCTGGGGATTTTTCCAAACAATTGCAAAACCCATCAGGCTAGAGTTTTGCTTTCTCTGTCCTCCCCCCCGCCCCCGGAAATCTGGGAAGAGCGAACAGCTTGCTGGCCTCAGTGCCATGAGCTTGCTGAGAGCTCTTGTGCTCAATAGAAGTGCCAGTGAGGCAATCTCCTTGTATGAAGTGCACAGCCCCTATCCCACAGCCCTGTTGCCCTCTGTTTCCTAACAGGCTTGAGGAGGGCTTTGGTGAGGGTCTTTGCTCCACTTAACCTCTGGAAGGCACGAAAGCAGTGAGGAGAGGTCATCAATGGCACTGCTTTCCCCTAATTTGCTGCTTGCTTAGAGCTGGGTGTTGGTGCTCAGCAGCCCCCAGCACTGTCCTTGCATGGATCCCGGGGAGGGAGCTGCGGCCAGGCATCCATGCCATGGCTTTTCCAGGACATCAGCTGCTGCCTGGGACTGGGGTCCTCCCTCTGACTTGGGTCTGTTGATGAGCAACAAGAGATCTGTTAATGAGCAATGAGCCCAGCTGGAGGAGCTTCCAGAGGGAAGCAAGTTTGCACTTCTGGGCCGACTCTGGGTGACCTCCAGAGATCCCTCCTGGCTTGGGTTTTATTTCCCGCCCCCATAATAAGGCAGTGGCAATGTTCTCATCCACTTGCTGCCATCCATCATGCGGGAGTGGACAGGGGACAGCACCTGAGTGCCCTGGCAGTGGACACCCCTCTTAGCCCTGCAACTAAATCGTGGTGAATGCACTTGGCTGGGGTTGGGGTTAGGGTTGAAGTTGGTCCTGTGGCTGGTGTAGCTCTATAAACCATCTGCCCCTGTGTGTTTTGGGAGGGTGAGCAGCAGCTGGTGATGCCAGGGCTTTCTGACCTGTCAGTGCCTTGTGTTTAACTGCTGCCTACCATATTTAAATAATATATTTTTCCTGTAATTTCCTTATAGCCTTTCTAGAAGAGCTGCAGCGATGTTGGGAAATTGTGCTTACTGCAAAAAGGAAGTGTTACAAGGGGTAAAAGTGTTTCCTTTGCTGGCAGATAAAGAGGATATCTGCTGCCTGGCCTTGGAGCATCCTCCCATGTGGGGGTGCCATGATAGGGGTGAGCAAGAAAACGTGATGCTGTGGTGCGTGGTGTGAGTTCAGCTGTGCGTGGATGATGTCTCCGTATTGGAGGTGGGGAGGTCTCCATCACACCCCCGTTGAATTGTGGAATAGTTTGGGTTTGAAGGGACCTTAAAGGGATCATCTGTTCCACCCTGCTGCCATGGACAGGAACACCTTCCCTTAGACCTCTTGTTCCAAGTCCCATCCAACCTGGCTTTGAGCACTTCCAGGGATGGGGCATCCAACACAGAGAGAGAAGCCTTTTCCGGGTCGTGGGTCCTTGCCCCCCATCAGGGCTGTTGCCAGCATCGTGTCCTCAGCAAGACCCCGAAACCTTCCTGTGAATGGGTGAAGGGCATCCATCCTGCTGCAGGGTGGCTGGGACTCCCAGGAGCCGTGGGCTGGATGTGTGAGCGTGGGACACTCTCCTCTCCCAGCTCTGCTTTGCCCTCAAGTCCCCGCTGCCCTCAAAGTCTGGCTCGCTTTATAATGGTTTATCAGGCAGGAGAGAGGTGGGTCAGAGCCACCCCGCACTGGGAGCTGTCAGTAACCTGTGACCCCAACTCACTGCCCCCAGCAGCACGACACTGAGATCCCAACATGATCCTACAGGGTATAAACCCCTTGTCCAAATAACCCCTGGCCCTGAGGCAGTCGATGCTCCCTGGTGTGAAAGTGCTGCCCAGGACTTTTGGCAGGGCAGCAGGAGCCTGGGACAGCCTCTCTCTGTCCCCAGGGGATGGTGTCTGCCAGGGGGCTGCAGCCAAACCAGGGCCCAGTGCTTGGAGGATCCCTAGTGGAAAACATTGCCAAGCTCACACAGGAAATACGCGGGGTCAGGTCCCAGGGGCTTGGCCTCCCCCACCAGCTGGGACATGTCACCAGCCCTGAAGGAGCTGGGGATGTTAACCCTGGCTTGCTGGGGCTGTGGCAGCCCAGAGAAGGCAAAGCTTTTGTGCTGGAGGTGGTCTGCTCTTGCTGTGTTTGAGTGCCTGGGTGGATGCAGGGATGCCTATGGGGATGCAGTGGTGGCCAGGAGGATACAGAGATGTCTGGGAGGATGCCCAGGAGCATGCAGGATTGGCTGGGTGGGTGCAGGGATGTCCAGGTAGATGCAGGGATGCAGGACAGCCTGTGCCAGTGGAGGAATTGAAGCGTTCCCCAGCGAGCAAACCCTGGCAGCCAGGAGCACCTGCCCAGTGCCAGCAGCCCGTGTTTGCTGCACATTGCCATGGCTGGCTGGCGTGGCCAGCAACCACAGGAGGTGCAGTGGGACACATCAACGTCCAACCCAACAACAGAGCCCTGCCAAATTGCCCATTATCCCGAGCTGTGGTCAGCATGAATTACTTCAATGCAGAAGGCATTTTACAGAGGGCATTTCACTTTGCCCTCTGGTATTAACGTCACACACAGAGTGAATTTAAATGTGTGAGCTCGGGCACAATGCTGGAACGCAAGGAGATGGGAATGTCATGGAAAGGAACCCCGGTGAGATGCAGGAGCCATACCCAGTACTGCTGTGGGATGTCCAGGGCCACAGTGGGGAAAGGCATTGAAGAGAAAGGCAGAGAAGCTGTGACTGTTCCCATCTGAGCTCCTTAGCCACAGGACTGTGCTTGGAGCTTTTGCAATTTGGGGCTGAAATCGAGGTGGGGTTTTAGATGGCTGATGAGTTCCCACTTCTCTCCCCTATTGCTGCTTGCACTGCTTGCTCTTTTTTGCACCATGATCAGCTTTAATCATGGCTTTTATCCCCTGTCCTCAGTTCCTGCCATGCAGATCTGTTCCTTGGAGGTGGGGTGAGCAGGGAGAGGGTGGGGCAGGGGAGTTGCAAATGCTTTAGGAACAGATCCAGATGTGCAGGGGAGGCAGGGTGCTCACACTGCCCTCTCTCTGCTTCTACTCATGCCTTGAGGGTGAACTGCCGTGTCCCAGAAGACCTGCCTGGGTGCTGTGGGGTGCTGCTGGCTCCAGGATGCCTCAGGAACTGTGTGGGTGCTGTGCCCACTGGCTGAGGTGCACCGTGGGTGCTGTGCATGGACTTTCGGGGTAGATGCCCTCACCCCAGCCTTGTCTCAGGGCTGTGCTTGTCCCCATCCCGATGGAAGATGCCACGTGGCTGTGGGCTGAGTCAGAGGATGTGTCAGCCAGGGGACATCCCAGGGATTTGCCCTGGTTTGGGGTGTCCCTGGCTGGGCTGGGTGCCTGACGGTTCCCTCAGACCCAGTCCCTGCAGGCGGGGGCAATTTGCCAGCCCTGGGAGGAGACGGATCCTGCCCCAGTCGCACCCCTGCTGACTAAGGGGAGCCTCAGGGAGCCGATCAATCTCTCGCCATGGTTCCCACCCAGGGATTGCCAAAGAGCTCGGTGGTGGCAGGACCGCCCTCACTCAGCCTTTTCCAGCTTGGGGCTCCATGTTTCTCCACAATTAGCACCAGGCTGAGGTGGAGGGTGCTGGGGCATCTCCCTGCAGAGCCAGTGACTAGGGACAGGTGGGACATGCCACCCCACCCGAGGATGTGTCTGCCAGCTGAGTTTGGTGTGGGCAGGAGGGTGACCTGGGAATGCTCTGGGAGCCTGGAGGGCTGTGGTGGGCATGGGCACTCAGCCTTGCTGTCTGCATCCCCAGCTGGAGGACTGCACACTGCAGGTCTCGCCCTCTGGACACTACCTGGACCTTGACTTGTCCCTGCTGGAACAGAAGGATGATCTGGAGGGTTTCTATGAAGAGATCAGGTGAGGCACATGGGGTACCTGAGCCCTGTGGGGACAGGAGACAGGGACCCCACATGTGTGTGAATGCCATGGGCAAGGAGCCAGGGGCTGTGGTGATCCCACTGCAGGCACTCACACCGCATTTTCCTCCATCTTAGGAAGGGGAGACGGCCAACCCTGATCCTGCGCACGCAGCTCTCTGTCCGAGTCCACGCCATCATCGGTGAGTCGGGGCTGCTGCCTCTTCCAGGCTGGTCCAGCAGCTCCACTGCCCTGGAAAGTGGAGGTTTGGCCTCTACAGTGAGTTTTGGCCAGGCTTTTTGTGATGGAAGGGGCTGCTTCCACCCCATAACCCCTCCCAGAGATCAGGGGGCATGGTCCTCATGGGGTACCCGCTGGGTTAATCCCCTCCATCCTTGGAGATCAGGACTTTTGCCTCTTGGGCTGGGAGCCCACCCCCCACTGCAGTTATTCTGGGTCATTCAGGCAAGCTCTAAATATAGCTGTGAAGACATAAACAAAGGACTCTTGCGCAGCAGAAAGTGCTGCCATGGTTCAGGCAGCCTGCTCTGAGGTCCTGCAAAATATTCAGGAGTCTCAAGACTTTTTTTTGTCTTTGGCAGGGGGAAAACAAGCGCTGAGCAGAGTGATGCCAGATGGGCATCAGCTGTCTGTGCAGGGCTGCAGCTGAGCCATGCGAGAAGGGGCAGGAAGCCCAGGGTCAGGGTCATGGTCATGCTTTTTGTCAGCAGTTCCCAGGCTCTGAGCCCTGAGCTCTTCTGCTTTCCCTCCTGGCTGCCCTGCCTTCCCTCTCATCTCTCTGACAAGCTGATAAGCGAGTGGAGGAGGCTGCCAGGACACTGTGTTTTACAGGGCATATCTGGAGGACTAGTTGGACATCTTGTTTTTGGCTTGTTACAGCTCTAAGCCTGACCCAAATACGTTGGGATGTGTGGCTAACTCAATTTTTGCATGTGGGAAGTGCTGGCTCCCAGTGGCTTTGGTGTCTTCATGGGGCCTTCCAGCTTCCCAATGCCCCAGCTGCTCCACACTGGCTCCTGCCTGCAGGCATCACCCCCATAAGCACATAGTCTCCAGCCTAGTGACAGTTCTGTCCCCAGGCAACCCGTGTCACGCTACCGTCCTTCCCATCACCATCCTGCGGTTTTTCCCAAGCCCCAGGGCTGCTGGGAACTCTGGGACCATGGCATGGCTGTGCCCAGGGAGGGACAGCTAAAAGTAGTTCAGCCTCCTGCCTGTGTTCCTGTTTAGGTTCTGCACAGGAAACCAAAGGGGATATTTGTCATTGCTGGTCAGAAAAAAAAAGGGGGAGAAAAAAGAAATAGGAAAGTGGCAGGGCTGAAATACGTAGTTGTGGAACAGCAGCTGCTCCCAGCCTGTGTGTCCCACAGCGGGGGCAATGCCGGGGTCATGGCACAGGGGTTGATCAGGATGTGGGGCTTTCCCAGGAGGCAGGGATGGTTGAGCAGTGAGCCCCTCCGACCACATCTCTCCTTTCCTCTCAGAGAAGCTGTACAACTCACAGGGGCCGGAGCTGCGGAGATCCCTCTTCTCCCTGAAGCAGCTCTTCCAGGTGAGGTGATGCTGGTGCGGTGAGGGGCCGGGGGCTCCCCGAGGGCTGGCTGCCCACCCCACACTGCGGTGACACTTGGCTTTCTCCCCGCAGGAGGACAAGGACCTGGTGCCAGAGTTCGTGAACCTGGAGGGGTTGACATGCCTGATCAAAGTGGGGGCAGAGGCTGACCAGAACTACCAGAATTACATCCTCCGGGGTTGGTATTTCGCCACAGGGCACCCCTGGTGCAAGCTGCCTAAAGAAGCTGTGGATGCCCCATCCCTGGAAGCGTTCAAAGCCAGGTTGGATGGGTCTTTGATGCAACCTGGTCTAATGGAAGGTGTCCCTGCCTGTGGCAGGGGAGTTGGAACGAGACGGTCTTTAAAGTCCCTTCCAACCCAAACCATTCCAGGATTCTATGCTTATCCCCAGGAAGGAAGGCTGGCACTCAGGGTAGGCAGGCCAGCAAATCTGCCAGGGCTACTCTGCCTTCTCAGCTGCCAGACATTGCCCTTGCTGCAGTGATGCTGTGCAGGGATGGGAATTCCCAACCTTTGCCTGCTGTGCCATCAGCCTGCCCACTCTCTGCCTTGCAGCCTTGAGCCAGATCATGCTCTTCATGGATGGGATGCAGGGTGTCATCAACCATAACGAGACCGTCCAGTGGCTGTACACGCTGTCAGGAAGCCCAGTGAGTGCCTGTTGTTCTTGGGGGGCTGTCTGTGCCCTTCACTGTGCCCCCTTCCCTGCTTGTGGCTCTTCCCTTGCACCATCCCTCAGAGGATGTACTTCACTCTCTGTCTCTGGGCTTGGTACCTTGGTACCTTTGCTTGTGTTGGGTCCTGCTTCCACCTATCTGGAAGTCACCCAGCATGTGCAGAGCTCCCTGTCCTGATGTGACCACATTCCCAGGCACAGAGCTTGAGTAAGATGCTCCTGCTCCAGGTCCCTTCCCAGTGCCTCTTGGCCATCAGCCCCACAGCTGCAGGTCCCTGGCCCCACGGCAAAGCTCCCAGTGCTGGGGCACAGGCACAGCCACCCCACAGTGCCCCAGCAGCATGCTGGCAGGCTCCTGCCACTGCTGCTGTCCCAGCTGCCATCCCTTGTCCCAGTTTCGCCTGGTGGTGAAGACGGCACTGAAGCTGCTCCTGGTGTTTGTGGAGTACACAGAGTCCAATGCTTTGCTGCTCATCCGCGCCGTCAATGCCGTGGACCAGGCAAGAGGTGAGTGCAGCTCCAGCCTCCTGTGAGGTCTCTGCTGGGGGACAGTGTCCCCTCGTGGCCTGCATGTCACCTGTTTGTGCCTCTTTTCCCAGGTGCTTGTCCATGGTCCAACCTAATGGCCATCCTGGGGCAGCGCAACGGGGCTGACACGGAGCTGCTGGTGTTCACCATGACACTGATCAACAAGGTCTGTGGGGGTGTCCCTGTGGCGACACACAGGTGGGGCTCAGTGCAGGTCACCCCGGTGCCAGCAGCATCCCTCTGATTGTGCCCAGACGCTGGCAGCCCTCCCAGATCAGGACACCTTCTACGACGTGACCGACTGCCTGGAGCAGCAGGGCATGGAGCAGGTGGTGCAGCAGTACCTGGGCAGCAAGGGCACCGACCTCGACTTGAAGCAGCAGTTCACGCTCTACGAGGTGAGCAGGGCTCCAGCAGGATCTGGCCATGTGCCACCTGCCTCCAGCAGGGAGGGTGGGTGCATGGGGTGGCAGGGATGCTGCTATGCCCGGTGCCATGTCCCTGGTCCCTCCACAGAGTGCTCTCAAGCTGGAGGATGACGTGGAAGAGCCGCCCCCAGGGGGACGCAAAGAGCGGAGGAGGACAGACGAGGGCCGGCGTGGGTGGCGATCCCAGGGTGGCTCCCAGGATGCCAGTGCCGATGCCCAGACACTGCTGGAGTCTCCTGGCACTCCAAAGGAGCCCCCAACTGAGGACACCCTGCGTGTCCCCACACTGAGCAGCCCAGCAGAGTAAGTGCAGCTGGAGGTGGTCTGTGGTGGGGATGCTCCTGGCATGGTGAAGACACTGAGATGCTGCATAAGCAGCACTTGGATCCATTGCTGGTGCCAGGGTGAAGAGCACCCCTGTGGGACCTGCTCTCAGTCCCTGTCACCTTCTTCCAGAGCCTGTCCCACCAGCATCTACAACAGCACGTCCAGCGTGCGGCTGGCCCTGGCCTCCCCCCCGGCTGAGAAGGAGCAGCCCCCGGGCCCAGGAGAGCGCAGTGTCTACAAGTAAGGAGCCAGGAGGGGCTGGGTGCAAGGAGCTCCCCCAGGGCAGCAGGATGGGCTCCCAGGAGCATGAGGTGTGTCCATCCCAGGGCACACTCTGCCTTTCCCCAGGGGGAAACAGTCTGGGAGGACACTGGAGCTGGAGAGATGTATGATGGGGCAGCAGGTATTAAAGGGTCCAGCCAGAGGCTCCAAGGCATCCTTCGAGCATGCACAGTTCTGCTCCAGCTCCTCCTCATTCTCCTCTCTGCCCACGCTTGCCCTCTCCTCTGCCCACTCTTTCTGTCTTTCCTTTTGCAGGCTGCACCAAACTGCCCCTGTCTGGTAAGTGCCTGGGCTCTGCACGTGCTTGCTCCCTCCCAGCATGATCATAGAATCATAGGATCCTGGAATACTTTGGGTTGAAAGAGACCTTAAAAATCTTCTAGTTCCAGTGCTTCCACTAAACCAGGTTGCTCAAAGCCCCATCCAGCCTGGCTTTATGGGGATGGGGCATCCACAGCTTCTCTTGGCAACCCATGCCAGTGTCTCACCACCCTCACAAGGAAGAATTTCTTCCTAATATTCAATTTAAACCTACTTTCTTTCAGCTTAATGTGCTATTAATTCTCCCTTGCCCTATCCTATGATTCTCTGGGGGGAGCAGGCACTTGCACCCACCTTGCTGCCCCCATCCCTTGCCTCTCCCCTTCAAGTCCTACCTGCGGGACCCCAACCCACTCCCCCATCACCCCACGGGATATGGCACCCTCTGATTCCCGCTTTGGGGTGAGGTGCCCCTGCTGGGGGTGGCACAGCCCATTCCAGGTGTCCTGGCCTGGTTGCAGGAGACGATGTCCCATCTCTCCGGCACCTGATGCCACGTGGTGCCTGGGCAGGAGGGGGCTTGCCAGGGCTCTCCTGGCTCCCTGTGAACCCTGGGGCCATGGGGCAAGGCCTGCATGCTGGAGGGCTGCCAGGTGGCTTTATGCAGGACACATGAGCCCCGGAAGGCTGGCAGCAGTGGGGGCTAACCCCTGTTTTCCCTCAGGCGGGAGGATGCCCCCTCCTTGCATGGGAACAAGCCTATTTTGAAGAAGTTTGAGTAAGTAGAGGCATGCGTGTGTCTCCAGGCATGCGCTTCCCTGGACTGGTGCCCTGGTGGAGGTATCTGGGCTCCAGCCATGCAGGGCATGAGGAGCAGGAGCCTGCCCTCAAGTCTCTGCTTGGTGCCCTCCTGAGTTTTGCAGCTTTTGGATGAAGGTTGCAGTGAGCACCAGGTCTTTTGGGACCAGCTGGTGACAGCAGCACCCTCATGGCACAAGCCTTCAGCTCCCATGGGGCTGCAGTGACCCTGTCCCTGAGCCATGGGGCCATTGCCTCTCTTTGCAGGGCTCAGAGGAGGTTGAATCCTCAGTACCCCCGATGTGGTGCGGCCGGTGCAGGGGGTTTCTGTGCTGTGGGACTGGCTGTGCAGTGTGGCATGGCGTGATTTGCTGGTTGTCCCTGTTGTCCCCATCCCTGCTTTGCTCCCAGCCAACATCCAGCCCATCTTGCAGAGCTCGCTTTTTGGAGAACCTGGCTGCAGCCCAGAAGGAGAAGATCTCTTCCATGGCCAAGGGACGGCTCGATGTCCTCAGCGATACTACACTGGAGCATCCTACTGCTCTTGCATGGGAAAGAGACCATGGCACCTCTGATTCCAGGACGGAGCCACCCAGCATAAGTAGGTGCTGCCAGGGTGTGTGTTCCCAGCTCATCCAGGTCCCTGGGGTGGGGATTAGTGGCCCCTCTGTCCCCATCCCATGCCTGTGATACACAGAGCCTTGGAGGAGCTAGTGGTACCACCTTGCTCGAAATGATGGTATCTGAGCACACCCCACCAAGGAGCAGGACTCCAACTCCATGTGGAGCCCAGCACCACTTGCTCCCCCCCAGCCAGATTGTCCCAGCTTCTTCCTCTCTCCCTGCAGGGTCTCGTTTGGCTCGAGCTGACACCACCGACTCCTGCAGCACCATCTCCTCTGACACCAAGTTTATGCTGGACATGCTCTATGCCAAGGGCTCCTCAGAGTCGGGAAGGGAGAAAGTGTTCCATGAAATACCTTTATCTCCCCGGATCCAGGGTGAGGTGGAGATGGACACCAAGGGAAGTAGCAGCCAGGAGCAGGAGAGTGCCCGGCTCTGTGGCAGGGCTCCAGACGGGCCAGTGGCCAGTGCCCATGCCAAGCTGGTACGTGCCATGTCCAGCATAGATGCCGAGACCCACACGCAGAAGCTGGAGAGCACTGGGATGATGCCCATCAAAAAGGACACAGAGCTGACATGGGAGCGCCTGGAGACCATCCCCATGCAGCTGAAGATCAAGGACCTGGACTTCACTGATTTGGGGGAAGAAGAAGATTTTGACATCCTGGACACAGGGCCAATGACCAACGGGTCCTTCCTCCATCCTGGCGTTGAAGCAATGAGTGCTGGAACATTCATGGCTCCCCCTCCACCTCCTGCCCTCCCTGGTTGCCCACCACCTCCACCTCCACCTCCTGCCCTCCCTGGTTGCCCACCACCTCCACCTCCACCTCCTCCCCTCCCTGGTTGCCCACCACCNTGGCTCCCCCTCCACCTCCTGCCCTCCCTGGTTGCCCACCACCTCCACCTCCACCTCCACCTCCTGCCCTCCCTGGTTGCCCACCACCTCCACCTCCTCCTCCTGCAGTCCCTGGCTGCCCACCCCCACCAGGGCTGCCAGGCCCCTCAACAACAGATGGCCCCTCCCAGGCCAAGAAGAAGAGGACAGTGAAGCTCTTCTGGAAGGAGCTGAAGCAGCTGGATGGCACTGTGGGGCCTGGCAAGTTTGGCCAGGGGACACTCTGGGCATCCCTACAGAATGTCGAGGTCAATGCTGCCAAACTGGAGCATCTCTTTGAGTCACGGTCAAAGGAAGCACCAACCTCAAAGGTACCAGTGGGCACCCATTGGCCAAGGGGACTTGAGGGATGGGAGGAAGTCTGTGAGCTCCTGTGGGGACCCTCAGCATGCACTCTCACCCCTACCCTATGTCAAGGATGGGCACCAGCAGCCCAGAGGCTCAGTGGGGATGATTATGGGCAGTGCACAGATTTGGTTTGGCTCACTGCATGGTCTGTGTTCATGATAAGTTCATGAACGTGAGCTTTTTGCCTGGCTGTCCCCATCCATCCTGTCCTCTTTGCAGAAAGCCATCGATGGGAAGAAGGTGGTGGTGGTGTTGGACCCCAAGAGGAGCAATGCCATCAACATTGGCCTCACCGTGCTGCCGCCCATCCATATAATCAAGACAGCCGTGCTCAACTTTGATGAGTTTGCAGTCAGTAAGGAAGGGATTGAGGTGAGCACAAGAGAAGCAAGCTCAGCTTCTCTGAGATCCTCAGCAGGTCATTTCCCCAGGCTGGGAAACCTCCATGCCATGATGCCTGGGGTGACATATCCCATGCATGGAGTCTGACATAACCGTCTTTGCCTGCTCTAGAAAATCCTAACCATGGTCCCAACTGAGGAGGAAAAACAGAAGATCCAGGAGGCCCAGTTGGCCAATCCTGATGTACCTTTGGGCTCTGCAGAGCAGTTCCTGCTCTCCCTGTCTTCCATCAGTGACCTCACGGCCAGGCTCCAGCTCTGGGCCTTCAAGCTGGACTATGAGAGCCTGGAGCAGGTATGGAGCCACGTACCCCACCTCCCCTCTGCCCTCCCACCTCTGGCACCCCAGCAGTGCTAAGCACTGAGCCAAGCATGTTTCTGGTGAGCACCAGTCATATCCAAACATGGGAGGTGCCATCCTGGCTGGGAATGGATGGGCTGCAGGTCCCCAAGTCAAGCATGGGCTTGGATTGACCAGGAGGTGGTTGTCCTCATGGGTGAATGCTGAAGTTCCCAAGGAACAGTGGCCGAGGGATCTCACCTGCTTCTCCCCTCACCCAGGAGATTGCAGAGCCGCTCTTTGATCTGAAGGTAGGCATGGAGCAGCTGGCCAGAAATCACACATTCAAGTGCATCTTGGCCACACTGCTGGCCATGGGCAACTTCTTGAATGGTTCCCAGGTGAGGAGCAGGGTGAGGACCAGCCATGGTGTGTGGGCACGCTGAAGGGTCTGGGGAGCTGGGAGGTGCTGGTGGGTCTGCAGACTGGAGGTCTGCTGGAGGAGGGAGGAGAGTCCCTGCTGAGTCCCTTGGGTTTCAGAGCAGAGGCTTTGAGCTGGGCTACCTGGAGAAGGTCTCAGAAGTGAAGGACACAGTGCACCGACAGTCCCTGCTCTACCATCTCTGCCAGATGGTGGTAGAGAAGTTCCCAGAAACCACTGACCTCTACTCAGAAATTGCCTCCATCACCCGCTCCGCCAAGGTGAGGCAAGGCGGGTGACACTCGGGCAAGGAGAGGGTGTGGGTCCTGTGGCTGCCCAGCTACACCAGCATGGCCAAGGACTGACATCTCACTCTTGCAGGTTGACTTTGAAGAGCTGGCCAACAGCCTGGTGCAGCTGGAGCGGAGGTGCAGGGCCTCCTGGCACAACCTGAAGGTGATTGCCAAGCATGAGACCAAGCCGGTGCTGAAGACTAAGCTGACAGATTTCCTCAAGGACAGCACCCAGCGCATCATCGTCCTGAAGGTGGTGCACAGGCGTGTCCTCAACAGGTTGGTGGCTTGGGGACACAGCAGGAACCTCACAGTCCTGTTGGTGGCCCGCTGTGACCGATGATCCTATAGGTTTCGCTCCTTCATGCTGTATCTGGGGTACCCGGTGAGCGCGGCGCGGGACGTGAAGGTGACGTCCATCTGCAAACTGCTGCGGGAGTTCGCCCTGGAGTACCGCACGTGCTGGGAGCGCGTCCTGCAGCAGCAGAAGAAACGCGCCGCCCACCGCGAGCGCAGCAAGACCCGGGGACGGCTCATCACCGAGGTATGGGGACACTCGGCTGAGTGCCACCAGGAGGTGATGCTCCCCATGTCCCCAACACCGAACTCTCCTCCCATTGCAGACTGAGAAATTCTCTGGCATTGCCGAGGCAGTTTTGCCGTCTGCCGTGGTGTCCAGCAGCCCCAAGGAGCAGATGGAAGCGGGTCACGAGAGCATGAAGATTGTGCTGACCTCCCCCACGGATATCCCTGCCCGCCGCAGCAGAGTCAGCCAGGGTAGGAGCAGGATGGCAAAGGAAGTCAAGGCATGCCCAGCTGGCTGGGAACGGCTGGTGCCAGCATCCTCATTGTCCCCATACAGGAACAGGGCATGGCACACCGACCCAGGGCTCTCCAGCCCAGGAGGATGTTCCCAGCTCCCCTGATGATGCTTCAGATGAAATCATGGACCAGCTGGTGAAATCGGTGACTCACAATGCCAACCCCCGACCCTGCCCCAACAAAGAGCGCAGGAGGTCCCGTGGCAATCGGAAGTCCTGTAAGTCCCGTCCCTGTGTCCCTGTGCCCTGTTCCACCTCTGTTCCCACGCTCTGTCCCTGTATTCAGTCCCATCTCTGTGTCCCTGCCCAGATGCTTTTCCCCATCTCTGTGTCCCTGTCCCCTTACCCTTCCTCTTTGTTGCCATGCCCTGTCTCATCTTTGTATAACCCTTCCCATGCTCTGCCCAGTCCCCATACTCCTTCACATCTCTGTCCCTGTCTTCTATTCCATCTCCATGTCTCTGTATTCTGTCTACATGCCTCATCCCATCTCCATGTCCCTGTGCTCTGTCCTCATGCCTTGTCCTTTGTGTCCTTGTTCCTTTGTGCCCTGTCTGGCTCCTTCCCCATGGGCCACCCATGACCTGCCGTGCTGAGCCCACCAGGCAGGATGTACCCTGAGACAAGTCTGTGCCACTGCCCCTGCACTGCCTGGGCAGGTCCCCAGTGCATGGGGGCTCTGGCACCCAGTGCTGCTCATGCTGCCAGTGCCACACTCTCCTCTTCCCGCAGTGCGGCGGACGCTGAAGAGCGGGCTCAGCGATGAACTGGTGCAGGCGCTGGGCCTGGGGCGGGCGCCTGACATGGAGGTTTGAGGGGGCTGAGAGGGCTCCTGCTGCTCCCCACTGCCAGCAGCCCCAGAGCAGGACATGGTGGCAGCCCCTGCGGTTCCAGGATCAGCACACTACGCACCTTTGGCCTTGCCTCACTTTTCCCTGCTGGCCTCCAGCTCCTGGGGGTGCAGGCAGCAGGACGGGAGTGATGCCCCAGAGCTGCTCCGTGGTGACTGGGATGGAGGATGCTCAGCACCCATGCATGGAAGCTCAGGGTTCATCTTCTCAACAGTATTAGAGGGGTCAAGGGGCTGGACTCAGACCCCCTCTGGGAACTGAGTCTGGCCCACAGCTGCTGTGGCAATAAAATGATCTGATATGCTGCCAGCGTCTCTTGTTCCTGTACCTGAGAGGCCAGAATGCTGTGATACTCCCTCCCTGGCCGAGCCAGTATCCCTCCTCTTGCATCCCCAACCCTGCTGCCTGGGGCAAGCACTCAGCCAGCCCTGTGGCTTGCAGGCACCATTGTCCTTCTGGGGACAGCACGATCCCCTCTGTACCAGGACAGCTGGGGGCCTTTCCAAAAGGAGCAAGGACTGCTGCCAGGCTCAAGGCTGCACGCTCAAGGGCAGGAGCAGCAGCTTGAGCGCAAGGCCACAGCACAGCAAAATCATCTCACACCTCACCTCTCCTTTGCAAACCTCTCCTGGGGGGTTTAGCCAGACCCAGACCTGGATCAGAGGTAGGGTGGTTTTTCCCCTTTAGGAGAAGGTCCAGGGGACTGCAGCCACGTGTCCTCCAGCTGCAAGCCTTGGAAATACCTGTGCTTGGCGAAGACAGGCTGCCTGTTCCTATAAATGCATCAAGGACAGCATCCGCCTATCTCCATGAGAGCCTGGGACATGTTCCTGCCACCTCCTGTCCCAGTGTGGCTCATGCCATGCCAGACACAGATTAAACCCCACACTGGGTGCTGACTGCGATGCTCCTCACAGGTGGGTACCATTTCTGAACATCCCCCTCTGCCAGCTGCGGTGCTTTGGGCTCTGTCACCTGTGTTGGAGGCATTTGGGAATGGTGTCACATCATCCATCACAACAGCTCCACCTTGGCGCTGCCCTGGCGCTGCCTCCAGCCCTGAATCCCGCACAGCAGGTCTGTGTGGCTTTCAAGGAATGAAGAAAAACTCCACCGGGCAGGGCAGCTTTTTCCTCCCGGCTATCTCTGCCCAGGGTTGTTCCTCTCCCATGAGGCTGGACATGCCAGCCTGCCCCAGCTTGCAGTGTGTCTGAGATGTTCCTGAGTGGCCCTGAGAGCAGCAAGATGCCACACTGAGAGCTGCAGGTGTCCTGGAAGTGCCCCAAGGTGCAGTCTGGCTTTCCTGCCTTCCGGATGCTTTACCTGGGGCTGCAAAGACGAGACAAAGAGGCTATGACAGGCAACAACAAGACACAGGAGGAAGGAGAAAGGGTTGAGAAAGCACCTTCTTGACCCCCTGCACCTACTCCAGGTACCTAAAGCGACATTACACATGTGACAGCCCCAGGATTGTTACTCCTGAGGGCTTGCTGGGGAAAATTGCGGCAGGGTGCCCGGGAACATGTTTGGGTTTTTCCACCTTTTTTTCTTTTTTATTCAGCCTTGGTGTTATTTCCAGGATTCCCAGCCTGGCCCTGGACACACACTGCCCTTGAGTGGCGCCTGAAGTGCTTGGCTTGGCCACAGCACAAGCCGTTTATGCCAAAAATACAACTGGCAGGGGTGACCCCTGGGAAGGAGAGGGGGTGGCAGGATCCTGGAGGCACCTTTGCAAGCTGAGGGGGGTTCATGGCAGCCACACGAGGCATGGTGGGGACCTGGGACATGTGTGGCTTTAGCAGCATCAACAGTGATGGGGGTTGGCGTTCTGCACCCCCAGTTGGCTTCTCGAGGTGGGATGAAGTGACCCTGCCAGGGCACCCCGTGGCACCCAGCACCTCCGTTCCTTCCCCCAACTCCATCCCTGCGTGGCTCCTGCCCACGACAGCCCGGGACCACTAGCTGTGTCTTGCTGCCACGAGGGGGCACGGTGGCCACACGCACGGCGAGGCCACCCTAGAGGACGCTTCATGTCCCGAAAGGATGCCTCGTGTCCCGCCGCTCTTCAGGCGCTCGCCGCTGGCCTTCAGTTTGTTGTTCTCCCCTGCCTGGCATCCGGCGGGGCTGCACCCTGCTCCCCCTACCCAGCGACACATCCTGCCTCTTTCATGTCTCCTGCTGAATGACAGCTGCGTCCTTGGTCCTGGCTGTTTGTCTGGCTGGCAGGGACAGGCTCCTGTCGCCTATGATCATCTGTGTCTCCAGGGCTTGTCCCTGGCCCCATCCTGCCCTGGCCCCCTTCCAGGCAGTGGGGAGGAGCAGGGGACAGCAGGAATGAGCCTGGCTCCACTTCATGTTGCATTTACCCTCTTCTGTGTCTTCCACCCTTACTGCGATAGATGTCCCCTGCCTTCTCCATTCCACCTTTTCCATGGGACTGTCCCAGCACAGGGTCCTGTTTGCTGCCACACCCTGAGGTCGGCTCCAGCTTCATGCTACATGGGCACGTCCCCAGTGCCACCCCCAAGCTCAGGGTGATTGTCCATGGTCCTGGCCTCGTGGATGCCATGAAGCCCCACCACCTTTTGTGGGAAGCACAATTCCCATCAGTGACAGCACAACCTCTCTTCTCTTCCCAGGTCAGAGCCATCTTGAGCACCTCTTACAAGCACTGGTGCATGTTGGCCACCTTCCAGAAGCATTATGATCATCTACCCCTCCAAAATTCCTCCCCTCACCTCAGCTGGAGGACAGCTACCCTACTTCCTGGCCTCAACCCGCTTAAGCAACTTTAGGCTGACAACATGCTTCATTCTGCAACCACCTTCCCCAGCAGGATGGAGGCGTGGGATGGGAACCAGGTCACAGCTGCTGTGACCTACTGCCCTATTCCCTAAGAGCAGAAGGAGCAGGATGTCACCTGCAGCGTGGCCCAGTCAGCTTCCCCTGGACCCTCTCTTGTGGCCAAGGGGGAGACGCATTTTTCCTGTCCCCATCACCCCAACAGAGGTACAAGACTGTGATGGGCATGAAGAGATGGGAGATGGGAGGTTGATGTTGGGCTGGCAGAGCAAGCCTGGCATGGGTACCACACATACCCCAGGAGAACACTAGGCATTAGTGGAGATGGAATCACTTTGGAGTATCACCAATGTTTCACAGCCGCACCAAAGGAGCAAGGTCCCTGCAGCCCAAAATCAGCTCAGGTTTGGGGAACTGTGGTGCAGAAAGCCTGGCTGGCAAAGGCTGTGAGGGCACAGTGACATGAGGTCCTCACCAGGGCAGAAGGTGAAACCTCCCAAAGCCATGAACGCCGCTGGAAACGGAGCTGTGTTTTGTAAATACCTGCGGATCGTGTGCAACCTGAATAAACAAGCCAGAGGCAGGAATGTTCTGAAGAGAAAGGGGTTTGGAAAGGGCCAGACCCAGGGTCAGTGCTTGGCTGGATACTCCATGCTGCCAGCAAGGCTGTCCTGGAGAGCAGCCCTGGTACTTCCCCAAAAGAGCTGCTCCAGCCACAGCACCCCAGGAGCAAGGAGGTCCTGCCCAGCCACTGAGGAAAGGTTTGGGCTGTGCCCAGCGTCTAGCTGAGGTATGTGGAAACCCCCTACAGATGGAGGATCAAAGCCTGGGGCTCAGGCTGATTCCACCAACATGGCATCAGATGCAGCAGACAATGGGCACCAATGGTCACCTGTGATTTATAACTCCAAAATACAAGGAAAGACAAAGAAAAGTCCTTTGTCAAATAAGTTGGAAACAAAGAAGGGAAAATGCTGGGGAAGAAGAGGAAGAAGATCCCAGAACAAGGAGCTAAGGTGGCTCCATGGAGGCTGTGGCTCAGGTTGGCTGTGCCATGGGAAATGCCTCCAGGCTGGGCTTTTTCAGACTCAGTTTCCCATGCTTTAGGTTTGGGAAAGGATCACAGGGACATTGTTGGGTTCAAGAAGGGCTTCCGGGAGCTGAGGCTGGCTTAGCTGAATCACAGACACCCGTGGATCTGTGGTCTCTAGAGAAGAAAGCCACAGTAACAGAGTTCCTGCTACAGTAACAAAGTTCAGCCAGAACCAAGGGAACTGCACAAGTTCAGTAGTAGGACACAAATATTTGGTGCCAGCAGTAATCATTCACTGTCCTCTGCAAGATGCTTTGGGTCAAAAAGAAAGTTGATTCCAGGTGGTGCAACAGCCTTTGTCATCCCTGAACTGTCTCCAGCCCCAGACACCAATGGGCTCCAGTGTCTCACATTTTCACCTTGAGAAATGAACTCACACCCATTCAAGGGCTCTTTGAGGACGTCATGTGGGAGACAAGGAGCCCCCTGGGCTTTAGTCCAGCATCCCCTTTCCTGTGGGTTTGACAGCCCATGATGTGTACCCAGCCCTCAAATGATATTGAGGCTTCAGCCTCATGGTCCCCCCTCCTGAGACAACTGCTCCCAGGGAAGGATTGTACTTCATGGCATGTGTGAGGAAGCAAGAGATGGCACAAATATCCATCAGCTCTGAACAGGCAAAAGTGCCCTGTTAGGCGCTTGCCTGGGTGGTGTTTCCTGAGGAGATAATAGCCCTGGAAGAAGGACTTGCTGTTTTGAAGAAGATTAAGTACCTGTGGCAGCAGCATGTGGATGAATCACAACCCTCATGGGCTTAGAGCCCCTGGAAATGGCTTATGGTACTTTGAAAACAATGTCATGAATCTTCTGCAGATCAGATTAGGGAGTGGAACAATTATCTCAAAACCTGTTAGTCATGGGAGGCTCCAGGAGCTGGAGGAACAGCCTAGGGCAAGGGGAGCACTAGGAAGATGTGGTGTGTGTGTCCCCCCTCCCAGGGACCTGCTTGAGCAGCCCCAGGAAGGGCGTGGGAGGTGGCTGTGGTTGAACCAGCCCCGCTTCCCCTGTGAAAGGTGAGCTGTAATTAGCAGAACGGGTACGGAAGAGCTCAAGTAGGTCAAAAGGTAATGGGGCTATCACCGGCATTTCCCAACAGCAGGGCATGGCTGGGAGGCACCCTCGGGGTTGGGCAATGGGCAAATGAACAAGGCCGGGCACTGTCTTCAAGGGAATAGCCACCGAAGTCACCCTGACCGCACACCAGCCTTTTGGGGGAAAGCTGGGGAGCGGCCAGAGGCAGCAAATAGTGCTGCTGGTCCAGCCCTACCACACTGGACCCATGGTGAGAAAACCCACAGAAAGCCCTGACTGGTGTGACACAGAACACAATAGCTATCTACAAACCCATCCTGAGGTGTCCCACAAGAAGGGCATCCCAAGAGCATGTGTGAGGAGATCTGGAAGAGACGGATGGATGGGTGGATGGATGGATGGATGGATGGATGGATGGATGGATGGATGGATGGATGGATGGATGGATGGATGGACATCCAACCTAGCTCTCAAGGGGTTGTGGAAATTCATGTTGCAATTTGGGAACGGCCACATCTACCCTCTGTGAAACGCCATCATGGGTACAGACTCTACATTCTGGCTGTCCCTGCAAAGCACCATAACCCTGACCCCGCTCCTTTGCACACCTCAGCACCCCCAGCTCAGCCAGCACAATGAGGGATGCTCCATGGAAAACAACCTTTCTCCAACAGGATTTTTCAAGCCCTGGTGAAGTGATGTGTGATGAGGTTTAACAGGGTCCTGTTCAGAGCCCAAGTTCCCTGAGGCTCTGCCTTGTGGCCACCCCTATTGTTTTCACCATGTTCAGTAGCCCAGGGCAGCAAGCAAGCAGATTCCTGCGGGAGAGCCCGCGGCCATGCTGTTGGGAGCATTCCTCCTCGTCCTCTACCTTGCCGGCATTCCCAACATTCCCTTGAGCACTTCAAACTCAGCTGGGTGACACCACCACACCCCAGCCAAACCACCCCAGCCTGTTTGACACTGTACTTCTGCAGCCGTTGTCATCCCCACTGATGAAATGTGTTTTTCTGCCAGTACCAGGGAGGCTGTTTCCAATAAGGATGGCACAGGCATCTCTGGCACGTGCCACCATCACAACAGGGCTTGTGGGGTCTTCCACCAGGAAGGGAGAGCGGTGTTGATGATGGCACGTGAGAGCCCACACAGAGAGTGCCGGGAGTCAGGCCCACGGCAGGGACGCACGAAGGATCACCAAGTACGGAGACTTGGTGAAATATTAAAGCAGGTGCTTAATAAAGCGAGCCCAGTGGCAGCAATTACCCTGTGTAATTAACCTGGAAAAGAGAGGACTTTGCCCCCCAGCCAGGTGGTGCAGGGAGCTCCTGCCAGCAGCCGCTGGATGTGGCACGGACCTGGGACCCAGTACTGCACGGCAGGGCTTCCCCAGGCTTTGCAGGGGCAAGCCAGGACCTGACCTTCCAGCATGGCTCGCCCTGCTGCAGCCTCAGAATTACACCAGGTAGGTGAGTGGCAGAGTGCTGCCTGCTCCAGGGTGCCGAGAAATGGTTTGGGATCCCCCTGGAGCCATTGGCCCCAAGTCACAGGGAGCAGCTGGGAGAGATTCACATCTCACCTGCCTGCTCTGGGGCACTGAGGAACTGAGGAACTGGTGGCTGGCCAAGGCACCGGGACCTGGGCAGCCCAGTGCCCATATAGGGCTCCCCCAGCAGGGTCTGAGGGCACCACCCTGTGCAGGGAGATGCAGTCAAGGGCTGGCCCTGGTGGTGGCCATGCCCTGTGTTCTCTCTGTCCCAGTGGGGCGTGGGTGCTGATGGCACTGGCTCTGGCTTGGGCAGCCTCCCTCCTGCTCAGCCACCCTGGATGCAATGCCACCTGCTGCCAGGAAGCTCTGCCTGGACAGGCACCAAGCCAAGCTGTGCCAGGCCAAACCAAGCTGAGCTGAGCTGAACCAAGCTGAGCTGAACTGTGCTTACTTAGGTGGCACGACGTCCCAAGCTGTGCCGATCCAAGGTGAGCCAAGCTGTGCCAAACCAAGCTGAGCTGAGCTGTGCCATAGGTGCTGCAGCACCTCAAGCCATACTGAGCCAAGTTGAACCATGCTGGACTGAGATGAGCTGAGCTGTGTCAAGCTGAGCTGAGCTGAGCTGAGTCAAGCTGAGCTGTGCAACGATGGTGGCACGATGTCTTAAGCCATGCTGAGCTGAGTCATGCTGAGCCATGCCAAGCTCTGCTGAGTTAAGCCATGCCTATTTAGGTAGCATGATGTCTCAAGATGTGCTGAGCCGAGCCAAGCCAAGCTGTGTCAAGTGGTGGTATCTTGTCCTGAGCTGTGCCAAGATGAGCTGAGCCATCCTGTACATGGCATGACGTTCCAAGCTGTGCTAAGCCAAGCCAAACTGAGCTGTGCCTACCCGGGTGTCCCGAGCTGTCCTGAGCTGTGCTGAACCAAGATGAGCTGAGATTAATTGCACCTATCTAGGAGGCACAATGTTCCAAGCTGAGCTCAGCCTAGCTGTGCCGAGCTGAATCATGCCTGCTGAGTCTGAGAAGGGCTCACAATGTACTGAGAAGGGCTCAGCTGAACTGAGCTGGGCCAAGCCGAGCTGTGCCAAGCTGAGTTGTGCCTTAACTGGGTGACATTATGTCCCAAGCAAGACTGAACCAAGCAGAGTCGTGCCAAGCTGAGCCGAACCTTACTGAGGTGGCACAATGTCCCGAGCTCAGCTGAGCCAAGCCAAGGCAAGCCGAGCCGAGCCA
>VZRR01001816.1:44610-175722 GCA_013398015.1 Oreocharis arfaki
AGGCCGCCCGGCTCCGAGCCGAGCTGTGGGTACCAAGGTGCTCCGCCTCCCCCCCTCCCCGGCCGCCGGTGTCGATGTCGGTGCCGGTGCCCGCGGCTCCCGGTGCCCGGCGCTCCCGTCCCGCCCGGCTCCCATTGGCGGCGGCCGGTCCCGCCCCGCCCCGCTCCCCCGCCGGGCGGGTATAAACGGGCGCGGCGGGGCGGGCGAGTGGCAGCGGCGGGGCCGTGCCGGGCCCGGGATCGGGACCGGGATGGAGCCGGGGCTGGAGCGCTGGGCGCACGGCGCGCTGTGGNGCGCCCCGCGGGCTGCTGCCGGTGGCGGGCAGAGCCGTCCTTGTCACAGGTGAGTGCGGGGACACGGCCTCGACGCCCCGACGGCACCGCCTGGGCTCGGCGGGGAGCGGAGTGGGGCGTCCCGCAGGCACCGGGACGCTGCTGTCGGTGGGGTCCCGCTGGGGACCAACCACCGCTGCCAGCGCATCCCTCATCCTCTTCCACGTCCAAGCAGAACCGGCCAGGCTGTATCTGCCCCCCGAAGCAGGGAGTTGCAATGCCCCCTCGAGTGTTGACCACTAGTTGCAGCACGATGCCGAGAGCTGCTTCCTCTGGAAGTCCCGAGATTAGATGGGACAGAGCCGGAGCGCTGGCTTGGGACCCCGTCGGCTGGCCTAAGGGTTTCCCTCTCCTGTCCTTCCCTTCCCTTCCTCCCCTCTGGAGCCGTACTTGTTCTTGGAAGGGTTCTCACAGTATCTCTAGAGGCTGCAACAGAGCTGGCTGCCCAGCACTGAGCATCACTGCTTCATCCAGAGCTCCATCCAGGGAGCTGCTGGCGACAAGATCCTCCACTGTGTGGATATCCTCAGGAAATGCTGCCGAGCTGCTGCCTGCCTCCTCTTTGGGTTGCCTGGTCCAGAGCTCCTCCATGGGGAAGGTTGCTCCTTAGGGAACCTGCTGTGCTCCCAAGTTTTTCACAGCTCTAGCTTGGTGGCTGAAGCTCTTCAGAGTATCTTGGTACATACATGGTTTTCTCACTCCTTCTTCCTGGCAGTGGAACTGGAGGATGAGAACCAGGCTCAGCAGTGCTTTGCTGTGAGGCAATGGTAGTGGAGAGATGAGGAGGAAGTGCTGGAGCTGGGGTGGTTTTTGCTCCAGGTGTGCCTGGAAGGTGCTGCTGGCTCCGCATGGATGCAGAGGGGAGGGAAACTTGTGGGCATGACCTTGGCAGTGCTCTCAAGGACAGGAGCCTGCATCCTGGTGCGAATGTCTGGGCTGGGCTTGGAATCTCTGAAGCTGGAGAAGGCAGTTTGCCTGTTTCCTAGAAAATTAAGCCAAGACCTGGGTCCTCCTTCCAGCTTGAAGGGTTCTGTGGCACCAGTGGGAAGTTCAGAGAATCCTCTCTGGAAGAGGAAGATCAGAGGAGCAAGGCAGCAGATGAATGAATGATTCAACTGAGTGAAGGTCAAAGCTGCAGCGGGGCAGGGCTGGCTGGGGAGGACACGTCTGACAGCCATGCGCTCACAGGTGCCCTGTGGCACACCGGCTCTGGCAGCCCTGGCTCTCTGGCATTGCCTGTATAATTAGTGAGTCAGTGACTGGAACAAGGTGTTCTTGCCCCAGTGAGTTGAGGTGGCACCTCTGCAGCTCTGATGTGTTTGCTCTTGGCTGTAAATACTTTGTGGTTTTACAGGTTCGAGGCGCAGCCCGCAGTGCGGGATCGGCGTTTCCGTACTGCTGCTCCAGCAAGTGCCTGCCAAGGGGCAGATGCAAGGGCTGTTCTGCTGGGGATGGCATCCCTCACTTGAGTATTTGCATAGTAATTAGCCTGATTCATTTACGGATTAATTCCAGGCAACTAGGTATTGAGTAGCTGCTGGTGTCTCCGGTGGGAGCAGCCAGGAAGGATCAGCTCTGGGAGAAATGCGGCCTCACCTTCCTCCTCTTGCCAATGGGAAGCAAAGCCCGGCAGAGCAAGCAGCATGCTCTTGGATGCCTGGGGATGCTGGGCCTCAGCGAAGGTGTGTGAGGTTGGGGACAGAGCTTCTGCCACACTGTGTGTTGTGCTGGACCTTGCAGATCAACTGAGAAATGGTACAAAGTCCTGTCTCTATGGAGCAGTGCAGGTCTCAGCCTGAAAATCTTTGGGCATCATTTCCTTGTATATACATCTTGGCTGCTGTCTTAATCCTGCAGTAGGTTCAGTGATGCTTATCTGGGGCAAAGGAAGGTGGCTGCAGTGCTGTTCTATCTCCCTGGTGATGAGTTTCAGCTCTTCCAGCTGCCCACTCTCCCCAGGAACAGCCCTAAGTTGAGCTCTGCATGTGATGCTCCAGCCCCATGTGGCTGGTCTGGACATCTCTGGCTAAACAAAACTTAGTAATGGGAGGGATTGAAGGAAAACTAACTGTGCAGCTCAGTGGGAAAATAGCAGAGCTGCTGCAGAGCAAAGCTGCTGACCCTGTGCAGCAGGGACTGGAAAGTTGTGGCGTTTCCCATCTGTTGCAGGTTTGCATTTCAGCTGTTGCACGTGGGACTGGGGTTTGGCTGGAGCAGGGATGGGCAGCTGCCTGCTGCTAGAGGGGAGCAAGGAATGCTGTGCTTTCCCATGATGAATCCCCTGGGCTAGCAAAGTAAGTGGTCACTAGTCCCTGCAGTGCTGTGTTTGTCTGGGGCTGTGACCTTGGGGCTTTTGTTCTGCATCCCAACGGTCCAGCTTCTCCAGGAGCATGGCTCCAGTGGATGCAGCCTGGCTGGGGGCAGAGGGTGAGGAAAGCGTTAATCCTGTCTTCCTCGGGGATGTCACAGCTGTTTTCAGGGAGGAGGAAAATGCCCTCCTGTGCAGC
This sequence comes from Oreocharis arfaki, assembly GCA_013398015.1. Taxonomy (NCBI): domain Eukaryota; kingdom Metazoa; phylum Chordata; class Aves; order Passeriformes; family Paramythiidae; genus Oreocharis; species Oreocharis arfaki. Next base: position 47,450 of record VZRR01001816.1, read on the forward strand.
CAGGGGCTGGGAGAGGTCAGCCCCAGGAGGATGATGGGGATGAGGAGGGGAGTGGAGATCAGCTGCTTGGCCTGGGCTGGGAGGGAGACAGCAGTTATCTCCATGCTTCCCTTGGTTTGCTGTCCTGAGCCTGCCCTTGCCTTGAAGATGATCCCACGCCTGGTACAGGCTTTGGCCAAACTTGGAAAACCAGAGGGACCCCAACACGCCTGCGGTGTGGGCAGGGTTGGTATGGGCAGCTTCCTGACCAGAGCCTGACCAGCACTGGGAAGCTGCAAGGCAGCCAATACCCGGCATCCCTCACCAGGGTGTGTGACAGGGCACTCCGGGGTGCTGGTGCTCCTGGTTGGCACCTGTGGACCAGTAGTGCCAGTGGCTCATTGGGAGCTGCATGCTCCAAACATCAAATGGCTGGTTTGTGTGTGCATCCCCCTTCCCAAATGGGAAACAGCAGTGCTGGGGGTTCTTGGGGCCACTGGACTCCTCAGAGCCAGGTGAGTGAAGAGGAGGGGTGTTACATCCCATACTCCACCCCACTGGGAATTGGTACAAAAAGCAGTCCAGCCTCTGGAGCCCGGGCAGGAGTGATGATCTGTGAGAGCAGTCTCGGAGGGAGGGATGAGCTGCCATTTCTTGGCCTCTCCAGGCTGACAGCGTTTTGTGCAAGTTTGGGCTTTGACTGGGTCAGTTTAGACATGAACCTAGACCATCCTTTGGTCCCCGTGGCCTTAGCAGATGCCTGTAGAATTCAGTGAGTCCATTCAAGCCATCCAACACAAGCTGGTGCCCAGAGCTGGTGGAGGGATGGCCAGGAGCATGCCAAGGCTCCCCTGAGCAGCTGGAGAAGTGCGAGCCTCTTGCTGTTGTGCATCTCTGCCATGTGTGTCTGTGTGGGGTGGTTCTTTGGACAGTAGCCAATTGCCTGATTTACTGCAGATCCTTGGAAAGCACCGAATGCAAACCAGCCCATAGGGTCTGCCTGCCTGCAGGGCTTTGCCCAGAGCAGAGGGAGGACAGGAGTTGTGCTGCAAGGTATTGGTTCATATGCTCCAGCTTGGAAGAAAAGTTGAAAAAAGTGAACTGTTCTATCTGTGATGGTGGTACCTGAATTACCTCTCCAATAACCCCAAACATCAGGATGGCTGCCTGAGAGAGGTAGTTTGGGTCTCTTGTATCCTTGCTCTTACTTGGTGCAGCCTATGAAGCCAGGAGCACCTGCAGATTGGTCTGCCATCCAACAAATCATCTCTGAGCAAAACTGGTTTGTAGGTCAGGCTGCCCAGACCCAAACCTGCCCTGTCCTCCTCTCTTCTCCTTCCTGGCTGAAGGGGAACTGTGGTTTTCCTGGTGAAGTGCTCTTGTTACAGTTGCATGCTCCATTAACAATCTGAAATGGGTCAGAGCTTCAGATCACATTCAAGGTTAACAGAGGCTTTGCAACTTGCAGCGCTTCAGTGTTTCCCATGGACTCCACAGATGCTGAAGCAGGACAGAGTAATTCAATCCAGATGCTGGGACTCTTGCTTTCTGCCACGAAGGTAAATCACTTTCTGTGGTAAAAGAGCAGCACTGCTCCCATCTGGACTTTGATGTTGTCTTAGATCTATTTTCCAGCTAAACAAGGTGACTGAGAAATGTCAAGGTTCAAGGCTTCAGGGCTGGGCACCTTTGCACCACGGCGTGGCTGGAGCACCTGCACAGCACACTCACAGCCCGTGATAGGTGCTGAGCCTGCCAGCAGCCTTGCCATGAGAAATGCTTCGTGCAAAGGTGATGCAGCTCTCCATAGGTGACTTTCACTCTGCTTCTGGAGCCAGTGATCCAGCTCAGAGGTACCTGGGGTCTTTCCCCAGCCTAAGTGCAGGGGGTTGGAACTAGGTGATCTTTCAGGTCCCTGCCAAACCAAACCATTCTGTGATTCTATAAGTGAAGGCTGAAAATCAGCTTATTCCCTGAAACTGCTCTGATTTTTCCAGAATCTATTAAAAATTAACAGCAGAGGCAGCTGCTGCCTCCAAGCTGAGGGGTGGGACAGGACCAAAATCAAACACCCAAAATCCAGCCCTGGTGTACAAGCAATTCCTGGTATACTTGAAGAAAAAAAAAAAAGGGCAACATTTAACTCTAGTTATAGAGTTTGCTGCTGGCTTTTGGGAACAGAGCAGGAAAGCTGCTTTTTCTGCCTCTATCTGCAGGGCTGAAGCTCTCCCCCCGCTTTGTCAGCAGCCCTCCATGGATTTAGGATTCTTCTTTCCCACGTGAGGTTTCTTCAGAAATAGATACCTACCCCTGCTCACCGCAGGCATGTGGATAGATATGCTCGGCTTTTTCTCACATATCTATAAAATAAGCACTTTTGAAGCCTACTAATGACACAGACCTGTTGAGGTGGGAGTTTTTAGCACCGTTAACCAAAAATGATGAGCACAGCTAATTAGGAGGAAAAACGCATTGAGGTTTCATACTGTGGGAGACTGGAGTTGGTAGAGAAACCCAAGCTGGCTTGATTAGCCTTGGGGTTATGCGGGGACATGAGAGCAACAAAGCAAAGACTTCCCTGCCGAAATGAGATTGTCAGATGGGAACGGATGCTTTCGGAAGGAGAGAAGTGTAGGCAGTTGCTGCCCTCTAGTCCAATGAGCAGCACATTTTTAATGAGGTCTGGGATTGGGTTACCCACTGTTGAGTCTAGCTCCCCTCAAGCCAGGATCTGGTTACAGAAGAGCTGGTTCTTGCTTTTTCTACTGGGAGCACAGCACAAGGTTGGTGGACTTGCCTAGACAGGGTTTTGTTTGAGGGGGCTCTTCAAGGTGTTTCCACCAAATCTGGGCAGGCATTTGCCTTCTCCCCATAGTCTTCTTTCAGTGCTGGTCTAAAACTCCAGCTGGAGGGGGATTTTTTCCCAGGAGGAAAGGCTGCAGGGCTTTTGTACCTCTTCACCTCCTGATGTGCCTCCTGTCATCTCAGATCTGAGATACTGCTGTGGAGCCTCCAAGGCTAGGTTGGATGGGGAGCAATATGGGCTAGTGGAAGGTGTCTCTGCCCATGGCAGGGGTGTTGGAACTGGATGACCTTAAAGGTCCCTTCCAACCTAAATTGTTCTGTGATAAGGTGAAAAATGCCCAAGTTTTCTATGATGAGGTGGAAAAATTGCCCTCATACCATCAGTGTGTTGCTACAGGTGTAGTTTAGGACCTTTTATTTTTAACTTCCCCACTATGTGCTTGTTACCTCCTTCCCTGCTCCCCTCAGTGGCTGTGCTACATTCACCATCTCCCGTTCTCTCAGCTTGCATGCGCAACGTATCACTTCTGCTTCCTTCTCCCCTGGAGAGCTGCCAGCCCCTGAGCTTTATCAGCTTCTCCCTCGGGAGCTGGCTTCCCTGTCACACATGGCGCTGTCCCGGGATTTGCTGGCTCTAAGGCTGTAATCTTGAAAAGCAGTTTTTGGCTTTACAGGCTTTGCGGCGGCGCTTCCTCTTGCTGGGTGGTTGACCCTGTGGAGCCAGATGGCGAGTGACTCCCAGGCAGGCTGGGAACGGAGAGAAGGGATGGGCTGGAAAGCTCAGATACCTGTCCTGATATCTTCTGTGGCAGCTTTGAATGTCTGGCCTCTCAGAATCTAGAATGGTTTGGGTTGGAATGGAAAAGACTTCAAGGACCATCTTGTTCCAACCCCCCTGCATGGGCATGGACACATTCTACTAGACCAGGTTGCTCCAAGCCACATCCAGCCTGGCCTTGAACACTTCCAGGGATGGAGCAGCCACAGCTTCTCTGGGTTACCAGGGCCTCACCTTGCTATGGGTACCCACTGTGACCAATGTTTGCTCCTCTCTAGGGTCCTGATTACCAGGTGGGGATAAGCTCCAACCTGGAGTGTGCAGCCATCCTGGGATGAATTCTGTCCCCCTTTTTCAGCTGTTGTCCTGAGCTCTGCCTAAGCTGAAGGGCATGTGTGGGTGCTGCCCTGGCATTGCCGGGGTCAGCACAACTATGTCCAAGCACATAAGCCTGGAGGACCACCTTCATGTATTTTGGGGAAAATGCACCAAAGTAGTCTTATGATATTCTTACTCTGAAGAGCTGGTGAAAGCTGCAGGTGAAGAGTAAGGAGAGAGCAACTTGAACTGTGTATGGAAAGGGCTGGTGTGGCTTGAGGTCATCATGAGGCACAGCTCTGAGCCTGGGGGCTTAAACACCTCCGCGTATTTCAAAAGCTGTCTTGGCAGAAGCTCAGTTGATGTTTGCTCAAGTGTTTTGCTCTGTTTCTAAAAAAAAAAAAAGTCCCCAGCTTCACATGGATCTGGAAGCTGCAAAAGAAAGTAGTCAGTGCAGCTGTAGAGATCATCATGATGTGGTAATGGGCAGGGCTTGCACCACTTTTTCTGCTTGCTTGGGATTGTGGCATGTGGTGGGAGTTTACTCCTGTGACAAGGAGAGTGACGAGATGGCATCTTATAAGCAAAGTAGAATCTCATCATCAAAATATCCCTGAGCTGGTAGAGCTCCATGGGAACTGCCACAGCCTTATTGTGGTGCTGCAAACTCTGAGATGCTTAACAGCTTGCTGGGCTTGCTCTGAAGCTGTTTCTTTGGTCAGCACTGTCCCAGCACGGCTTTGTCCCTGCTGGCATCACCTGTGACTTGCCCACAGTGCTGTCTGGGTGATACTTCAGGGCCTCTCCCATGGTTAACCTGTCCCACCACACGGCTAGAAGCTCTCCTGGTCATGCCATGGCTATGGTGCTTTGGTCTCCTGGCTAGAAACACCTTCCCTGAGATGTCCCTGGGTGGTGATGGCTCATGGTGGTCCATGTAGAAGAGCTGGTCTTCCCTTCAGCTGCCTGTGGATGGATTAGCCATGCCAGTAGCAGACCTTAGGCATGACCTGATGCCTCTCCTTGCTTGTTAGCACACAGGAGGGATGGAAATGGGGCTCGGCTGGTGGTTCTCCAGCCTGCTGGGAGTCCCTGGAGAGCCCGTCTGCAGACCAGAGGTGCCCACCAGCAGGTGCCCCAGCCATGGCTTTGTTGCCACCACCTTATTCCCCAGGATCATCTTCAGTGCCACATTCCAGACACAGCTGGTGGAGCTTTCTGGCTTCCAAGCCTGGTTCCTACCCAGCCTCTCCCTCTCCAAGAGCCCAGGTGGATGTGTTACCAGTGCCAGCTTGCCATTGGCACTGATCTGGTTGAGCTGTCCCTGGGCCATAGGTGTCCTTCCCAGCGACAGCTCTTCCTGATGGATGGCTTTCGAGGCTTGTCTGCTCCATGTTCCCAGTTCACTGTGTTCCCTCTGAAGGTGATTATTAACCCGGCTATCGCCACAGCTCCTCACAACTTCCTCTTCTCAGAGGGACATCCATCCATCCCAGATTAGCTCTGATGTACGGCCTGTGCCAGGTGACGTCTGTGCTGCTGTCTTTTCTTGCTCATCCCTGCCTGCTGGAAGCTCAAATTCCTTACTATGAGAGTCTCATCACCCCTTTTGGGGAGAGGATCTCCTCTCGGTGGAGACAGCAGCTGCCGGAAGATGCCATCCAGCCCCGGGGTGTGGTGAGCGGCTGCTTCTAGGAAATTCCTGTGCTCTCTTTCTGCGAAGTGTCACAGCGATGCTGGAGGTGGCACTTCCTCCCCCCTGTCAGCTTGTGAGCCCAGGGTCGCTGCTCACTGGCAGCAGCATCACTGCCATGCCAGGGCTGGGTTAATTCCTGGATCCCAACTTCTTTGAGCATCCCACCAGGCACCAGCCTTGCACAGGGGGAGGCAGCTGGGCTCATTCCTGTCCTGCTGCCCCAGGGCACTAGCAAGCTCCTGCCTTCATTAGCCCCATCGGTGGCAAGCAGCATCTGCTGCTCACAGCTTTGGTGGGGAATAAGGCATCTGGATGGCTTTTAGTGACAGTGACGGGGAGGGCTGTGGCCTCTGACACTTTTTTTATTGCCCAGCTGCTTTTGTGCCATTGAGTCCCCAATACAGATGCATCAGTAAAGCTCCTGAGTAATGGGCTTTAATCCAGAAGCTGTGGGTGCATCCACACTGGCCTCGGGGCTCCTTGTCATCTCTGCCTGGTTGCCTTGGTTGTCTAGGCAGAAAATCAGATTTCCCCCCTTCTCTTTGTTAAGTGGGAGATAACTTCCCGGGTGGAGGTTATGGCTGTGAGGTTCCAGGAACACTTGGCTAATCCGTTGTAATTCATACCATCTGGCTATTGTCTCCGACACAGGGAGGGGTAGATCACCCATGTACCCCCTGCCATGGGCATTCCCAGCTCTGCCTTCTGTCATGGGTCTCCTTGTGGGGCTGAGAGCTTGTCTGATCCCTGCTCTGACCCATGTTGGAGGGATGTGGCTATCCTGGCCTATGGGAGCCATCAGCCGTCTCCCTCCAGCTGCCTGTGCCAACTGTGCCATGCAGGGGGGGATCTTAGGGGAGCAGGGGCAGTGTGTGCCCCCCTTGGCTCAGGTCCTGCTCAGGAAGGAGACTGAGGCTTTGCAGGGATGCCCACCCAGGCTGCGTGGGGGGCTCCTGCATTATCTACTCACTAGGGATCTGGGGATGGGATTTGGGTCATCCCTAAAGGCATCTTCTTTCATTTAATTTAATTAGGCTGGTGGCTTCCTGATGCCCCATGCTGGGGACCAGCAGCAGCATTGCCGGGGCTGCTGCCACCCCAGCTCCATCTGCCTGTGCCTGGGCATGAGGGCTGCTTCCATGGGGAGTGGAGACATGGCATGCCATGCAAGCCACAGGCTGGGGTGGTGTTTCCTGTGGACAGTGATGACACTGGCTAGGATGGGTTGGGGGCTGTGGGTGCCCCTTCCCAGCCCCACTCCCCCAGCAGTACCTTGTGTGTGGGCAGACAGTGGCTGATGCCTGGCTGGGGAGGCCAGGGTTGGCACGTGGCTGTGGCAGCCCAGATGCTGTGGGGACAGGTGCTCCTGCCTTCCCCTCCCTCTCCTGTGCCCTGTCAAGAATTTGTTCCCTCTTGCCCAGGGCTGACATCACCCCTTTATCACTCCTTGCTCCAAATGCGTGCAGCATCGGGAAGGTGTTGGCCACAGGGCCTTGCCCTGCCCACACAGCATTTTGCTGGGCATTTTATCCCGCCTGGACCTGCACTGTGCAAGGACCCCCTCCCTGAGTTCCTTTGGGGGACTGCCATCCCCTCTGAGTGTACCATCCCCACTCAGTGCCATCTTTTCCTGTGCTTCTGCATCCATGAGGTGCCCATGCTCCCAGGATGGAGCTGAAATGAACAGCTGAGTTGGGATCAGTGCCTGCTCAGGCACCCAGCTGAGCCTCCCTCAGTGCTGCCCAGCTAAATCCCATCCCATGACCAGAGAAGCTGGATCCAAGGTGGCAGTGAATCCTGTCACAGCCAAAGGCCATGTTTAGCTTGGCATCCCAGGCAGGGTTCGAGCTTGAGCCTATGGAAACAAGAGGCTCAACATGTTAATCCATTCCACCTTGGCACCTCAGCTCCCCCCCAGTTGATGGTGTCCTTGAGCCCAGTGACAGCTCCATCCTGGTGAGGCCTCTCGGACAGTGTGGTGGGACACACAGCCCTAAAGCTCTGTGGGGAGGTAGAATTGGTGTCCTGGGATTTGGGGAGCACCCAGGTCATGGCCCACAGAGCTGAGGAGGGGGTGATGCCCTGAGCTGGTCCATCACAGGGGTGCTCAGCCCTGGGGCAGCCCCTCTTCAGCTTCCACACCAGGGTCCCCAGTTGGGGTGGCTGTGGAGGGACCAGCTCCAGGGAGCTGCTGCTGGACCCACCAGGTTCTGGGTAGTTTCGCAGCCACGAACGTGGGAATTCTTCAGCCCGGCTGTGCTTTTCACTGCTGAGATTTTGCCCTGGTCCTCACCTGTTGTGCATGGTTCAGGGATGAGGATGCAGAGGTCATGAGGATGCTCAGTTTATGGCTCAGGGATGAGGATTCACAGCTCATGGCCTGAGGATGAGGATGTACATAGCTCATGGCTTGGGGATGAAGATGCTTGGCTTATAACTCGGGGATTAAGATGCCCAGCTTGCAGTTCCACAGCTCCGGAATGAGGCTGCACAGCTCATGGATGAGGACTCTCAGCTCGCAGCTCAGGAAGGGAAGCCCCTCCTAGGTTGTGTTGGGGTGAGCACTGTGGACGTGTGCCACCAGCCCTCCATCATGCACCACGCCAGCCGTGGGGGCAGGAGCAGGCGCGCGGTTGTGGTGCAGCAGCTCCCGGGCCATAGACATGTTATTGACCCTCCCTGCTCCAATCAGCGAACTGTAGCGCTAATTTTGAGCATGTCTCTGTGTGGTGGCCTTGGTGCTGGTGCAGGAGCAAGGTGAATACCTGAGACAGCAAAATGTCAGTGTGTCATGCTTGACTCACCTGAAAGAAATGTGTCCACACCAAACCGGGACTGCAGCTTCAGCTGGCTCCTGACAGCGAGGAAGCACGAGCGGCACAGGCTGGCTGGGAGCTGCCCAGCTGGCACAGCTCAGCCCCGGCAGTGGCTCTGCTGTCACCGGTGCAGAGCGACTCTGGACAGTGGATGCAAGATGCTGTGGGGTCAGTCCTCTTTGCCCTCCCTGAGTGGATAGGAGGGCACTCCTTATGACGATGCTGGAGGCCAAACCTTTTTGCTTGCTCAAGATAAGTAAAGTTGGGGCTTGTCATGCCAAAATTCTAGTGGAGGCTTGCATCTCTCACTCCTGGGGGAGCCGCTGGAGTGTCTGGAGCTTCCGCAAAGTCCTCAGGAATCGCTGCTGACCCACTGCTCTGGCAAAAGACCGTCCGGCCCCTGGTGCAGGAGTTTGTCCCGGCTTGCTGAGCCTGCGGAGGGCTGCTGGATTTTGCAACCTGGACTCAGGCTTTTCTCTGCTCCTGCTGCAGCAAAAGCCTCATCCTGCTGGCCCAGGGCCCGTGGGGATGCGATGGGGGGCTTCAAGGTATCTGCTCTCCTCTGCTGCGCTCTCTATGCTGGGCTTCTCCTGTGCTTGGTCTGACTACGTCCCTCCCTCCAGCACGACTGTGAAACCAGTTGGCAAGCTGGGAGCTGGGGCGGGGGGAACTGGCGCCGGCATCTCCTCGTGATGCAGCATCCTGGGAGGATGGTGAGCCCAGCGCCAGCCTTGCCGGGGCCGCACAGACTGGACGGCTCCAGCACTCCCGGCGGGGCTGAGCCAGCGGCAATGGCTCCTGCCCCAGCTCCAGCGTGGCCAGCAGCTCATGTGCTGGTGGCCATGGGGAGTGAACATGGCCCTGGGCAAGCTGCCATGCTTTGGGACCACGTGTTATGGGCCCAGGGGGTTCATTGTCCCTCCCTGCACTCTTGGCCATGCCTGAGCACAGTGGATGGGAAGCTGAGCAGCGGCGGAGACCTTAAATAACACCAGAGCATCCTCACCCTCCTGGCCCTGGGCCTCCCGCCAGCCTCCCAGGAGTTTTTTTTTTGGTATGTGTGTGAATAAATTAGAACTTCCGAAACAAACCCTCTGCCTGCCCCGCTCCTCTAAGGCAAAATAAACCCTGCCTGACTTGGACAGCACGTGGCCATGTTTGCTCCCTCCTTGCCAGACTTGCCCGTAAGAAGCCGGTAAACCTGTTCCTCTCAGTTTTTTGGGATTTTCCCGAGGTTTTGAGACTTATGTGGTGATAGAATGGTTCATGTTTGAACTGGAAGCTTTTCTTGCCGGCTGCAGGGGAGCAGAGCAGGTAACCCTCCCGTCAGCTGCGTCATGGTGAGGCTGTGGCCATGTGCACTTTTATTTTTAAACCTTATCTTTATTGCAGTTTTCTCCTGCACTGCTCGGAAAGGTGAAATGCACCTTATCTGTGTTGGCTGGCAGCATGCACTGTTCCTAAGGAGGGGAGAGGTGGATATGCTGTGCCGGCAGCACCTTCAGCATGCCCTGTGGACCAGGGTGCTGGGGGTGATGCTGGGACAATGCCAGGGATAATGCAGGGGTGATACTGAGCCAGCCTGGCACACAGCTATGATGGGTGTTGGGTGTTGTGTGGGAAAGGGAGGTCCCTGCAGCCCCTTCCTGCCAGCTGAGCACCTCTGGGCTGTGTTATCACTCCGGCCTCTGGCCGAGGGATTAATTACAGGTTTCTGACACAGCAATAAAGTAAAACTGAGCTGGGGACTGGGGCAGAGATGCTGAGCTGACGGCTTAGCTGGCACCCCAAGAACTGTAAGTGTCCGATCCCAGCCTAGGGGTATGGAAGAGTGAGGCAGCCAGTCCCTGTGCCCCCCACAAGGCTGGTGGAGGAGGAGTGCTGGAATCTCATGGAGTGACAGTCCCCAGGGCCACTGTTGTGTCCATCCCGGGGTGACTCCAGGTGCCACACAAGGGTCCATTTTCAAGGATGTCATCAGGAGCACCCAAAGGTGCCAGGCAGGAGGGTGCGGGGCCATGGGGCTGCCCCTGCAGTGATCCCCTGTTAATGGTTAATGTGACTGGGCAGCGGTTGTGGCACGGACTCCCTGAGCTATCAGTGCTGCCATCGGCCCCGGGAACAGCCTGTACCTTGCTGCTGCTGTTTGTTTGCATCCCAGCTGCTCCACCCTGGCCACCGGCCTTGTCACTGCTCCACAACAGCCAGCTCCCACTCGGTCTGTCCCCTAGCCACCCCCGGTGGTGGCTTTGTGGGTGACAGGGTCACCTGTGGTGCCCCTGGTTGAACTGAGATGAAAGAGATGAGGCTGGGACCGGCCATGGAGCAGCAGTACTCTCCCAAGTGGCCCATCCCATTTGGATGCTCCCTCGAAGGATGCAGGGTAACAGGAGCAGATCAGAATCCTTTTTTTTCCCCTCACCCTTTTTAACCCACTCATGCTCCAGCCAGGAGAGGGGGTGCTCTGCCTCTTGGCCTCTGTTTCTGGGAGGCAAAAAGCATTTGGCAAAAGTCTCCCACGGAGCCTTCCACCAGGTCTGATGGCGCTTGATGGAGCTTTTAGAGGCTATTTTGAGGGTTGATGGCCCCGCATCGCTGCAGGCTCTGGGCTGTTCCAGTGCATTGCTGGTGCCTGCGGGTTTACCTGCACCATAAATCAGGGAGGCGCTCGGGGCGATGGGGTTGCAGATAAAGGGAGTGTTTTCTTCCTCCCGCAAGAGAGAGAAAACAGCAGCTCCGTGACCTGTGAATGCCCCAGGGCAAGGTCACGTTCTGGTGAGTCAGGAGCTACAGCGGGGGTGCGGAGCCGAGGCGGTCCTCAGGGAAGGGAAACTGATGCTGGGGGTGGATGTTTGGTTCCTGGGGTTGGTCCCTGTTGACGGAGAGGCAGAGCTAGGGGGTCTTTGGGGACTTGGGACAGACAGTGTCTGTCACTGGCCACTGCAAGGCTCTTCCTATCTCTTTCAGGATGTGACTCGGGCTTTGGGCAGGCAACAGCCCAGCACTTGGACATCATGGGCTTTCGGGTGTTTGCCAGCGTGCTGGACCTGCAGAGTCCCGGCGCCCAGGAGCTGCGCCGGAGCTGCTCGTCGAGGCTGACACTGCTGCAGATGGACCTGACCAAGACAGACGACATCCAGCGCGTCCTGCAGCACATCCAGGCCCACACCAACAGCACAGGTAGGAGGAGCCTTTGGCACCCCCACAGGACCCCACAGAACTCCTTGGGACCTCAGCCTGCAGCCAGCATAGCAGTGCTAAGCCTACATGTGCCCCCACAGGGGGCTGCGTCCCTGCAGCCACCTGCGCCAACAGCCTTTGCCAAGCTCTCTTCTTGTCCTGGGGCACCCCACAATTCCCTTGCAGGACCCTCATCAGCCTGGGGAGCAGCTGGGAATCCCAGGGTGGGGGTTCCCCATTTGGTCACCTCTTCAAGCACTCCATCCCCACAGGACTCTGGGGCCTGGTGAACAATGCCGGCTTCAATGACACCATCGCTGATGCTGAGCTCTCGCCGCTGGGCAAGTTCCGCAGCTGCATGGAGGTGAACTTCTTTGGCTCCCTGGAGCTCACCAAGGGGCTGCTGCCCCTGCTCCGCTCTGCCGGCGGCCGCATTGTCACCGTGAGCAGCCCTGCAGGTGAGCAGCCTCCTTCCAGTGTGGCACCCCTGGCACCCTCAGCCCAGGCACAGCTTGAGCAACCCCATGGTGTGGTGCAGTTCCCACCCCCCAGGCACTCCAATTTTCCCAGCCAACTGGCAGCAGGTACTCTAGGATGAGCTGGCAGCATTGCTGAACCCCACAGCAGCCACCAAGACACAGGGAGACATGAGGGCTGGGGATAGTCAGCCAGGTCACAGGCACCATGGGCAACCCAAGCCCAGCTGCTGAGTACCTCCATTGGGGGTGACAGCCGTGGCCAGGGTGGGAAAACCAACTTCCTCTCCCCCGCCCTTTTTTTGCCCATTAAAATACATTAATCCTCCATTTGGGACGACAATCCCAAGCTTTAGCTGGACAGGGAGGCAAAATCAATTTCCTCTTCCCTCGTCACTTTTTCCCCCCCCACTAAAGCATTAATTTGAAGCTGATTTCAGTTGTTTTCTCAGCAAAAGAAAACCTAAGCCATTTCCTTGAGCAGGGGCCAGAAACACAGCCCTGCACAAGCTCTGTCCTTCCCCCCCTCCCCCCAGTCCCTGCTGGAGCACTGGCTCACTCATTCTTTCACTCGTGCCAGGTGACATGCCCTTCCCCTGCCTGGCAGCATATGGGGCCTCGAAGGCAGCCCTCAGCCTGCTCATGGACACCTTCCGCAGTGAGCTCCAGCCCTGGGGCATCAAAGTCAGCCTCATCCTGCCTGGCTACTACAAAACAGGTAAGGGGGTCAGTGCCTGCTCCCTGCCCCTGCCTGTGGGCAAAGGACAGGTATCCCAGGGAGGCAGAAGATGGAGCAACGGGATGAGCAGTTGGTGGTGCAAGCATGCAGCTTCTGAGTATCTCCAGCTACCTCCCTGGGGACAGTGGCTATCCTGTGGCCATTGGGCTCTGGTGAATCGGAAACAAGTCCTGCCAGCAGATCCCATACCAGCAGGGCTGGTCAAAGCATCTGAGTCATGTTTATGGTAGCAGCATCCCCACTGCAAGGCAGGGTCCAAGATGCCTGGTCCAGTGCCAGGCTACCAAGAGCCACTATGGTGCTATCACCATGCTTCCCTCATGGCAATCTTTGCCAGGGTCTCAGCTGGACCTTCCTGTGAAACTGGGAGGTGACTGGGGCTGCTGGCACCCATGGCAGGGGGACTGGAGTGGGGGACCCATGCAGCTCACGGGGACTGTGTCCTTGCAGGGACGACATGTGACCCTGCCTTCTGGAACACGCAGAAGCAGCAGCTGTTGGCCAGTCTGCCCCAGGAGCTGCTGCAGGCCTATGGTGAGGACTATGTGGAAGAGATCAACCAGCAGTTCATCCAGTTCATGAAGGTGGCGGTGGAGGACCTCAGCGCAGTGGTGAACAGCATCACAGACGGGCTTCTGGCTGCCAACCCAGCTGTGCGCTACTACCCAGGGCAGGGCCTTGGGATCATGTATTTCATACACCGCTACCTGCCCTATTTTGTCCGAGACTTGTTCTTGAAAGGATTCTTCATCAACCCCAAGCTGCCCCGAGCGCTACGGCGAGAGCACCACAACGACGCGAAGAAGGCCTGACCTCGGCCTGCGCACGGCCTTCCCCCGGGGTTTCCAGGCACACCAGCCCCTGAGCACGTGCCAGCCAAAGGCACCGCCCTCCTGCACCGTGGGGGAACAATCAGCACTAGACGTTAAAAACCAAATTTCTTTCCAAAATCAGGTAGATCTATTTTCTATTGTGTGAGAATCAACATTTTCTAGAGACCTTGGTTTTGTATTTTTTCTAACTGTGCACCCTTGAAGAGGCCCATCCCTGCCTGACTCAGCAGCTCTGCACTACAGGCTGGGATGTACCTCCTCAGCTACCCACCACTTTCCTTACTGCTCTCAGAGCTGTTTGTCTCCATCCCCTCTTGGCTGGGTCAGGGCTGGGACCCTGTGGCAGCTGCCTCCCTGCCATTCATTACACACTCCACATGCTCTCGCTGAGCGCAGGGGCCGAGACCAGGCTACCAGTGCCGCAGAGCTCTTCATGAGATGAACTATGTGATTGTCACTTTTCAAATAAATCCATTCTTGATATTCCAGCAGGTTCTGGCTGTCTCCTTCTGCAGTGCAGCACTGCAACGCTGCTCAGGGATGCCCAGCCTGCGGGCAGCGCTAAGCTGGGTCATGGCTGGCACCGCACCGAGCACTGTGGCAGGAACCTTGCATGCAGCAGCAGGTGCCACAGGCACTGCCAGAAAAGGGGTCAGCCTGCCAGGAAGGATTTGTGCCTGCTCCCTTCTCCTCCCCAACCTTATGCCAAAGGCTTTCTTTTGCTTTGCTCCCACTCCGTGGCCCTGCTGGGGCAAGGATGGAAGCGGTGACAGTGCCACACGCGGACAGCCCCATGCACAGGGATAAGCCATGCAGCTCCCTAACCCTATGGAGCACTCCCATAAGGCTGCACCCCTTATCTCAGCAGCCAGCTGCACACACAGACCAGGCACTGTCATGGCTTGGGCTGGAGGGAGTAGCCTGGGCCTCAGGGGGTGGTACCACTGCCATGCCTGTGGTAGAAACAAGTGTCCCAACTCACGCAGGAGCCACACCAGGCTCCACTACCACAACTACCCAATTCCCTGTGGCTGACGGAGGCTACACCTGGGGCTGTGGGAGCAGGTGCCCAAGTAAGCAGGAGAGCACAGTGCAGTAGGCAGATATTTATTGGTGTAGAGAGGAGGGGATCACAGGAAAACAAACTGCAAGAGGTGACCACAGCAGAAGCTGGGACAGAGCCGCTCTCCATTGATCCTTCCTCCCAGCAGCATCCAGCATGTTTCACACCAGCAAAGCTTGTTTGCTGCCATTGCACATCTCCCAGAACTCAAGTGCAAGTAGGAGCTAGCCAGGACAGAACAGCAAAGCCCAGGGCTGCCACACCATGCCCAGGGCTTGGCTCCAACCCCAGACCATGGACAGGCAGGGCCTGGGACATCTCTACCCTCACCAGGGTGACTAAGGCTGCTCTGTCTGGCCAGCTGTGCCATACAGTTCCATGGCAGTGCCAACCCACCCTCTGCAAGGGAGGAGCCTGGATGTCTACCCTGGAGGGGTGCAGGGGTGCAGCACCATCTGCAGAGCCCAGAGGAGCCCCAGCTCTTGCATGGTTGTGACAGTAAACTGCAAGCTGGGGGTCTCCATAGGAGGAAGGAGCTCAGCTAACTTATGGAACCCTGTCCAGGGCAGCATGGAGACTGATGAGAGCTGCGTCTGCAGACATAGCGAGGCTGCCCAAGTGCAAATGCTGCCAGAGTGGGAAGACTCTGCTCCATAAGCAAACTGGCTCTGCCCTCACATTCCCACAGGCTCCATTCCAGCCCTGGCCAGGGCTGCTTGGTCTCTCCCAGGTCAGGGTTCACTACAAGGGGATGCAGGGATTGCACAGCAGCATGGGCTACGCTACAAACCACACTCTAACTACATCTCACAGGAACAACACTGAGTAGGAGGCGTGCAGAGCACTGACAGAGGGCCCCCCAGCTATGGCAGACCTGACCTATTCCTCTGCAGCAGTGGGACCCCCTCAGAGGCAGCCCCCCACAGCTCGAGCTTGCTCTATGAGCGTAAGCGCACACAGCAATTAGTACAGGAACACTGGGACTATTGCATACACAACAGGAGGCCCTCCTGCTGCACGGGGCTAAGCCTGGACCACTGGTCCCTCCGGACGTCTCACAGTACACAGAACTCAAACTTCAGCTTGTGAATAATTTAACTAGCGACTGTACAGTTTCCTCATTTGATCCAGTTCCACAGATGGGACATCCCTGGAGTCTGGGCAAGGGACAACACAGGGAGTTAGGGGTCCCTCCAGACTCCAGGGGTGGGAGGGTCGGACAGGAGCAGAGCAGAGTTAGAAGATGGGAATGTAGTTGTCGATCTTGGTCCTGTGCCGCTGGGCGATGCACTCTGCAATCCACACAATGTTGCGGCACTCCTGCTCCTTCAGCTTCACGAAGGCGTAGAAGACTCCAAAGTGGAATTGGTTGAGGAAGGCCAGCTTGTTCAGCTTTACCTGGAGAAAGCCCAGAGGAGGACATGTCATTTGTTCACCTCATATAGGAGGAGTTGGTCAAGGCAAGCATGGAGCTGCTTGGAAGGGCCCATGACTTCCCAGCAGGCTGGAAGGCTCAGCACAGGTATCCTGTTCTGTGTCTCTCTAGGTCCTCAGGACAGCTCTAACCTACGGCATATGGCTCAGGACAGGCTCTGACATTTGAAGACGGAAATATTTGTAACTCAGGTACCATGAAAGTCCTCATTTTCCACGTAATTACACTCCGGTTTTGCTACTGATGGACCAAATATCCACCAGCAGCCCCAAACATGCCTCCTCACACTGCTCTAATCTGTCTGGGTGAGACAACAGGCCAAGCACTACGCCAGGCCCCCATTCTCATGCAGGAGCAGGGGGCAAGCATGCTTCTCCTACCACCAAACCCTGTTCATCCACAGCACTGCTGACAGGGCAGCAGATCAGCTTCCTGACACCTGGAGCTTTGCAAATGGCACATGCCAAGAAGCATCTTAGGGCTCACTCACCTCATGCTCAAAGAACCGGTCTTCAAGGGTTTTGTCTCCAGGGTTGCTGCCAGCCCCTTCAAACAGCAGCTTGTACTCCTGCAGGAAGGCATTGCATGAGGATATAACCTGTACCCAAGCTCAGCAGCACTTGAGGGCCCCCTGTGTCAGACAGACACTCCAGCTACCCTGTCAAGTCAGAGGACAGAGAAGCCAAGAGTCCTGCCCCTTCTCCGAAATGTGCAGTTCTCAAAGGCGCGTCATTGCTTTGAGCCTACAGAAAAAGGGGCATCAGGTACAGACCCCTCCATGTATAGACTGGAGTGTTTGGGCCACACCCCTGTGCCCACACACATTGGCTGCTCAGTAAGGGGACACTGAGCTCTGACTCCAACTCCAAACAGGTCCTCAGCCATGCACAAAGTGACTTGAACACAGCAAATCCAAACATGTCCTCCCAGGTCAGCGTCTCGCCTTCAGCTGAACCAGAGCTCAGGGCTGGATGTGGAGCAACATCACTTCTCACAGAAGACACATTTCCATTCCCAAATCAGGCAAGGAGAGCCTGTCATTGCTGCCACATCAGCACCTCAAGGGTTTGGTGGTAAGGGCAGTCCCCAGACCCTGGGACAGGGAACATTGTCTCCCAATCACCACTGAAATGACAGCCATGACTAACAAGCCAATGGCACTTCAGGCAAGCTAAGTCCTGGCCAAGTAGAGCACAGGACCAACAGCACTGCAGAAGACTGGTACCTCTCTGCCCAAGCAGTCAAGCCACAAGTTCCCCCAGATCCCCAAGAAGCTCTGATCCAGAGCAGGTCCTTGTACCAGCCCCCACGACCCTCACTCCAGAGCACTCACAGGGTAGTAGTCAGCAACATTTTTGACTTGCTCGTAGTCATCTGCCCTGGCCAGCTGAGCCAGGCCCTCAGGGTAGAGCTTGCCACAGTGTGGGAACAGCTTGGCTCGGTCCTCCTTGGACAGCTCAGTACCAAATGAGTTGATGGTGATAATGAAGGCCCTCCGGTCAGCTTCAAACTGCAGGAAAAGAGTGGTTCATGCTGGGATGCAGTATCTTTACCAGAGGCTGGCAGATATCAGTGCTGCTCTGCACAAGGCCACATCAGAGGGCAGCATGAGGAGGTTGCTAGGATGTGTACAACTCTCCAGTGCTCTGCCAGGGCAGGCTACCAGTGCAGGCTCCCAGTATGCCCAGTAGCTGACACCTGGAGAGCAGTCAGGTGAGGAAATCTCCATCCCAGGCACAAGCCAAATCCTGCCCAAGTCAAGGAGTGTCTCTCACCTACTGCTCCTGAGTTCTGCACATCTCACAGCAAGCCTTGGCATGGAGACACGCTGCGACCCAAAGAGCTCTGGTAGCTCTCCTACTTGTTATCCACGTGAGAGGATGAAGATGTTGCCACAGAGGCAACAAATGTATCAATACTTGGGGAACCAAAGTCATATGCAGGCAGTGTTCCCCAGGTCTCCCAGTGAGCAGGTCAAGTGGGCATGGGGATGCTGAAGACTATCTGGAGAATGCTTAACACTGGCAGACAAGCTGGGCCTGGAGCAGGGAGCGATGACCATCACTGACCATCCAGCTATGGGAATTTCCAGACCTACCTCCAGGATTGGGCACATGGCATCTGCTGTGGTACCTCCCAGCGTCTTGCAGAACTTGTAGAAGGACTCCAGGTAAGCCTGGAAGAGAGAGGGCAGATGAGCACTCTTCTACACAGCTTCATCTACTCCCCCACAGGGCCCTTCAGCAGAGGACAAACAGCAAGCAGGGAGGCTCCCAGACGCTCTGTAACACAGCACAGGCACTGTGGCCCCATGTGAACTTGCCCACACAAGGACAGTGCTGCCCCAGGAGCCAGAGACATGAAGGATTGTGGTTGGGTTTGTTCAAGTGACTGCATGAGCTTACTGTGGGCAAGATCCCCAGGCAGCAAGGCTAAAGCCTATTTTTCTCCTTTGAGTCGCCTAACTCATTTACTGAAGTCTCACGTGGTTTCCTGACCCTGCTCTGGCCTCCACAAACATGCCAAGCCACACAACCATAGCTGCAAGACCTACACTCAGAAAGTAGCGCTGCGTAAGCAGAGTCAAGAGATGAGACAGGACATCTGTGAAAGAAACCAGCCATTCTCTCTGATTCTCTTTTCACACTGAGGCCACTTGGTCTCTATCCCAACTGGAGCACTGCAGAAAACATAAGGCCAGGCACAGCTACACTGCCTCCAGGAAACGTAATCCTTTGTGGAGATGTTCCGTAATCCATCTGGAAGATGACTGTGTCTCCCAGGGGGAGTCTAAGAAGGCTGTGGATGGCTAGAAGTATCATTCAACAAAACTGTTCTCAGAAGAAGTGATCATGTGATAAAATACCTCCCTGGGCAGAGAGCTGCAACCAGAATCACTTCAAAGGGGTGGAATAAAAGGATGCTGAGACACCACAAATCTCTGCTTTATCACAACTCTAGGACTGAAGATGGACCAAGAATGTACAAGCTGGACACCCTTTCTGCACTAGGAAAGCACCTGGATTACTGTGTTCTAGAAATATTTGTTACCACACAGCGCAAGAGGACTGTGCTGGGTGAGCATCACTCATCAAAGAAAGCCTCTCCAGCACTCACTACTGCTCAGGTGGAGGGGAGCACAGAGCATCAGTCTGCAGAGTTACCACAGGAACAAGGACATGGGTAACGGATGCTGTTCGATGCTGACAGGAAAGGGAATGTGGAGAAGAGATTCAGTCACTACCTCTGCCCTCATCAGAGCTCATGCACAAACCCAAGGCTTTAGAAGCAAACACAGGTGAACTCATATATCCAGCATGGATATTTGGGGATCCAATACCACAGACACCATGGAAACAGTCTGTAAACTGCTGCACTGGGTGCCCCTCCAGTGACAGAAACACTCCAATGTCTTGAAGCCCTCACCCCAGGAACAGGGGTGTCTTAGCCTTTAATGATCCTCAGTGAGTCTTCCCTTTCATGAACCCACCCCCTCTGCCTCCTGCTAGCCTCATCTGTCTTCAAATCCAGTCTGAAAAGAGGCCTGTGGCATGTCCATCCACACTGACTTTTCCAACACGATCTGTAGATACAACCACAGCTTGGATTCCCTCCTCTTCCAGATGAGGGTTTCCATACAGAAGTCATCATACCCAAGCCTCTAAATGTGTCCTCCTTAGCACCGTCTCCTGTTTTGCTGTTCATACTCTGAGATGAGTGAAATGAGATAGTGTCCAGGTCAAACACACTTTACAGATGGATGCAGTAGCACAGTGATACTCGTAGAGTTCTTTTATACTGTTAGGAACATGTTACCTTGCAGAGACACTTGCTTAGGTCAATCACTACCCAAGATTCCATTTAGTAGTAGGAAGGAACAGTATGAGACCCTCACTGTACAAGACCCTCACTAACAAGCAGAGTTAGGGTTCCCTCCTTGCCTCCGCCATACATCACTCCACATTTATCCACATTGATTCACCTGCTTTATTGTCCAGTCACAAAGCTCCTTCAGCTGGCTCCTACAATAATGTCACCAGCAAAAGACAACAGTCAGCTGGCTTCACTTCAACAAGAGGTAGAACAAAGGGAGTAAGCACTGAAGATAACAATGCCAGGGCACTTCTGTTGCAGGACTTGGCTGCTGACTGCACTTTACACTAAGCACTGACCACTTTTAACCTCTGTTCCCCATCTTAACCATAATTCCATTTGAGAACCTTCATTGCCAACAAGAAGCCTTTGTAATAGCTTTCCTCCTATGAATCCTGCTCTAACCTTATGTCAACACACTCATAGGTTCCTTAAAAAAACCTCCAGTATGTCTGGGAGACAGCACTTCTCCTTCCCATACCAACTCCACATGGACACAGGCATCTGTCCTGGGCCTGTTGTGTTTTTCAGATAAGCTGTCTGCAGATTTCAGACCTGATTTTATTTCCCTCATTTGCATTGTATTACACATTTTCCAGTCCCTGGGGAGAGAGGTGGCTTCAAGTAGAGTCTGTAAGCAGTAATCACCTTTTCCACCCCTTCATCCCTGTGATTTGTTACGGACAGAGCCCCTGGATTCCCCAGGGGCTGCTCTATAGCAAGAACCAGAGCCAGCACACACAGAGGCATTACAGGCAACTACATTTCCATTTGTGGGTAGGAAGAGCAGACTACAAAGCAGTATCAAGCCTCAAAAAGGATATGGGAAAGGACATGATAGCTGGGATGCAAGGGGATACATCCCACCTCACTCCCAACTCGTTTTCCCTGTGCCCACTCTGCTCCCTGCCTTCCCCCTCCTGCCTCACGTCAAGACCGAGGCCTGTGCCCTGCAGGGCTGTGGTGTTTATGCACACAGGTGTCCCTCCCCCTTACAGCAAAGACTAGTACATGCCAGAGGCCACAGGCAGCTGGGCATGACTGCTGACATGCCGCTCCTTCTCCCTCCCTTTGCCTTCTTCCCTTCACGCTTGACCTGCTCTCTGCCTCTCCAAACAGGCCACAGCTTCCTTGGGAAGAAGAGGTCACACCGACTGCAGGCTGGCTGTGACCAGCCAAAACAAGATTGTTACAGATACAATCTACATCCCACCCTTGATCCAGAGAGTGGAGATGGAGCGATAGCCACAACCTGCACATAAACACACACTTCGACACTGCCAGCTAAAACCAGACAGGGCCTGCAGAGGAGATGACAGCTCAGGACAAGGAGATCCTTAGCCCCTCCACATCACTCTGCCAATACTCTCCCCAGCTTGCACCTTTTACACTGCTCTACCAAGGACATCTAGCCCCAGCCACAGCCATAGAAGGCTTGAGCAGACTTGTTGGAAGGTCTTTGGAAAGGGCTCAAGACAGGGAGCGAAGCCAGTGGGAGTCCTTCGACCAAGTTGAATGCAGTTAACTACACCTCTGAACCCCTGTGGTGAGGGAGCAGACTTCTCCTGCCTGCCTGGGGCATGGAGAAATTCAAAGACACAACCTCTGCAAAATCTCTTGCACAGACTCAACAGCTCCAAGAAAATCCTCCTCTCTGCCTAGCTCTGATGCCCTGACTCAGCAGAGTCGTGTGACTGGATGGCAGGCCCCTCCAGGAGCGCTATCTATACTTTCCAATGGATGCAACTAGGTTTTGGCCATGTTTAATCATCATGCCAGGAATAAATAGGGAAGTTAATATCCCCTTCCCTTCTCAGAGACTCTAGCACTAGGATAAGAGGCAACAGGCAGAAACTGATGCACCGGAAGTTTTACCTGAATATGAGGAAGAACTTTTTTACTGTGTGGGTGACTACGCACTGGAACTGTTTGCCCAGAGAGGGTGTGGAGCCTCCCTCACTGGAGATATTCCAGAACCATCCGGACACAATCCTGTGCCATGTGCTCTGGGATAACCCTGCTTGAGCAAGGAGGTTGAACCAGATGACCCACTGCGGCCTTTACAACCTAACCCATTCTATGATTCTGTGACTCATTTACCTTATACAGGGTGTTTCGAATTATTTCAATATTCATTTCATCCAGGTCCTGTTCAGATATGCAGTCTTGGAAGAAAGCAGCTGAAACAGAGCCAGAGACAGAGTTAGCATTGCCCTAACCAGACCCATGCTCAGCACTTTCCAGACTCCTCAACAATACCAGGCAGAAGCACACCCTGTGTTGAGTTTGTCCCTCCCAGGCCTGGCCCTTATCTTCAGCAGCCAAATTGTCACGACTCAAAACCTCAGGCTCCACCATGGTTCCTTAGGCCAGAATAATTTTTGGGGTTCTCTTATGAAAATCTTTCTTCATCCCTTAATCCTATGGTTTTGTTAACAGCCTATTCCCAGCAGAAATTCTCAGCTCCAGCCCCCAGTATCAGTGATAGAGAAGCCTGTATTTAAAAATAAGCAATCCCCAAATTGCTCCCAGATGCAGGCACTTGGAGGTGAGAAGGCAGCTTTGAACTGCCTGCTACAGCATCACAGGAGTGCTTAAGCACCTGTGAGACAGCAGCTATTGAGGCACAAGGAGCTGATGCTTCTCCCTCCTTCTATAATACCTTAGTGGGGATTAAGGAGGCATGATGATGCCACAGCTCCTATAGACCATGACACTGGTCATGGTTTGAGTCAGGGAAGTTTCTCCTGGTCAAGTCTGTCAGTCTCATTTTCCAACCAGTTTCTCCTGGTCAAGTCTATCAGTCTCATTTTCCACTTCTTCCAAGGGCTTTTATTTCTCTAGCTGCAAGTTAGCAACAGCAGACAGAATAAATTAGCAAGATTTGGTAGAATGGTCAGCCCTACATACTTTTCCAGACTACCTCTGGGAGGGAGTTAGAGAAGCTGTTGCCACCTAAAGAACACAGATTTAGACCAAACAGGTGCTGCAAGCTGCAGATATAGATGAGTTTTGTACATCTACAGTGTAATGTAATGCTGCTGTTGTGTTCTTGCTAGCAAATGAGTGGTACAATAAAACCCACTGACAGGACTTCCTGACTTCTTCAACTCTCACTCAGCAACCAGCTTTGCTGAATTTGCAACAAAGAGAAATCTGATCTATCTCCGCTTACACAGGGCAGCTGTGGGTAACAGACACCACAGTCGTGCTGAGAACTGACCAGTGCTCTGCTCCGTGCAACAAACCAGCTGCAATGCAGGCTCACACCTCTTGCCTGCACCAGTTTTATAGCATGAGCTGTCTGGAGGGACAGCAGCCACAGCCTGGGTCTGGAGGGTTCTGAACAGAGGTCAACCTCCCCAAAAGTTTCTTTGCAGCACCAGAGCACAATGCCACGTGGCCAGGGGAACACTGTTCCCGATGGTTGGCAAAAATGCAAACAGAGTGTGCCAGGACTGGTTTTTACTGCAGGACATGCTGGCCAGCCTGGATAGCTAAGCAGTGGCTACTTCAGAGTAGCTGAGGAATGAGTATACAGTTATTTCAGTTCTTGGCCCTCCAATATCCCAAATTAGGCTTACAGCAAGTCTCATTTTGCCCTGTTAACCTATGAAAGCCATTTGGGGTTAGGCATTCCCACCAAGCCACGTAACTACTCAAGTCCTTTCAGGAGATAGAGCTGCTGTTTCTTTGCGTGTGGTCACTGGAAAGAGTGCAAGTTAAACAACTGAAGCCTGCATGCCTGCTTGTTTAGGCAACACAGCTACTCCCCATGTTCCCCTGCTGAAGAAATGCCACACTAGCTGGTACACAGCCCCAAGGGCATGGCCAGGGCAAAGGTCTGGAGAAGCCAGCCCAGCCAGGGCTGAAGCAGGCAAAACTAATTCATGTACAAGCACATGAATGCAAGCAGCAAAGACCCTCAACTGCCAGCCATGTTCTCCAGAACCACCTCAACACTCACACAGGGCATTTTCACTCCATATTCTGCTGGAAGTGTTAAGGTCTCTGAGAGATAATATCCCTGAAATACTCTGTTCTATCTTCTTGCCAAAATGGGAAGGTTCCCACTTACTTGTGAGGAGGATTTTCTTCCCACACATCATCCCTACAGTGGGCTCAACTCAGCTGCATGCAAAGCCTCAGTTCTCCTGCTGTGTTGTTGCCCTGCCTTGCAACCCAGATCTCTTGAGGCACATTCTCTCTTCTTTGCTGGGCACAAGTCATTTTTCCATGACAACTACTTCATTTGCCCCATTATTACACAGAGCATTTGCAAAAGCATTTCAGTTCCAAACCCAACTATTTCTATCAAAGACAGTATGATGACTTAGAGTGTTTTGTTCTTTCTAGCAACCCCAAAAGAATGACTAATCACTGACTCAGGCATATCTCATTACGTTATTGCCCACAGATGCTAAACTAGCAAGTCACCTGTGACTACCTCCCCTACTACTGCAAAGACTTCCATATTTTCTCCAGAACCACTTCCTACACTTTTTATCTTTAAAGAACATATCTGTCTGACTAGTTGTTCACAAGACACTTGATTTTAGCCTTATGTGCCTCCTGGAGAAGCCTGTAGTCCTGCAACAATATACCTCAGTCCAAGATGCTGCTATGCAATGAGTTTTAAAAGGCTTTTGGAGATCTCTTTGTTTTGCAGTGGTTGTTTGGGTTTGTTTTTTGTTTATATAAAGGGCTTTCATTAAACTAGTGCTAATTTTAGTAGTCTCAGAACAAGACCGGGCATGTGCAGATCTCTCTAATTATCTATAAAAATTACATACAAGAAATTACCCAGTGGTCCAAATAGAAGTGCTGGAAATCAAGTGATTCGTTCCAGCAGAAGACCCAACAGCCCTTCGCTAAGGAGACTCAAGGCCTGGCTCACAAAAACCAAACTTTCCAGCAGTCTGCCCTACCACTGTGCTGGCCTGGACATCGATTGAAGGGTACAGAGAGCCAGCTGGTCCTCCAGAGGAAAAGATGGCATAGGACAGGCATAAACCTGAACTCAAGCCCAGCCACCACAGGCAGTACAGCCACAGCTGTGCATTACCCACTGCTTTGTCTTCCCAGAGCACAACTAAGGCTTAGCTGGAGCTAGTTAGACTGGGGGAGAAAGGGACATCTGTTCCACAATACACAGCTGAGAGGCATTTTGAACAGCTCCACTCACCCAGGGGAGTGTCCACCAGGATTGCATTGTAGAGTTCCGCAGGTGTCTGAGCAATGTTCACAGCTTCCATCTGCTCGAAACTCCCCAGAGGATGGCACTTGGGCACCAGTTCGGAGATGGAACGCTGGTGCAGAGTCCCAGTGATCAGCAGAATGACATTGTCAATCATGTAGCTGTACCTAGAGGAACGAAAGGGGAAGACTGAAACAATACATATAATATGAAACCCAGCAACAGGCACACATCATCTCCTCGTGAACATCTCCAGAAAGATGCACGCTTCCCACAGAGAAGTACTAAGGCACCTCCTTAGCATCTGCTTATCATGCTGGCCTAGGAAAAGGCAGTCAGGCATAATCCTGGGCTGTAATTTATGCCACAGCTGAACCACACCATCTGGGTACCACCCACCACTGAAGAGCATCAGATTAGAACCGATTTCTGGAGATCTCTGGCCCCATACCCTGCTCTGAACATGGGCAGCTCTAGCTGCTCAGGCAAAAATACTTTTGAATGTTCACATGAACTTTGAACTATTTGCAAGGATGTGTATCTCACAACTTCACTGGGGCTCTGCTTCAGCATCTGACCACACTCGCAATGAAAAGGCCTTTCCTAACATTCCCTCATGGTCATTTGTCTACTGTCTCTCATCCTAACCCCATACACCTCCAAGAGGAGCCTGGCTCCAGCTTCAGTGCCAGCAATGCTGCTCCATCTTGCCAAGTGAAAGAAGGGAGGGTCACATTTCTGCAGCCTCACACCGTTCCAAAAACAACAGGATGGGCAGCTTTGGCACAACCTTCACTCACACCCTCACGAAACTACACACAAGGTTTTTCACACCTCTACACCAAAAGCTACAAACGTCTTTGCATCAGCCCAAGTTATGACGTCCCTAACGAAGTTCTCCACTTATGTTGTACAGGATTAGCAGATTGAGTCTTTGGCACTGCAGCAATGGGACATTCAATCTGGAATCACAGCACCTGGCATAAGTTCCACCAACACAAGCCCTTCGTGGCCCTTTTCTCCAGTATGTCCATGTTTCTCCTGCACTGAGGAGCTCAGAACTGGGCACAGCATGCCAGGTGAGGCCTCCACTAGTGCTGAGCAGAGAAAGAACACCTCCCAGTACTCCCAGTCCAGCCAGAGAAAAGAGACACAGCTGGCCTGAAGACTGGGAACACATGAAAGGTTGGTAACCTTCTCCAAGTAGAAGGTTCATGCAAGGGATCAAGGCATCACATAAATACTAAGTGTCCCCAGCAAGAACAGCAGTGATGCTCTAGGCATCTTCACCACCAGCTAAGCCACAAGCCAGCTAAGCTGAGAACCTGAAAAACATCAAATGAGATGATGGGTTTTTTTAGTCAGAAGTTGCCTTTGCACATATCCCTCAGTAGCACATGGAAGGGGCACAGATGCTGAAGAGCAGGGTATGTGGCATTTTACACTCCCTGGATCTCACTGCTAGAACTCTAACTCTAAAAAGTTAGATGATGGAGAAGACCTGAAGAAGCTCCTTGGCAGGAGCTGCTCCAAAACAAACGAGATCAGGCCTGAACTAGAACGGCAGAAGGAGCGGTGCACATCTGGAGCTGAAGCTCTGTTGAGCATCAGGCTTCCCACAGGTACCTGAATACTGAAGAAAGGGAACTTAAGGCCAGTATCCTGGGACTGCGGTGAAGACAGGCATGGCAAGGCTCTGGTGATGTTTACCAGACACATATTGGGATGCTGCTGGTCTTTGTATTTCCAAGATAACAAAGAGCACAGTGCAGACCTGCTTCCTTTCAACCACATCAAAGGCAGGTAAGCAGAACCAGTTAAAGGCAGATTTTGCCAGTTTTTATTAGATGGGCTTACTGCCTCTCAAATATGCTCAAAGGGCACGTCCATGAACAAATCAAATCCACACCTTATTTCCTCAAACAGGTGCTGCTTTTTTCTCTCCACACTGCAAGGCTGAGTAATGAACCTCCTGGCCCTATGATTTTTGCAGAGCACCCTTCTGTGTTTGCAGCCTACCTTTCCTGGTTCAATCTAGAACCAGGGCAATCAGCACAAGCTTCACATACTAGGAAACCTCCTTTTGCCCTTTAATCCACGAAGTCATTATCTTCCCTCCTGTTTGTGCAGCTCTCACCATGGAGATGATTGCAATCTCCAGGACAGCAAGAAGGGCCTGTTTATGAGAACTGAGGTAAGTCCCTTGCAGTAAGCAGCTGGTTCCTGGTAAATAAAAGCATCTGCACCCTAACACAGATGCTTCTCCATGAGATACGCCAGAACGAGGATACAGAAGACCATTTCCCAGCTCCACCATCTGCCCTCACATGCAAGTTTCCTTAGTGCAACACAGTAGCTTTAACGAAAGACCATGGGCAGCACTTCTCTCAACAAAGCAAGGCAACAATATAAAATGAGACCAAATTTGTTACTTTAACTCAGCCTATAGTGAAGGAATAGGTAAGGAAATATGGTCATGTACGCCAGCACACCTCCTTCCTGCTCCCAGTTTACTACAGATACCACTCTCCACAAGATATTTGCAAGAAGTCTGGCCAAAATCAACTGCACAAAAAAGGAACCAAAGAAAAATGTCTGGAGCCCTTCTGCTCTCAGGTCTTCAGAGCAGCTTACTGGAGTCCCACCAAGCTCATTCATGCCTTCCCAGTCCAACTCAGCACAAAAGCCACAGCCAGGTTTCGGGAGAGCTGCCAAAATCTGACCCTCTTCACACATGGAAGCTCCTGCTTTCAGACTGATGGTCCCAGGAAAGACAACCCAGCTGGCTTCCAGCACCAGAGAGCAAAGCATGGCCCTCCTTGTTTAATTTATACCCCTTGATTGTTTCCTCATCCTCCAGGGAGGTCTGGGAAATGCACAGTCTATAGCCCAAATCCCAGTGCCTCTAAGGAGGCACCAACTGTTCTAAAGATTACTTCACCTACTTAAATCTTGCTGTCAAAGGATTAATCCCTGCAGGAAGAGTTAACATGCAGGAGATAGAGGGGAGAATTCTCATTCAGATTTCCATCGTGACAGCATTTCAAACCTTCACAATAGCAAGGGAGATACAGCAGGACAAAGGTCTCCTTGTGCCTGTCAAGGCCAGGCAGACACCAGCACCACTACCTAATCCTTCATGATAGTTCCATTTACTTCAAGCAAGCCCAGACCACCCTTATTCACATTCAGTTCCTACTTCATCCCAATAAAACCAGTCACAGCTTAGTCACTCATAACTAAGGCAAGTCTTCTAGTGCCAGGGCAGCTGGAAAAACCTCTTCTCATCTGTGGAAGGGGCAACAGTCACTTTGCTGTGCCAGGTTTCTACAAGAACCCATTTGCCTACATCAGCACAGGTGTCCCAAGACAACAGCAGAGGTCGTGGCTATGCTGGCATTTTCTCCCAGGCCCAAAGAATTAGATTAAGTACAGGAGCAGCAATGCGTCTAAGAACCTCCAACTACTTGTGCAATAGAGCAAGTTTTGTTGTTTTCTTCCTCATCTCCTATAATGTTCTGACCAGCTTCAAATGTTTCAGCTTTCAGGGTTAATGCCTGCTCAGACCCCTCCAAGAGTGTTTAAACCTTCACTAGCTCTCAGGACTGGATTCCGGGACATAGAAGAAAACAGAAGTAGTCTGTCACTTGCAATACCATGAAGTCTTCTGCCCACTTGGATGGTCTCTTCATAGCAAAACTCTCTTGCACACAAACATGTTTTACACTCCTGCTTTGAGCTGCTTTCTACTCACCCAGGGATATGGGCACAAAACCAGCCAGAGTTTGACATGCACAGTTACACCAGGCGTAACTCTTCCTGTCACTCACTGAACAGAGGTGTGGTATATTCCAGAAACTCAGGTTCACAGAAATATTATTTTAGTCAACACTGAGAAGCATCAGTAACATCTCACAGGAGAGTATAATTTTTTATTAAAGGACATAAAAGAGTCAGCAAACACAGGAATATCCTCAGCATCATCCACAGAGGGAAAGAGATGATGATTTACAGCTTCCTGAAGTCTGAGGCAACTGGAGCCACTATCTTTGCTCCTCCAGAGACTTCCACTGAAGAACAATACACATTGGGTGACACTCAGATAACAAGAACAAAGTCAGGCTAGGATATGCCCAGAGAAGCCAAAAGAGGGGGGTTGGTGGGCAAAATCTTCCTTCCAGCAGCAGCAGGCCAGAGTTCATTCTCACTGCTGGTTTTGGGAGGTATCGTCTGTTGCAGTGCTAGGTGTAGCTTAGCTGCTGCAGCTTTCCCTAAGAGCGCAGCGGGGGTTTCTTGGGATAAGGCAGGGATTCTCTGCCCTCCTGCAGTCTATCTCGGACTCCCTGCACCGCTGCTCCAGCTAGCTGCTAGCTTGCAATTTCAGTGATGGCAAAGGAGGTAGAGAAGGCTCTCTCGCATAGCACTGCAAAGGTCTTTATTCCATGCTGCCTCCCCAAAGCCTGGGGCCAGCACGNCCGGCACGCGGGCTGGCCCCAAAGGCAGAGGAGAGGAGCTGTAAACAAGCTGCTCCCACGGGCAGAGAGAGAGAGAGAGAGAGTCACATGGCTCGGAGCCTCAGTTTACCCGGGACCCAGGGGGGCGGGGAGGGCACATGGGCAAATGGTTTCAGGGCACAGGGGTGGTACATGGGTGGTGTTGGGATACAGGAACCAATAGGGAGAACTCGAGGAGTGGCCAGGAGTAGGGGCAAGGGATGGAGGGAGACCCCATGGAGAGGGCAGGAAGTGATCAGGAAGAGGGGGTACAGCGCCACAATCGTCTCAAGCAGACAGAGCAGAGACCCCTCACAGAGAAGAGCGGAGAGCCAGCCCCCAGAAGCTAAATCCTGACAGTCACCCATGACTAGCTATGGGGCAGAATCAAGCAGGAGAAGAGCACACGGGCAAGAGACATGCACAGGTGCTTTGACAATGTATGTTTCCTCCTTCTGGAATTACTTAAGTACAGACACTGACGAATGAGATATGCAAGAAAGACTGCAGTGGCCCACTGAGTATTTGGAAAGGCTGTTTTAGCAGGGAAACACATGAAATGCATGAACACTCATCACGTGGGGTGTTAACAACTTGGCCTCAAGGCACTCAGGCACAGCCCTGCAAGGCAGTGACCCCAAAACAGTTACAGCTTCTCCCTCCCCCACTTAGTAATCTAATCAAATCATAAAGAGTCATTGTCCTACAGCAGATAGGTTGGGTTTTTATTGCTTTCTGTTCCAGGATACTAAAAAAAACCGTTAACAATACTGCAAGCCGTCACAAAGCATGACTAATGCCGGAACATTGCATGACCTGAGATTCTCAGGGATCCTCCAAAAGTAGAGCCAAAACTGTAGCTTAACAGCTGCTCTTCAAGGGATCATGAGGACAGCTCTCCATGTCACAGTCAAAAGACAGCAGTGGGCCAATGCAGAGGTGCATAGCAGGAGTTTTGTCGGGATGGGTTAAGGTATTGCCTTGCTCAGGCAACTTTAATGCTTTCCAAAACCAGCATTAGACGTTAACTCAGACTACTGTGAGCAAGGCCAAAGTCCCTATGTGACTGCACTGGGCAGTTACTCAGATTACTATAGAAGCATGTATTTATTTTGGGATGAAAAAGGGAAATTTCCAGTGGGATCAGAGCAGTGCTCTGAACTCGGCATGAATTCTAGAGACAGCTTTAAAAGATAATGAAGTTGTTTTGACTATAGTCACTTTAGCATCTAGTGCTTCCCTCTTGCAGCTCATTCAGTCCACATACCCAGGGAGTGTTGGGAGAAGTAACTCAGGGAAAAAGTTTCAGGCTGGTTGTACCTCTGCTTCCTTGGGTTTGTGCATAAATACACAGATCCGTCTATATCCCACTGGATACTGTGCTGGTACACAGCACCACTTGTCACACCTCTCTCAAGCTCCAAATGTTAAGCAGCCACGGGGGAAAGCAACACACAGACTTCAAAGCCCAAAAGAGCAGTGGCCGACACTAAGAATAGTGCCAACAGCTGAGATGTTTGTATCTGCGGGGTTGGCTTAAGATCATTAGTAAATAACTGCACAGCTGTCCTGATCTGGAAAGGAGAAGAATGTTGCACATCAGGAAGATCTCAGTGCCTCACTGAGATTTGTTTGAATAACAGACAATGGATGTGAACAGAGTCAAATCCTTTAATCAGTTTTTCAGCTTGTGTTGGAACATGTCAGATCAGCAGCAGTTCCACCTCTCATTTGCAGCTGAAACTCAGACAGTCCAGGGAACAGCAAGAGCAGATGCAGTGTGTGATGATGGTCTCTGCTCAAAGTGTCCTTGCTGGTCTCTTCCTATCTTTGCACATTGTCCTTCCTGGAGTCACACCAACACAAACCATACCTAAGTGCTACATTCGGGAACCTGCCAGAGAGAAAGCTGAGAATTTCATGGGTTCCACCACAAACCAAGGGCACTCAGCCAGTAAGTGGGTGCTCTGCTAAACTTAGATCAACAAGACCATTCGAGCGCAAAGAGTTATAACTTCACAGTACTACAGAGGCTGTGGCAGCCTTTCAAAACCAAGTATCCAGGAATGTTCTCAGCATTAATCTATATTTAGCTGTATCTCCACATGATTTTTACCATCCTCTAGTCTAGGTCTCTTGGGATACTGACCTCAGTTTTCCACTGGTATCATCTGTTAACTTACAAGCAGTGATACAGTGTTAGCTGCATTAAAGACTAATGAGAAAAAAGCTACAAGTATTTTTAATTTTAAGGCTTTATGAATTTGACTCAGTGCTTCTGATCTGTAAAAAACCCTTGAAACACCAGAGGAATGTTTTGAACACCTTGCAGCCTGGTGCAAGAATCTCTGGTTGCCTAAACTTGATGCCTCAAAGCTTGAGAAACATAAGGCTGATACACAAAGCTGAGCCCTGGCACTCCACGCCATGTTGAGCAGACTTGAGCACTAATTACATTTTAAATATTGACCAAAAACGTGTAATCATGCTGCTTTCACAGGGACTAGCTGCAAAAGTTGAACTTGCATAAAGTTCTTCTAATCTTACATGGAAAGCACAAACCCCCAAACATTTCACAGATATAAAGTAAGAGGAAAGGGTGCACTGTTCACATTATCCCCCAAACCTTCTCTAGTAGCTAAGAAACCTGACTGAGTTTAGATGCCTAAAAGCCTTTATCTACTTGTCAGTGAATCTATGGTCTGGACCCAGCCAATGTGCAGAACATCTCTGTGCATACAGACCTGCTGCCAGCAGAAGACAAGAAAATTCATCATCCCACTTGGCATGCAGTAAACCACACAAGGCAGACACAAGATTTAGCTCAGCCTCTAAATACTGCGGTACTTAGGCAAAGCTCTATACAAGTATTTGCTAGACTTCAAACTAGCTTACAGAATGTACCTGGGAGAGGCAACTAGGACCCAAGATGCCCCCAGGAAGCCTTCAGAAGCAGTGCCCTTGGCCTCCAGGCCTTCTCTGGGCTGAACTTGCCAGTCTAGAGCATTGGGTGAGGCAAATCAATGGAAAGGTAAAAGGAAAACAAAGGCTGCTAAGGTCGCGCACTGAAGACCTTGGGAATGGTTTCCATCAAGGAGTGAAGCACGTTAGATGGAACAGAATTGCTTGGTGAGTGCACACTCAGCTGAAGGCACTGCACACGGGTTTTCTTCTGGAAAAGCTGCAGTCACCACATAAATCGATTTGAGGAGCACTGATAACCACCTAATACACATGCTCCCTTCCCTTCTTGTTTCATGCCTCTAACAGACATTCTGCACAGCCTGTTGAGGAAAAGATTGCAAGAAGGAGCATGGGGTAAGTACAAGGACTGTTTCTGCAAACTGCAGAATCACCAGAGGATTTCAGCTTTAAACAAAGCCCAGGGAGACAGAGGAGTCCACACACTGCCTGTGGATGATACCGCATGAGCTTGGACAGGGATGTTATCCAGGGGCAATGACTTCTCACCCAATCAGCTTGCATGCTAGAGCCCCTTCTCAGAGCTGCAGGGTTTCACCAAAGACTTCTTTATCTTAGTGACACACAGGCTGACATCTGGAGCTAGTCACTCAGGTTTTGCTTCATCTTTACTGCCACCAGTAACATTTTGTTAGCTTTTCTGATCACTACCACAGCTCACTGTTCGCCAGGCACCATGTTAACACCTTCCAAGAAGAACAGTGCTGCTCTGCAGAACAGTTATGTTGTTCCCATTCAAATCCACTGGCCAAACGAAATGTTTTTCAAGAACCAGAGGTCTGGGAAAAAAGAGCATCCTCTTAAATGTAATACACAGTAAAACACACCTTTCAAAGATTCCCTTTCTAATGAGGGCACCCGCAGTCACACCATGACTCCCACAGTCACCACCATGCAACCCAGTCCATTGTCACAGGCATTGGTTCTGGGAAACCAATATGAGATCAGCATCCTTTGAGAATGCAGGTGAGCAGATGCAGCTCTGATGCCACCATCCAGAGGACACAAGTCTCTGATCATTTCCAGACCATTAGCTACATGCCCTCTTATTTTGAATATTGTGTAATCTCTCCAAGAACTTGGCTTATCAGTTCAACTTTGCACTCCCTGCAAACAGGGAAGCTGTTTGTCAGAAACCTGTGCTGCTTTGCCAAAACAATCTCTGCCAAATGAGGCTCTTAAACCTTTTATTGAAGGATCCCCAGCCACTACAGTAATTTCTGCTTCCTAACCCCACTGCCACCAAGGAACCTGACTGAAATAGAGTGTAATTTTAACCACAGCAGCATTAGGAAAGCTCCTTCAGATTGTTGCACTTGCCCCAATGAACGACACTAATGTAAAGCATTTGGAGGGTTTTTTCCTTCTGCGGGAAAGGATTTCAAAAGGATGCAGTCATATCTTGTAACCTCCACAGTTATGCCAGGATGCACACTCCAATACACTTAGAATGAAGACAGGCAACTTCCTACTCCAGAGAAGAGGATTACTGCTCTTCAGCTCAAGTAGCAATTGAAACAATTTGGCTCCAGAAAAACCACTGCTGCAAAATTAAAACTGAACTCAAAGTTGTGCAGCAGAAACTAGATCTATCCAGTGCAGGGGAGAGGCAGAGCAGGACTGGGTAAGAGAGAAGGTAACAGAGGGAAGTGTGAGCTAAGAAAAAGCACGTGCAAGGGGAAAAGGTACATGCAGCCTCATCAAAAACACACCTTGTGACCACAGAAACATACTGAAAGCCGAGTTCCCAGCTGCATCCTCAGGGTAAAAAAAAGAACCTGGTTCCCAGCCCTTGTAGGCTGATAAGATAAAGATAAAACATGACCTAGCCTGTCCTCTGATGACAGGCTTGATCAGATTTGGAAGACACATTTAGACCCAGCTTGCCCCCAACCCTCATTCCCACAGCACACTCAGTGTCTACAGTTACCAGCAGCTCCCCCCTGAAGACAAGACCAAACCCCTCTCTGCCCA
Source organism: Oreocharis arfaki (assembly GCA_013398015.1). Lineage (NCBI taxonomy): Eukaryota > Metazoa > Chordata > Aves > Passeriformes > Paramythiidae > Oreocharis > Oreocharis arfaki. Next base: position 82,087 of record VZRR01001816.1, read on the forward strand.
TCAGTTTGCTGTGAGGGTTCAAGGGGACCAACAGCTGCCAGAGCCTTGACACTAGACTGCTGCAAAGCCAGACTTTCCAGAGCAGGGAAGAGACTGTGCTGAAGCAAGGGGGAGGGAAAAAAACCCAAAACAAACCCCAAACAAAAAACCACCACACAACAAAACACAAACAAACCAACCCAAAACAACCCACTAAACCCTTTCCCCTACCATTGGAAAAATACTAAAGCTGAAAATCTGATCAGGCTACAGCAGGCTAGAGTCAGGATTCTTTATCGTAATGTTGTGCCTATCTAAACCATATACAGGAACACTGGAAGGAAGGAGACACAGGCCATGGCACCGTGTCAGGCTAACACAAAGAACAAAGCCTGTACAGAAAGGCAGGGCAGCACATCACTGAGAAGAACCTAAAACCCACTTCCATCCCACAAGTCAATATGTGCTTGTTGAATTCAGGAAGTGCCTTTCGCTGTTTCAAGAACACTTAATACCTGTTTGTTGCTGCCCTACAGAACAGCATTGCATTCCCTCAGCCAAATAGTCCATTGTTTGTGTTGGAGCAGAGATGTTAACACACTATTTGTGCCTATCACTCAGAACCTGCTATGGCTGGCTGAAAGACGTGGGGAAGCACCAGCAGACTTCCAGCAAGGAGCTGCGTGGCAAGATGCAGAGCTAGCAGGTGTGCTATGGAGTCTGCAGCAGGCTCAGCAAGTCAAGCTTTCTCCTTGCAGTAGCAGAGGCTGCCAGCTACAGCCACCACTTGAAAAAACAAATTGAGGAAGTTGGCTGATTTCTCTTATTTTGGTACTCAGAACGCAACACTGGCCACAGAAGAGTTCCTGGAGAGAACCAGAGCCAGGAAAGAGTCAGTGTGGTGCCAGGAGAGGAGCACAACAGGACAAAAAAAAAAAAAAAAAANCAGCAAGTGACCTGGGGAACAAAGACCTTACTTTGAGGCTGCTGCCTAGCCGCGTTCTGGGGTCAGTTTTGTTCACGTGCTTCTAAGCACTGTCCTTTTTCCTATGCTCAGGATAGAGGTTAACTCTCGCCCACCTCCCCAGGTGACCATCCTCACCCACTCACTGTCCCTGCGCACCTGGGGACAGGCAGCATGGGGCTGGAGTGCCACCTTCCGGCAAGCAACCGGCAGCGCGGCCTCTCCTCCTTGGAGCCGGGCATGGAACACGCACCCTCCCGCAGCCAGGCACAGAACACTCTCTGCTCCACAGCCCTTGCACTGCCTCTATTTCTGCTTCTCCTTCCCCTGGCCTCACTTATTGCAGAGGCTGCTTCAAAGAGGCAAGCAAAGTGACATGGTCTAATTCCACATAGGACAAACGGCATGGCTCCTGGCAGGTTGGTGCTGGAGCAAGAGGAGACAAGGATTACAGCTGCTCCCATGATCAGACATTTCCCCAGATCTCAGCAATGTGTCTTGGGTCAGATCTCAGCATCCTCAAAAAACAAGCGCAACGATCACCTGATGATCCACTCAAAACCACCCCAAAGGTCCAGCAGGACACTCAGGAAGGAGAAAGCCTGACTGTTTTTTACATGCTTCATCCACCTCCTGGCATCAGCCATGCACATCCTGACCACTACCAAGGAGTGTTAACAGGCCCCAATGTGCCTGTCTTATGTGAGGTTATCCAGGTGTCCTAAGAAGGCAAAAAAGGTAAGTACATACAAAGACATCCAGCAGCAGTGAGTTTCAAAGCTGGACATGCTACAAAACATTTCCTTCCATTTTGAGACAGACACACCTCCTACAATCCCACTCAATGTCAAAAATCTCTGTTTACAACTCAAAAGAGGTCTTGGTGAACTCAAGCTTTCCTCCTGCAGAAGCCAGCCCTGCTCAAACTTTCCACATCTTTCCTACTATTTTTTATTTCACTTCAGCCTGTATACTATTAGCACAGAGATACATCCAGTTGAGCACAATTTCTTCTTCTGACCACCTGGTGCCTCAATTGCCCTGAGCTGTCTACCAGGAGCAGTCATTTCCTGCTCAAGTTTCATTAACTACACTAAAAGAATGGAGCGGGAAATAGTCGTGTTCAAAAGGCAAATATAAATCACCCCTCATGTGTGTGTGCACCCAGAGTGAAAAATCAAGTGGCACAGGCTTGTCCCAGCGTCCTCCAGGCAAGCAGGATGACACAATACCACTGGGTGCACAGGCACAAAATCCCCAGCACTGCCAACATCCTTTGGCTGAACATTTTTACAGTGCTGCCTCCACACAAGCCTGAGCTAGATGAAAGCCACCGGCACAAGTATCTGCTACCAGCTCCAAAAAGAGCTGATCTCCACTCCAACTATTTGGGCCACACATGGGCAATTTTACACTGTCAGCAAATCTCTGAAAATTTCTGTCCCCTGACCCAAACCAAGACCTACTACAACTCAAGGGACAGTTTCAGGGAACACAGTCTGAAAGTCACATCTGGTCTACCCTCTTTTCTACTAGGCCTGTCACCAAATACTAGGTTTATCAAGAGAAGATACTAAGACCCACTGGGCAAAAGCAGCACCTTCTCCAAACTCCTTGTGGTTCACTTTATCTTCTGTTTTAACCTGTCTGTGGTGTCATTACAAGTTATTAGAGATTCTAATATCCTGACAGTGACTCCCACCTTGGACCAGTCAAAGCTGGTAACACCTTCTCTACTTCAACAACACCCCACTGTGCGATGAGTGCAGACTCAGAGGAGACTCCTCCATCAGTGCTGTGGCAGAACCACGACAAAAACTGAACTCTTGGACTCCTTGCACAAAAGACTCTACAAGAGAGTGCAGCCATTCCATATGGGAAAACAGCTTTTTCCTGCTTCACCTTTCGCCTTCCTCTAGGCAGCACTGCAGACAGTGGCATTATAGCAAATCTTGCAGGTGAAAAGGAAAAGAGGAGATAAGAGCGAAGACAACTTGAAGGAACATTCTGTGCTGAACAGAACCAACATATTCAAGAAGAGATTATGCAGTAGCAAGAGAAAGAGGTATCTGCACAGAATCATGTTTTGCTGTAGAGAACTCATCAAAATCACAATGACAGAAGCAGAACAAGATCAAAGTCAAATCAAGCTGAGGGCAGAACACCAATTTTAAAAAGTGATTCCAACAGCTGGTAAGAACCAGCCTTTCTGGCTTAAGGTCTTCAAAACTCGAGCTGGATGTAGACACTAGATAAAAGTCAACAGGACTGAAGAGGGAATTGGATTTCCATGGCCATCCACAGCCTTCCTACCAAGTCAGGCAGTGTGTAACCAAGGCAGGCATGGTCTGAGACCTTTGAGTTCATGTTTTCCACACACTGGTTTTCAAAGTGAGACTGCTAAGCAACAGTAAAGTTTTAAAGTTAGAGATATTGGTGTGCTGCCCAAACTATTTCCTTTAAACAGATATTACAGAAGCATTAGTGATTACTATGATAATTCCAGAGACATTTTCATAAGCCTGTAACACTGCAAAGGAAAAGCAACGGTGGAGGACCACCCACCTAATATTGCCAAGCCCAAACAGCGCTGATGTCTTTACAGAAAATTCAAGATGGGCAAAGAAGTGTTTTAAGAGTTAACTTGAGAGAATAGAAGAGATTGTTCCATACAATTAAGATGATGAACTAGAAATTGCCTCATTCATTGCAAACACTGCTGCAAAATGGGAGCTTAGTAATGTCTTGTTCCATATTTGGGTCCAAACACGAAAACTCCAGAAATTTTACTGATAAGCTTATAAGTAAAAACAATTTCTTAGAAAACAGGAAAGGCTTAGGAGGCAGGTCTAACACAGTGACCCAGAAAATAATAGATATGAGCCACTGGGTTAGAAAGTGAGATAGTGGCAGCAGCCAGACACAGAAACGAGTGAACACAAAGGCACATGGCAGAGAGACGGATGTTTACTCAATATTTGCAAATGCAGGAGATGACACAGATAGATGAAAATTTTAATTTTTTCCATCAACCACAAAGGTCTTTCTACATCAGCCTGCATCATTCAAAAACCTGTAGCTGGTAGGCAGGATAACACACACACAACTGCCAAAAATGCAAGATTAAACATCACTTGCCTGAGTGCTTGCAATGAGCCCAGGCTCACTGTACCAGAGGTGACGCATTAACTATCCCACTTGAGAACAGAGTATGATCTCCTCCTCAGAAATGTAAGGTAAAGTCACGTTCTACTGAACCAGAAACTCACTTTCGTCCATGAGACATCCCCTTTGTGGTTAGAGGAGACCATTGGCTGAGCAGTTTGCAAGCCAAACTAGAGCTTACAGGAACATAGACTAAGGGAAGGAAAAAAGTCAATTTTACTTCCATATTTCAAATGCAAGCTAGGCCAACTGGTATCCCTCCGCCACTAGCAATTCCATTTTTTTATCAAAGAAAACAAGAGCAGCACACTGGGAAGCAGAGAGTTGTGCAAAACCTCTGGGAGAAGATACCTCAAGACTACTGGGCTATTTCAAGCTTTTCACATGAGCTGAACCTGCTGTGGAATCCCCACGTGTTTCCATGAACTGACAGAGACGTGCTGAGACCGCTGCAGCCCTGTGTTTCCCTGCTGTGCATTCCAGGCCCTGCCTTCCCCTAATGCTGGCATTTGCTGGATCCCACTGAGCTGTCCAAGAAAAACAAACGAGTCAAAGGTTAACCCCGAAAGGGAAAAGTTTTTCAATTTTCGGCCAGCTCAACTCCCTGAACCAGTTTGTGGTGGTGCCAGAGGAAGGCCTACAGGCCCTGGGATAAGACAGGAGAATCACATCAGCCCTGATGAAGGCTGATCAACCACAGTGGCTCAGAACTAGCAGGCAACTGCTGTAATGCACATGCATGGCACGTCTGTGTTTTGTGGCAGGATCACAGTTTTAAAAAGCCAGGAACATTTAACTCGAGAGACAAAGATAAATCACACCTCTAAGACACTGAATTGATACTGGGATGGAAGGCAGCCAAGCAGCTGTACCAATGGAGCACACGGTCCCCGGGAGCAGAAGCCTTTAACAACACAGCAATACGATGCTACTGGTTTGAGACCTCCAGATACAACCAAAGTCATTCCATTCAAGAAACATAAAACACAGCAGGCACAGGGCTGAGAGTAGAAAGTTGGTCAGAGAGCTCTCACAACTGGAAGTATACCAGCACTTCAAATGCTGCTCATGACCAGCTGGTACTCACGTGATAAAGTCCAGAAAACTTGCCAGGGGCTCATATGCATGGTTCCTCATGTGACGGAACTCCACCACCATCTTCTCCTTCAGCTTGTCATCAATGACGGACACAGTGAGTGGGGAGGCTTCATTGGCCAGGAAGTTCCCATAGTCTGTGCTCTGGAGGTGCAGCTTCAAGTCTGAAAAAGAAAGAATAATTCCACTCTAGAGGGTTTTGGGTTGAATTAGGGGTTTTTTTCAGCATAGCCAAGAAAGCTGTTGCTCAGCACTTCTCTAGGCACCCTCTTCTCTGAAAGATAACCTAGACAAAACCCATGTGCTAAGTCACACACTTATATTTCTGCTCAGTTTTATCATGGACAACCCAAATGAAGGAAAAGATCAGTGATAAACACCTACTTTTATTCTCTTAATCTTGTCTAGCCTCTGTTTTCAGATAGCCACTCCAAGGCATCAGTTCCGTATCAGCCTTGCCTCATCTTAAAGACAAATCTGTGACACCATCTGTGTAACTGAGCACACACTGGTGCCAGCTGTTCACTGTGCTAGGTCAAGGCAGAAGCTTACTGATTTTCTAGGAGGTATTTGCTAGAAATCTTGGGGGAGGAAAAAAAAAAATCACTTAAGCACTCCGTCTAGCCGAAAGGGCTCTCTGGTTGCAGGCTTCTCTGAAGAAATCACAACCAAGAACCTAACTGCACACACAGCAAGTCTCCCCAGATCTAGTGATGTGGAGGCATCTGTAAAGCTTTCAAAGCCAAAAGGACAGAAACAGCAACTTAGATATTATAAAACATCTTGGTCTTACATTATCAAAGCAGCCCAGCTAACTGTGCTGGTAAATAGAATTCAGGCATTAATAGGTAGAGAGGGACTAGTGAAGACGAGGCCATTGAAATCCATCTCACACGGTAGGCAATCCCTGCTCAGGATGTAAGAACATGCTCAAACTTCTTCCCCTTCTCCAGTTTCGAGCAGAGGAAACCTTTGTTTCCTCTGTTACCCCTGCTGCAGGTCAGGTGCCCAACCAAGCTGCAGCCCTGGCCAACAAGCAACCACAACACGCTGAGTTCTGTTAAGATAAAAGCCCTATTTGAGCCAAAAGCATTTAAGTGTCTCTATGGAAAAACTGAATCCAGAACTAAGGAACGTCATATAATTCTACTCCTCAAAGCTCTACTAGTTGAGTTGGTACACAATGTTCATCTCCCTTCAGCTTCACCTCAGAGGGCCAGTTAGGCAAGCATCCTCCCAGGAATTCAAGACCTTTATGGGGTAAGGAGAGGAGCTGGAAGCGTTGAGTCAAACCAGATGTGAACACACCATCCAGAGAAAACAAAAAAAGACACTTCTCTCTGATTTTTCTGAAGCAGCAGCGCTGAGGCTGCCTTTCCCTTCCACTGAGCCATACAAGTCCTCAGCATTATGGCACAAGCATCCACGGCACCAAGTTCAGAGCAAGGACTCAGCCTGGTTTGAGGAATTAGATCTTTTGACATTACACCCAGCCAGGGCATGAGCTGGAGCCTCCTCAGGCTCCAACCTGAGCCTGTGCAGCATGATACTGTTCTCAACCCAAGGGATGCAGGGGTCAAACAGCTTCCAAGCCAACTGACTCTTCTGGGTATTTCCAAGGAAGTCTAGCAAAGATGGTTTTGACCCAGCACTCTTCAGTTACAAAGATGTTCCCACTGCTCAGTGTTGCAGGAAATGGAGTTTATAGGGAGGGAAAATAAAGGCCAGAGACTTAAATACCACTCAGTTCGTCAAGTTTCTCAGTGGTTTACACGAGCGTTTTGGGGGCACCTGTAGAAAGAAAGGGATTCTGCCCCTCTAGTCTGCTCTGGTGAGACCCCACCTGCAGCACTGCATCCACCTCTGGGGTCCTCAGCACAGGAGGGACATTGAACTGTTGGGAAAAGGTCCAGAAGAGGCTACAAAGATAATTAGAGGGATAGAGCATCTCTCCTATGAGGAAAGGCTGAGAGGACTGGAATTGTTCAGCCTAGAGAAGAAAAGGCTCTAGGGAGAGCTTATTGCAGCCTTCCAGTATCTGAAGGGGCTATAGGAGAGCTGGAGAGGTACTTTTAACAAGGGCATGGAATGACAGGGCACGGGGTAATGGCTTCACACTGAAAGAGACTTTAGATTGGATATTAGGAAGACATTCTTCCCTGAGGGGGTGGTGAGGCACTGGCACAGGTTGCCCAGAGAAGTTGTGGATGCCCCATCCCTGCAATTTTTCAAGGCTAGATTGCTCCAAACCTTGTCCAGTCTGGTCTGGCGGAAGGTGTCCCTGCCCATGGAAGGGGGTTTGGAATAAGATGGTACCTGAACTATGTCTTAATGAGTTTTTGTCCCACTTTTTAAAGCTCTTGAACGATGAGCTTTGGAGTCTGAGTGGAAATTAAGTTCCTGACAGATCAGGACTTTATTAATTTGCTTTTAGCAGAAACTAGAGAAAACATGGAGCAAAATTGATCAATTAATATGTTCAATGAATATGACAGAAAAGGTCCTGGTAAGAGTATTACACCCATAAACTCAGATTGCAAGGGAGGGCACAAGGAACTGCAGTAGTTGCATCCATATACCTCCTACTTGCAGTTTCCTGTAGTTGTGCAGAGCTCTAATGGAAGCTAAGCCTGCCCAAAAAGGCATGTGATGTTTTTTTGCAGCTATACAGGACCTTGGAGAGGAAGCAGCTATTGCACATCCTACCAGATTTGCCTTCAGTAGAGAAGCTGCCAAAGCTTGTTTCCTCAAGTCCAACACCACTGGTTTGGTTTGGTGTCATCACAACCTGAAACTCCACTTTTGAGGTTGCAAGCAGCTGCTTTGCTATCCTGTCACTTGATGCTACAGACACAGTGACACAAAAATAAGAGTTTGCTGTACTTGCAGGAAGTCAGAGCTGCACTGCATCTAGACCAGAGGCACACAGGCTGCACGTTGTGCAGGCTCTCCTTCAACAACTCTGAGCAAGCTCCCATGAGCTGCTTGGCTGGAACATTCTGCCCTGCTCCATGAAGGGGTTGTCCCCTCAACTATACAGCACAAGAGCCAGCACATTATGTTGCAACTGGAATAAGGGCCATGTTTATATAACACTTGGAATTCAATTTCACAAGGAAGGCCAGCCACAAACTGCAGAACAAAACTTTTCTGAATCTCTTAGCATCCAAGCAGACAAAACGGAACATATTTTCCAAAAATTGGACCGGATTTATGAACCCTGACTCAGTGCATCCCACGGTGTATCAGTGCTTTACACTAGCCTGTCCTCCTCCAGCTGCTGGGCCAGTCACCAAGCCTCAGTCAAGACGGTTTGAGAGCTTTTAATAGGACCATTCACATGTCAAGCTTCTCATATGAGAGCAAACTAATCCCGTGGTTTCACAAATCTGCTGCCAGAAGAGCTGTCCCAGTAGCACGGCGACTAATAAATGGACCCACTGCTGAGCAAGCCCCAAGCTCTCCAAAAGCTCAGGTTCCTAACACAAGCTTAGACTGAGCTGGAGTTGGCCTCTGGCAGCAAGAGCAGCACCTTGGCAGGGGCAGCTGCCAGAGATCCCACACGCTGCATGTCGATAAGACATTGGCTGCAAGGTTTTTGCCGTGCCTCTTCCCCAGTTGCTGCTGAAAAGGAGGGAGACCTGCACCTAGAGCCCAGCCCCTCCTGATGAGCTCCTTCAGATACTGACTAACAAGAGCACATGGCCCCAACTCAGTGATTGATTTAATTTAAGAGATACATTGGCCTGTTTTGGCATTTTTTCAAGTGGTTCACACACTTTATGTAACAGACTGAGCCAGCATTTGGCAAGGGAGCACTTGAATGACCACAAAACTTTTGTTCCCTCTCCTCCCCTGCAAAACCTAGGAAATTATGGCCAGGTCACAGCTCCCAGAAAGCTGCCTCATGCAAGAACAGAACCATTTGTCAGCCTTTTTCAGCTGGGTAGGTAGTGCTTGGGATTGCCATGACATGTACTTACAGCCACCTCCTATCGACTCTCAGATCAGGCCCTCCGGTTTTCGTGCAGCTGCCTGTACACGAGTCACAAACACAACCAGAGCTTAATTTAACACACTGCTGTGCCAACACCTTGATATTTCAGATGACATCTTCACAAGAAACTTTATAGCCACACTAATGCAACTACCCTCTCCTGCAAGTTTGCTTTGACGTAACAAGGAACCAAGCCATTAGTCTGTCAGACATCTGTCAGTCAAAGCCTTTCCTGTAAGCCCTGCTCAGACAGAATGATCCACGGCCCCATCAGCTCAGACTTCCAACCCTTCCTTCTTTCCTGCTGTAACTGCATTGCAGAGCTCTGAATCAAGTTAAGGGCTCAAGCACTTCCAGGCAAGGACTGATCTGTTTTCTCATGCACAGGCACAGAATCAGCTTCCGCAACTTTCTGAGCTGAACTGATGTTTTCACAAAAATTATCTGCTGTAACCCCGACATCTTCCTCCAAAGCACCTGGGGCCATCATCGCCTATATAAAAAATTAAAATATCATTTGCCATCTCCCAGGCTGGAGGCAGTAACGCAGCTGAGGGATTACATAGCAGTCTGCAGATGAGCTACACCGCCCACGTCTCCCTTCAGGAGACTGCAGTCATTACCAATTGCCTTGTTGCTGTTTGTTTGGTCTGTTTATAGCCACCTCAGACACTCCTGAAGCCAATTCTCTGATATCTCGCTGAAGAAGAACTCAGAGGCCCTTTGTTCCCTGCAGAATTTAAGACCTTTCCTGTGGTTGCACACCACCAGCAGTGACGTGCTACCTCTTCTCTGTTGTGAGGCAGCAAATTCATCTGGGCCACAGTCAGACACAGAGATGCATCATCTTTGGCTCTTTCCTCCACCAGTATCTCACCTCCGACTTTTCACCAGTTCGACATGCCCTCAGCACCAAAGAGCAACCTGCATTTCTAGCCCATCCCTTCCTGGGGCTGAACTCACTCCACTCAGAGCTTCAAACTCAGCACAGCCAGGTCATGTTCCATTGGAAGCCCCTCAACCAGGCAGCCCTTTCCTAATCTGTCCAAAAGGCAAGGTAACCCCTCCTCATCCGCCTGCACCCCCAATAAGCTTTTTTCCTCCTCCAAAAGCAGACTGCTCTAAGTCACTCTGTAACCTCACAAGTCCAGTGCAGGACATCAGCCCAGCACCTGGTACAGGGGATAAGGGAGAGGCAACAAATCATTCAGAAACTAAAACAAACAGGGCACAAAACAGTCTCATGCTGCAGGATATGACAGCTGAGGAAAAACAGCAAGATGAAAGCACTGACACTGCCGAGCAGCAATACCTGCCAGGAAACCCAGACACCATCATCACCATCAAGGGGCAGGACCCAAACAAGGGCTGAAGCTGCACCAGTACGGGAGAAGCAGCTGACCTCAGCCGCTGCCTGAAGCTTAGCTAGGAGAAGCTATGAAGCAGGTCTCTGCCTGGTAAAGGAGGCCAGAACAAACAGCAAAGAGCCTCTGCTGAACCCTGCAGGAAGCCAGTGACCACAGTGTTTGTTTGCCACCATCATCTAGCAGGCTATGGAAGTGCCATCTTTCTTCCAATAAATGATGTTTTCCTGGAGCTTGTTTTAACAGGACAGTTGATGAAACAGCCACAACCAGTAGTTACACTCATACAGGATGCAGGACAAAGCAGCAGGACAAAGCAGCAGGACAGCATTTTGGATACTGTTCTGTTGCTGCACGAGCAGTCAGCATTCACAGGACAGGAATGGTCTGTACTCTCCTCAGGTCTCACTGTGCCTCTACAATCTGCCTCCTCCGGCAGAAAAAAGCTCTTGGGGCCAGGGAACAGTTCTGCTGCACAGTCCCAGCACACTATGGTCAGCTTTTCACACAGGGCTCCAAAATACCAGGAGAGTGACAAATCATCATTGTGTGAATGACAATGAAAGGTTCCCACCACATTATGGCTTGGCTTCTACATCCCCCCTCCCCGAGTTCAGACTGAACCACTCTTGGAGTTCAGGATGGATCTAAGCCTGGTTACACTCTGGGACCACCAAGGGGCCTCTCCTTGCTTGGTAGTACAGTAAAGGAGCTGCACAGAAAGGACCTATGTTGTTCCTCCTACAGCCAGGAGAATACCATGAGCTCCACCAAAAGCACTCTTAAAGTCAGTCTGGAGCTCTACAACATCCCTACACAAGAGAGGACACACGGCCCATGTGGTTATGCTGAAAGAGAAGCCCAGCTCCAACCTTCTGGGGCCTAAATTCCAGGACCACAGTGATAAAATGGAAAAGAGACCGGAAGCACAGCCTCTCCTGCTCTTCTCTCAGTGAAAGGAGATTTGCTGAACACCTCAAAGCAACGGCAGCCTGCAGGGGAGAAAATGATCCTTGGGACAATGAAAACAAAAGTACACACTGCACTCAGCCTGGTGTGCAGAAAACAAACCACATGGACAGATCCCATTCCTCCACGTGCATGCCACTGTTTCCATGGTATCCAAGTTCCCAGCTGTGCCAACTGCACGGACTGAGGCACAAGCACCCACAGAGTGGTCGTGCTGGAGATGCACAGTCTCTGGAAGGCCTCTCCCAAAAGAGGCTCACAAGCTCGAGCCAACTCCCCACCACTGCTCAGCCTCATCACCCAGCTAGAAGGTGACACATCCTGCTGCTGGATTTCACCCACCAATCACCTCTACAACACTGGCAGGTCAGAAAGAAAGCAGCTTTCTACACTGTTGCTCTGGAAGCAAGAAGAAGCAGTAACAATAGGAGGTTCAGGAACACTGACCTAAGGGTAAAAACATTCCTGGTGCAAGATGCTTTTGTGCACTTCTTGGGTTCCACGTGCTTTTTGCAGAAGGGAGCTTTGCAGACCAACAGTAAAGCCAGTTGATAACCTACATTCCAGTCCCAGACTGAACTCTGCTGCTTAAAAGCATCACCACTGTTCAATGTATCAACAGCTTTTCATTCTCCTGACAGCATATCAGACCTCTTACAGGCCACCACAGCTTGAGGAGCTGCAGACGACTCGCCAATCTTTTGACAGTAGAAATCTGGGTGACTCCTAAGTTTGGTTGCCCCAAACCAATTCCACTCAAGCACAGATCCATGCTCGCACCACTGGAGCAGAGGAAAGCAGCTCCAGGTCCTTCACTGACACCTTGTGTCAGAAGCAGGAACTGGATACAACAGCGACCACCAGGCAGGTTCCAAACGCTCCCAGCTTGGGTGCACAGCACAGGGCCTCTGGCTGAGAAACAACTAGACTTTTGGAGCTGAAAGAAGGGTTTAAATGTGTTATTGCTACAGGCTTTAAGAGAAAGCTTAAGCCAAAACAGTTCTCACACACATCCCTTCAATCTTGGACATGTTTTTCTGCACTTCTTAAGGCCAGCTCAGGAGCCTGCCTGACCACAGACAGCCCATTTGGCCCTCTGACTCAACAAGAAGGGAGAGCTTGGATTAGGTTACCTTGTGATCAGACAAGCAGAGACAACAGAGGATCACCCAGAAAAGCATGATTTCCACCCTTCCAGCAGCACTAAACTGCCAGCCTAAGTCCTGAAGAGGAGAAGTCAATCCTTTTATGCTTCCAGACCGATCTGGGCACACGAGAGGGAGCAGCATTTCAGACCTGGAAGCACATCATCCTCCAAGCAGCCAGACACCCAATTCCCAGGGCCAGACCCAGACCAGCCTTGGTCCTTCAGGCTTTCTCCACGGCCAAGGCAATCACTTGCTCCGAGACTGGGACTAACTGCAGAGCCGGACACGCGAGAGGCGGCAGCGTAGACAAAACAGAGAGTAGAGAAGAATGTATCAGTAATTCATGCCCCAGTACATATTTTGGCTGCTAACACATCAGCCACTGCCTGGATTTAGTGCAGACATGCATCTGGGAGAGAAAGAAACATGTTAAATATCTGTGGAGCACAGAAAACAAGTATTGAAATGGGAAAATCGGCACTAAAAGGACAGAAGAAAGAAATGGTTTGACCAGAGACCTACGTAAGTAATAAAAAACAATGCTCCTTTGAAGGAAAACCCCTCTCCAAAAGCATGCTAAGCAGGAGCACAGCAAGCCAAGTGAAGGAGGAACAAGACTGGCAGTGAATTTGGAAGAGCCTTTGGGTTCCGAATGAAGCGTGACCAGGAGCACAGCAGCGGCTGCCACCAGAGAGCTGCTGGGGACAGAACAGCTACAATACCACGACAAACATACGGGAACTCCAACGTGACTCATTCCAAATGCAGCCAACACCACTCCAAGGCAGAACTAGGTTTAAGCAGCTTGGTTCAGAAAGCAAGAAACGGAGAGAAAAGAGACGTTCCAAGTACAGACAGACTCCAAAGAGGAAGTTATCTGCAGGAAAGGTGAAAAAGTCATAGTTCAGGGCATGCTGAGATGGGTGACTACCAAGAGAGCAGAAGTAACTCCCACTGCTCTCTTTCAGGCCCTGGGCTACACAGCAGGAATGACAGTGACTGCTGCAAGCAAAAAGCTGCAGAAAAAGAAAAGTGGAAAAGGAGCTTCTGTCCTAAGTAAAAACATCCTGGGAATTTTTAAGGTAGAGACTGGGGCACAACACACTACTCTGTTCCCATTCTGTTGTTACCTGAAGTGAGCACATCCAGGTAACTTGCATCCAGGGTTCAGCTGGCCAGGGATTCATCTAAACAGTCAACGTCAATTAACCACTTGAAAATGTTGTCTAGATAAAACTGATGCTTAACTAATATTCTTAGAAGAAAAAATGATACTATAATTGCAGTTCCCCTGATCAAAACAACCAACATCTCTGGACATGTGTGTTTCTAGTTTATTTCAAGACAGGCCTGGTTTTAATCTTTGTGATTTGTCATCCAGCTTCCAGACACCAAAGAGTGAAAACTGCTAAGCAGGTCACTGATCAGAGGAACGGTTTAGTGCCAACTAATTAAGACGGTGAGCTGACCACAGGTGATCATAGAACTACAGAATAGTTTGAGCTGGAAGGGACCTTTAAAGGCCATGTAGTCCAACCACCTGCAATGAGCAGGGACATCTTCGATTAGACCAGGTTGCTCAGAGCTCCATTCAACCTGGCCTTGAATGCTTTCAAGAATGAGGCATCCACCACCTCTCTGGGCAACCTGTGCCAGTGCTTCACCACCCTCACTGTAAAAAAAAAGAAATCCTCACAGTCCTCTAAGTTTGTACACAGTAATCTAGAAAAAAGATAATGGCTGGAAATCAGAATTAGCCTCGAAAGAGATCTCAAGATCACAGGTGAATTTACTCAGATGTGCACTGGATTTTTTTCTACTAGTGATCCTTCAATAACAGCAGGTACTTTCCTAGGTGACCCGATCTCCTTAAAAACTAATCATGGGTATCAGGGATCTTAGATTATACCAATACCCTTATTTCAGGCCTTAAAAAGGCTTCCTGCCCTTTAGAGAGTGAAGGCACTAACAAGTTTCACCAACAGCACCTGTCAAAACCCACCAGGCTCCCAGCACCGGGAGGGCACAGGTAGATGGCCACCTGAAAAAAGCAGTGGGAGCCCAAGTTCCCTTAAACCGCTGTATCAGCTGCTGCAATAACACGGCCGGGCTGACCGGGAAACTGAGTCAGCTGAGGCGGGGTGAGGGGACAGGACGGGACACGAAGTGCGTCCTCAGTCATAGGGTGCAGAGGGAACAGAGCCTCATAAACGCCGCTATCGGCTCTTTTCCCCACTGCCAGGCAGCCTCTCGCCTCCCCACAGCCCCCCACCATCCGCCCTCAGCCCGGCCATTCCCCTCAGGATGGCGGGGGGGAGGAGGCTGTTCTCGCTCGCCCCAGGCCTCCACCACCACTCACCCTCCAGGCTCTCGCACTGCACCAGGTTCACGTAGTCGCCTTGCCGGAGTACCCCCGCTTTAAAGCCGCGCACCAGCCCTTCCAGGTACCCGTTATCCACGTTAAAATAGAGCTCCGGGAAACACGACATGGCGGCGGCGGCGGAGGTAACGCTCCCGTCTCGTCGCCGCCGCCTCACGTGACTCGCGGCGGATCACGTGGCCGCGGCCCCTTCCCGGCAGCCCTTGCGAGGCGGGAACGGCCTGAGGCGATGGCGGCCGCCATAACCCTGTGCCCGCCGTACCCCGGCTCCGGCTGCCCAGCGCCAAGCGTGAGGTTCCCCTTCACTACACCTAAGCCACCATGAGCGATACAGGCAGAAGAAGAACACAAGTAAAGTTCGCAATGTCGCTTCCTGCCCAGACACTACTTCTACTAGTCAGGAAATACCTAGCCAGGTAAAGGGCTGTGCAGGAGCTGCTCTGTAACAAAATAAAATAATTTTTTGATGTAGGAGTGTTGCCAAATGTGGGATACGTCAAGGTTATCTTAAGGCTGGATGTTCTTTGATGCAAGATCTCTGTTTGCTTTCAAGCCTAATCAGGAAAAAAGGAGACCTAATCAGTGGAGCAGGTAGCAGCCAGCATCCCTCCCTCAAGAATATCCTGAAACAAGCTTTAAGGATGTAGTAAGTCAAGATGTTGGTATATGTCAATGTGTACATTGTTAAACTGGTGAAATACTTGAGGTCTATTTATCCTAGAGCTGAGCTATCTTCATTGTAACACTAAAAATCACGCCTGGGAGTCAAAAAGACCCTGCCCAGGTGAAGACCCTTTCCCTGAGCATGAGTGGAAGTTAGCGGGGGTTTACATGATTTCTATGGAAACTACTAACCAATCTTAATAGAGGGGCTGTGTTTGGGAAATTTCTAACCCTGAACTTCTCTGTGTAAATAATGGCACGGAAAGTCCGGCGGGGTGTGCTGGATTTATGGGATAGCACCGAGCACCCAGGCCGGGGCAGCTCTGAAATAAACAGTCGGTGTCTCTCTGGAGCGTGTCACTGTCGGCTCGGTGCACACCAAGGAACCAACCCGATTTTGTGGGCAACAGCAGCGTAGCCAGAACATCACCAGGGGCACCCCTGCTGCTGAAACACCACTTATGTAGCTGGGAAAGGCATATTTGGTTTGACATGGACGTGTCCTGAAGTGTCCGTTTGGATGCTGTGCCCAGCTGTGCACAGGCCACCCTCACCTTGCTGCCACCCCTCTCCCCTGGGAGCCCGAGCGGACACATCGCACCATTCCCACTCCACAGTGGCTTTTGCAAAGGGCTGGTTTATTGGAGCTGCAGAGAAGGAGGCACACACAGGGGCGAGGAGCTGGCAGCCCCAAGGGGATTAGTTCTTGCCGCAGGGGAGGTTGGTGCTGATTTTCCTGCAGTAGCAGAAGGCGTTGAAGAAGCGGCAGTAGCAGGTGGCACAGGGGTCACAGCAGGGGATCTGGTGGCCGAGGCAGGACTCCAGGAGACGGACGCAGCGGCGAGGGGAGCGCTCCTCACGGCCCGCAGCTTGCAGTTCTGTGGATGATGCCTGCAGGGCAGAGAGGAGGAAGAGGAGGGGAAGAGCTGGTCCTGGACCACTGTGCCAGCAATAAAGAACTGCATGGGAGAGAGCCAAGAGGGGCTGCTGAAACCTGGCACTGCCAGCAGCAGAGGCTTCTGTTGTGTTCAACTCCAGGCTCTAATTTCTGTTGGAAATCACTGCTGAGCCCTGTGGGCTCTGCAGGCATTGCTGCCTCATCTATGGTGTCTCAAGGCCTTTCTGCACACATTTATTTTCAAGCACAGCCTGCATGGTGCTCTACCTTCTGCCCAAACAGAGGCACCAGGGGCTGAGCCAGGCAACATAGGGCACTGCCCAGCGAGCTCCTGCTCTGCAGAGGCTTCCTGGGCTGTACTTGAGGTTAATTAAATGGATTACAGGAGCACAGCCTTGGACCACCCTCCTTTGAGTGCTGGAGCCCCTTGCAAGGCTGGGCAGCCTCAGCTCATCCCAGCTCCTCAGGTGATGGACAGACAGTCCTGTCCCAGGCAGCACCATGCTGGGCTCCAAACTGCCCCAGCCCCAGGGACACGGAGAAGGCTGCTGTGGCCTGAGGCCATCCTGCTCTTTGGGGTGTGTGTAAGAAAGCGCAGGGAGCATACCTGTGGTTCCAGCAGGCTTCCTCTCTGCACAAGGTCACCATCAGCTTCTTGGACCGCCAGGGCCATCTGCTCAAACCCCAGCCTTGGGAGAGCTCCTGCAAGATACAGAGAGGCTGGACAAGAAGGCTGCTGGCGGGTCAGCTCTGATTCTTCTCCCTTTGCTCGTGTGTCCACACAAAAAAAAAAGCCCCACTCCCTGTGGGCTGCCAGGCTGCTCTCACTAGCCAGGGCCAGGAGAAGCTGTGCTGCTTTAAGGGGATCCCCTAACTCTGGGTGTGGGATCCCCACTTCAGTTTTGGGGCCCTGGGCTTTCCAGCGAGCAGCTGGTGGGGGTCAGTGAAGAGCAGGCGGCCACAGGACTCACCTGCCAGCTCTGCAGACACCTCCTTGACTTTCCGCTGCACGCTGGCGTGGCGGGCTCTGTCCACCCCCTCCAGCCCACCACTCGCCTTCTGCAGGTGGCCACAGCTGAGGTCAGTAGTCCTGAGATCCAGGACAGCCTGGATCCCCTGCAGCAGCCCACAGCACAGCAGCAGCACGTTCAGCATGGTCCTGGCAGACAACCTGTGCAGAGGGGCCCAGTGAGCATCAGCCCACCTGCTGGCAGCCTGGCCTGTCCCCTCCACTGCCCTCACCCCTACACCCCGAGAAATGCTGTGTCAGCGAGGGGCAGCCTCTGCCAGCACAGCCACTGCTCCCAGCTGTTTGCTCCCTTGGACTTGAGAGCCTTTTTTTGAGCACACAGACACCTGGGAGCAGGACCCCCCAAAGCTATCTCATGTGCTGTGGGGCACCCCACATGTGAGCACATTCATGATCTCCCCACAGAAAGGGGTGACCAGCAGAGAATGGACTGAGATTTGATCTTTTTTGCAGCAGTTCAGGTTCTTCTGCCCCACACAGCAACCACCAGACCATTGAGATGTGTGCGGCCAAAATATCTGACACGGCTCCTGCCGTGCTCTGAGCCTGGATGTGCCACTAGAATCTGTGTGCTGGGCAAGGGAGAAGGACCACAGCACACACGGCTGGGGGACAGGAGAAGCTGCAGGGTTGGGCTGTGGGCTTTGGGGGCCTGAAGGCTCTAAAAAGTAGGTGACCTCTTAGGGAGCAAAAGAAAAGGGGCCAAGAGGTGGTATCCCAGTTGCTGCTGTCAGCCAAATCCTGGGAAACCCTGTGCCTGCTGCTTGGGCAGATTTGAGGTTCCAAACCTGGCTCCAGCAGCCCAATGCTGACCACTCCTCATCTCCCCATCCCACAAAACCACCCAGCTCTTTGCTGCACTGTGGGGAGCCCCCAGCCACGGGCATCACATCCCACACACTCCCAAGCCCCTTCCCGGGGTAAGCACTGACCTCTCCAAGCAGAGAGGGGGATTGCCGTTCGCTGCTCCACCGAGCTCGCTGGAAGCACCGCTGCCGCTCTCTGCCTCAGTGTCCTCCTCCCCACATGCTTACTGGGATTTATATCGGCCTTTTATTAATTAAGTGCTGCAGCCACATGACTCCACTAACTACCAGGTAGGTGGGAGTCTCTGGAAAACGGGCTTTGTCTGGATAAAGAGGCAGCCAGTGGGGCGATGCATGGGAGGGGGGACTCCTGCTTTGTGCCTTGCACAGCTGCAGGAAGGAACAGATCCCCATTAGCTCCAAACTCCCAAGTTTCTTGGAAGTGATCTCTGCTGTCCTTGCAGACCACTTCCCTTTTACAGCCCACTTCCCTTTCCGACACCGAGGCTGCAGCCTGAGGATATCTCCTCGTTCTCAAATAAATAACAGGGCTACAGTCTCCTCACCAAAACCACGCCAAGCTTGACTGGTTTTCAAAGGGAATGTTGCCTATCTGTATCTCCTGGCAAGCGTCCTGTCATAGTGCAGAGCCTCCTGAAGTCCTCCAGCTCCTGACCACTCGCCATCTGCAGATTGTCCAGGCTTCCACGTGTGCTAACTGCATCTCTTACTCATGTCTCATTTGGAAAACCTGCATCTCCCTAGAGCCAGGCTGTTTTGGGGAGCACTTGTGGCCTTGAGTGGCTTCAGCCCTGCAAGGAATTGGGGGAATAAGACATAATAGGAAGGGTTCAGCAGGCTGTGACATACGCAGCAGGGAAGGCTGACAGCCCAGGCTCTGCCCTCACCAGGCTGCTCCTACACCGGGAGGACCCCCCACCACATCCCCAGCAGAGCGTGAGCCACTGCTGCTGGCTGCAGCACCACCCCTGGGGCTCTTTGCAGGCTTCCTCTGCTCCTACATCCCCTGTCCCGGCATGATCTGATTCCTGCTGCATTTGAGGGACAGGCTGAGCAGGCACAGGACCAGCGAGGAGCTCACCTGCCATGTGTCATTTTCTCCAGCTGCAAGTGGCTGCTGGAAACACTCAGCACCCATCAGGGTCCCCCAATGCACAGCACCCAGCCAGGACCCCTGCCACAGCACCTGGATGCCTCCTGCACCCCACATGCCTGGACAGACTCATCTTGGGCAAGCTGCAGCTTTGGCAGCCCTTTCCCTTCCCAAGGCCCCTGTGGGTGCCGAGTGCCCCATCCAGCCCAGCTCCTCCAGCCCCAGCCCCGGGGACTCCGGGTCCGCAGTCCACGCTGCCCCGGTCCCCGCTGACACCAGCCCCCGCACGGAGACCTCAGCACGGCTCATTAGGGCCTGTTTGCAGCCGGCGGGGCCGCGGGCCAGGACTTCTGGGAAGGCATTAGCGGGAACGAGGGCGGCCGCGCTGAGAGCTTTTTAATCTGCAGGAGCAACATCTGCTTCGTGCGCATCCCGATGGCCAGTAACGAGCTAAATGAGGCGGCCGGCCGCTCGCCGGGCCGCTTCCAGGAAAAGAGGGCTTAAAGCGAGGGGGAAAGGGGGGCCAGGGCTGCGCGCCCGGCTCAGTGGTTCAGGCTCCAGCGAGGCTGGGAGCGGGCGATGGAGTGGGTCAGTGGCACAGCAGAGATGCCCGTGAGAGGGCATCCCAGGCAGAGCCCCCAACGGCGGGACCCTCGGGAGACAAGCCCGGGCTGGGGGCTCTCCCTCTCCTCCTGGAAGCATCCAGGCAGGCAGGCGGCTCATTTGGTTCATCACCAGCCCTCGTTACCGCTAAGGCCAACCGAGTCCCCGCTACCCCAAACAGGCACTAACGAGCCGGGCCGCGGGAGCTGCCTCCCAGGAGCTGCGATGAGCATTGCCCCGGCCTCAGCTCCGCCGGGCCGGGCCCTTTAAGGCGCGATCCCGGAGCCGCCCTGACGTCAGCGGGGCGGGCGCGCCCGGGCACCGCAGCCCCGGCGGTCGCAGCTCCGCGCCCCGGTGAGTGCGGCTCCGCCGGGGCGCACCGGGTGACAGGGGCTGGGGTGGGTATCGGGGTGTCCGGGGCGCTGGAGAGGGCGCATAGGGGTGCCAAGGGTGCTGAGGTGTGCAAGTGAGGGCATGGGGGTGGCACGGATGTTGGGGATTGGAGATGGGGATACGGGAGTGACAGGGGTGCTGGAGACCTGAAGGTTGGCGATGTGGGGGTGGCCCGGCGTGCCTGGGACTGGAGATGGAAGTGTGGGGGTGCCCAGAGGTGCTGGGTAGTGGAGGTGAGCCTGTTGGGGTAGCCAAGATGCCGAATACCTGGAGGTTGGTACTATTGGGGTGCCCAGGATGCTAGGGTCTGGGAGTATAGGGTGACAGGCGTGCTGGCGATTTGGAGGTAGGGATGTGGAATGCTCAGGCTGCTGGGAACCAGGAGAGGGGGGTATAGGGGTGCTCAGGGGTATGAGGGACTGGAGGCCGGGGTATTGGGGTGCCCAAAATGCTGCTGTCCTCTGGACAGCTGGAGGAGAGGGTATCAGGATGTCCTGGAGTGATGGGAAGTAGAGGGGTGTATCGGGATGTCCACAATGCCGGGAACGGAAAGGGAGGGTGTTGGAGTGCTCAGGATGCTGGGGACCTAGACATGGGGATTATGGGGTACTCTAGGATACTCAGGAGATGGAAGATGGACGTATGGATATCTCCAGAGTACTAGGAACTGAAGGTGGGGATACAGATGGTTGTCTAGGTCCCAGGATGGGGACTGGGAGGTGCAGTGTCAGGGGTGCCCAGGCTGCTGGGGACTCTGATGTCCTGGCAGTCCTGGTGTCAGTGGTGCCGGGGGACCCGGTATTCGGGGGCACCCGATCCCTCACCCCACACTGGTCAGCATCTCCTCCATCCCATAGCGCCTGATGCCTGTCCCCACCTGACGACACCGCCATGGCCGGGGCACAGGGCTGCGGCGAGGGCAAGATCGCGGGGCTGTACGACCTGGAGCGCACGCTGGGCAAGGGCCACTTTGCGGTGGTGAAGCTGGCCCGGCACGTGTTCACCGGGCAGCGCGTGGCCGTCAAGGTGATCGACAAGAGCAAGCTGGCGGGGGAGGCGGCGGGGCAGCTCCTGCAGGAGGTGCGCTGCATGAAGCTGGTGCAGCACCCCAACGTGGTGCGCCTCTACGAGGTCATCGACACCCATGCCAAGCTCTACCTCATCCTGGAGCTGGGCGACGGCGGGGACATGTTTGACCACATCATGCGGCACGAGGGCGGCCTGGCCGAGCCGCGGGCCAAGCACTACTTCGCCCAGATCGTCCACGCCATCTCCTATTGCCACAAGCTCCACGTGGTGCACCGTGACCTCAAGCCCGAGAACGTGGTCTTCTTCCAGGAGCAAGGGGTGGTCAAACTCACCGACTTTGGCTTCAGCAACCGCTTCCAGCCCGGCAAGATGCTGACCACCAGCTGCGGCTCCCTGGCATACTCGGCACCAGAGATCCTGCTTGGGGACGAGTACGACGCCCCGGCTGTTGGTAAGGGCTGTGGGGTGCCCTGGGGACCTGCCTCCCTCCTGTCTCTTGCCTGGAGCATGGTCCTGCCAACTGCGTACCACCTCCCACTTGGCCCCTTACACTAGGAGCACACGGTGGCACTGCTGTCCCTGCAAGGAGCAAGCCTGTCCCTTGAGTGCTTGGCTGCCCAGCCCTGCCCTGGCACAGCAGGGTCCTCCCTGCAGAGAGAGACCATCCCAGCATCCACAGAGATCCCACAGTGGTGGCTGCCGGAGAGGGGAAAAAGCCCAAGCAGGCTGTGAGCCTGGCGCGGCATCCGCCAGGAGAAGCAGTGTGAGGATACAGCTGCCAGCAGTCTGGCGCTGGTGGTTACTTGGCGGGGTGAGGCCGGAAGGAAATCTGCTCGGGATGCTGCTGTTTGGGCGGAGGAGCTCCGAAAGTTTCCTTTGCTCCATCCCCGCCCTGAAAGCCACTTCCTCTCCATGGCTCCCAGTGCCCTTCCTTTCCTGGCCAGGGTGCAGGGGTCTGGGGAGACTGTCCCAGGGCACGGGGAGCTGGGCTGGGGGCTCCAAGAGGCTCTGCTGTGACAGAGGGGACGTGGGAGGGAAGCAGGATCCAAGCCAGCTGTCTGGCTGGAATTAGGGCAGGAGGATTTAGCAAAGCAAAACACGAGCCCTTAAAGGCAAAAGCCCAGCGCTGGCTCAGGGGAAGGCGGATCCCGAGTTGAGAACAGGGATAGCTTATGGAGGCGGTAGAAAAATAAGCTGGTGGCGCTGCAAAGGGAAATGAAGGGAGAAAACCGACGCAGATGAGAAATTTTCGAACACTTGACTTAAGCAGCTGAAGGTATTAACAGAGCGCCCCAGGGCGTGCTCAGCATCCTAAACCCGCACATCTGCAGGAATTTGTGTTCTGAGCAGGAGGAGCCAGTGAAGATGCTTCTAGCTCCATCCCTGTCCCCAGGACAGGGCAGTGATCCTGCTCCAGCTGGTCCCCATGGAGCTGGAGAGCCCAGATCGGTGCTAGGTCCCTCTCCCATTGCTGTAGTGTCTCTTAAGGCACAGCCCAGTGCCAGGATGGTTGTGGTGGGATTTGGGAACCAGGAAGCTGAGGAATGACATGAAACTGTGCCATGGGTGGGTGTATGACTAGGGGGGAGAGGGGAGGGGGCAGAGCTCAGGGCTGGCCTTCCTGTCCCTGCCTGGACAAGGTGATAACACCTTTGGTGTTACTTGAAGTAAGTCCCTTGAGACCTGCTTGGATGTGTGGATGGGAAGGTCCTTCCCTGCCTTGGTGGGAGTGTGGTCCCCCTGTCCATGGGACAAGACCCGGGAGCTGTTACCTCCAAGGAACATCCCAGTGAGCACTGGTGTCTGCTGGATCAGCACTGGGGGCTGGTGGGGTGGCCCCTCCCAGGGTCCGTGCACTGGGGAATCTCTCCTGGGCCACAGTGAGTGCAACCTGAACTGCTGCTGCTGTTTCTTGCAGACATCTGGAGCCTGGGGGTCATCCTCTACATGCTGGTGTGCGGCCACCCCCCCTTCCAGGAGGCCAATGACAGCGAGACCCTCACCATGATCATGGACTGCCGCTACACCGTCCCCCCGCACGTCTCGGCACAGTGCGCTGAGTGAGCACCACCCCCTCACTGTATCCCCCAGACCCCGACTTGCTGCCCCGGGGTGGGTGCCCAACTCTGGCAGATGCCTGGGAGCTGAGGTGGGAAGAGTGGGTAAAGCTGCTTACTTTGGGGTTCACACAGTGCCGCAGGGTTGCAGCGTCACTCCTTTCCCCCAGCCTCATCTCCAGGATGCTGCAGCGGGACCCGAAGCAACGAGCGTCGCTGGAGCAGATTGAGGGCCACACGTGGCTGCAGGGGGTGGACCCGTCCCCTGCCAGCCGCTCCCTGCTGCCCCTCACCTCCCACAAGCGCGTGTCTGAGGAGGAGCACGAGATCATCCTCCAGGCCATGATGTGCGGGAACATCGCGGATCGGGACACCATCCAGGAGTGAGTGATGCTGGGGTGGAGGCCCCTGCAAAGGGCTCTGAGGGTCCCTCCAAGCATGTCCCTTGTGTGCTGATGCAACTCCCTCGGTCCCACACAGGGCGCTGGAAGCCGACCGCTACAACCACATCACGGCCACATATTTCCTGCTGGCGGAGAGGATGCTGCGGGAGAAGCAGGAGAAGCAGGGCCACCGCCTCAGCCTGGTCTACAACCTGGCCAAGGAGGTGCAAAGCAGGTGAGCCCCTCTGCTGCCCCCCGTCCCGTGTCCCCCTCCCCACCATCCTGGGTCCCTAGTGCACGGTGTTGGCAGGTTCCCTGTCCTTTTCCTTGTCACAGCCCTTGTGATGCCCAGCTGGGTACTGACACCTCCCTCTCTCCCCTTCCTCAGGCCCAACATGTCAGAGACATTTGGCTCTGTGGGCAGCGCGGGCAGCCTCCTGCCCTTCACGGAGACAGGCAGCCTTGCCGGGGGGTCCCGGCTGCCCCCCGCGGGGGACATTGGCGGCCGGCAGCCCGCCGGGCCCCTGCTGAAGGCCCCCGCCGTTGACACCACCATCACCAAGAGCACCCCGGCCCTGCAGCAGATCTGTGAGGAGGAAGAGGAGGACGAGGAGGAGGAGGAGAGGCCCAGCGCCATGGAGAGGAAGAGCAGCTCGCTGAACCAGGAGCAGATGCGCGCCTTTCTGCGCGTCCACCGCCCGCCCGGCCGCGGGGAGGTCTGGGGGCCGGGGTCCCGCGGCGATGCGGGGAAATGGAGCTGAGCCGCTGAGGAGGGAGGAGGACACAGGGCCTGGGGGCTCCTCAGCAGAGTTCCCCGAGGAAAGGGGAGCCGTCCTGTCACCCCAGAGCAGCTCGGTTGGAGTTTCCCAGGGACTGGGAGCAGAGACGACCCCTGCCAACTTCCCAAGTTCTGCAGACACGCCCCCAGGGCAGGGGGGACAGACCTGCCCGGCCCAGCAGTCGGTGGAGAGCTCAGGCCCTGAAGGGGGCGCAGAGAGTGTGATCAAGCTGGACCCGGGCAAGAGCAAGGGGGGCAGCCTGCGGGACAGGCTCCTGCAGTTCCCGCTCTGCGAGAAGGCCCTGGCCTTCAAACTCCGGCCGGGCTCCAAGGAGAGCCTCCTCTCGCTGGGGCAGTTCAACTGCTGCCATGTCATTTAAGGCCCTGGGACTGGCCCCACTGTGGGGTCTGGGAGGGCACGCACTCCCCTGCCTTTGGTCTGCCGGTGGCTGTGGGGCTGGCAGGGGGCACAGTGCCCTGCCTGGCACCCGCGGTGACCACCCTGCCAGCACCCAGCCCTGGAACCCGCTGTGACAGACCATGCCGCGGACAGGCCTGCCCAGCGTGAAGCAGACTGGGGTCCATCCCCGCACCGACCAGTGCATCCCCAAACCCCTGGGACAGCTCCATGACTCTGCTGGGATGGGATGGACCACGACACTTTTTTAACTACTAGAAATAATTTTTTTAAATAGTCTATTTTAATGTAATTAAATAGAGATTGCTATATGCCCCCAGCCCCCCCAGTGCCCCAGCCCCACAGTGTGCATGGCCCGGGGCTGGGCTGTCCTGCCTGCAGCCCCCCCGCCGGCCCTGGCCGGGGCCAGGCACAGCCCGGCCCGTGACCCCAGGCCGTTCCCTGGGCCTTCCCTGCAAATAAGCTTCCTATTTATTATCTCTTTGTTTTCTTGCTGGCAAGAAATGAATGAAGACGGAGGCGTGGGCCGGAGCTCGGCCCGAGCCATGGCGCATGTGCGTGGAAGGATCGGAGCCGCTGGGAAGCAAAGTTTGTCAGGACAATAAAATAAACTCGTGGGTTGATGCGGGTGCAGCGTCGTTGCAAAAACATCACTGTTCCCCCTGTCAGAGGGCCAGAGATGGCTTCCCTAGCACCAGGGGTGGCTTCAAGGGAGCATCCGCCTGAGCTGGGGTGGGCAGAGGCCCAGAATGGAGCTCAGGGCAGGCACAGAGGGGAGTAAGGACAGGGATGATGAGCACCCAAAGGTGACGGAAGGCCTGGGCATGCCAGAAGGCAGGTGGAGGGTGCTGCACATCCCCATGAGAGTCAACCACACTCAGGGTGCCCCCAATAGCTTTCCACCCACTCAGCCTGGAACCACCCCTGAGCCCCCAGTTTCAAACCCAGCCTGGTCTTCCTTCCCGCCAGCTCTGCTCTGCCTCTTCCTTTTCTATCCATCCTCTTTCTCCCCCCTTTCAGATGTATCCCCAAATAATACCCTTGTCTGTCCTAATCATCCAACATGAGATCTCTGAGTAGTGGGTGGTTGGAAGAACGGAGCAGTGCTGTGTGGGTCTAAGATGGGATGGAGCCGGCTCTGGAGAGCTTGCGGAGTTGGTGGTGGGAAAAGAAGGAGGGGGTGCCCGGGGGTCCCTGCAGTACCCACAGGGTGCCAACAGCAGAGAAGAGATGTTGCTCATGCCCACAGGCTCTCCTTTCTCTATCGTAAAGGATAAAGGTGCCGCCTGAACAGGGGCTTGAACCCTGGACCCTCAGATTAAAAGTCTGATGCTCTCCCAACTGAGCTATCCAGGCTCACATTTGGGCTCCGGGGGGGGTGTCAGTGACAGGCGGGGGGGACCCGGCTTCGCTGCAGCATTGCAGGGACAATGTGGGGACCCACTTTGATGTTTTCCACCTCCATGCCACCCCAGCGAGGCTGCCAGCGCAGGCCAGACTGAACGCCGGGTTCTGGGAATGTCCCCGGGCACTGATCCGGCACAGGGATGCGCCCTGGGAAGATGCCGGCGCCGCAGGGATGCGCAGACAGGGAGGAGAGCGGGATGCTGCGGGAGCGGCTGTAAAACCTCCGCCGCTCGCAGAGGGAGGCAGGAGGGTCCCGCCGGGGACAGGAGCAGCAGCGGTGGCCGTGGCCGTGGCCGCGCAGGGGTCCGAGCTCTGCGCTGCGGCTGCAGCAGCCCCGGCTCGAATCCGAGTCCCAGCGGCGCTTTTGCAGGAGCCGCGTTAAGGAGGGCGGGAGGCGGCTGCGGGGACCTGGGTTACAGAGACACAGAGCCGCGGTGGGCACCTAGAGGCCACCCCACATATTCTCGTGGCCTTCCTTCCCATTCTTGAGGAAGGAGCCCTTTTGCCCAATAGGCAGCCCACCCTGCCAGTCCAGCCTGGCCCAGCTCCGAAGGGGCTGGAGAATATTAAAGCCGACCCCAATTGCAGACGGGCTGGGGAAGCCCCAGGGACAGCCCGCAGAGAGCCCCGTGGGGCCTCTTCAAACACCTCGTGCGCACTAATTGGCTTCATTAGAGCAGCCAGTGATGGCATCGGCCCCGCGTCTGCTGGGGCTGGGGACAGCACTAATGAGCCGGGGGAACGGCGGCCTCGAGACGGCCCTGGAGGGGAGATCAGAGCCCGTACGTACGGTGGGGGGCGTGTGTGGTATTGACTGAACAAGAGCACAAGCTTAATTGTCCTGATTAATTAGAGCCCGCTGCTTTTAACCTGTGTCTGGAGCTATGACCGCACCGGTGCGCGGCCCCACGGAGGCACCGCAGACCCCCGAGGTGCACCTGCCCCGGGCTGGGCACACCTGGGCACTGGGGGGAAGGCCCAGGGTGGGACGGAGGCAGCAGGGTACAGGGAGAGGCCTGATGAGCCCCCCAGAGAGCCCTTAAATCGCCCGCAGACCCCTCAGAGAGACCTCAAAAAGTCCCCAGACCCAGCAGAAACACACGTGGTGGTCCCCGGATCCCACAAAGAGGCACCGTAAGGACCCCAGACGCTTCAGGGAGGTGCTCGGAGGCTGAACCCTACAGAGATACTGTGAAACCCTCCCCCTCGCCCCCGAGTCCCGCAAGCAGGCAGCTCCGGGCGCGTTTCCGCCGCTGCTCCCCCCGGTCCTTTCTGTCCCGTTCTGGCTGCCGTGAGCCCGGCCCATGGGGCGGAGCTCCCCGCCCGCCCGGAGCGGCCCCACCGCGGCCACGTGGTGCGGGACCACGGGTTGGCAGCGTCATGGCGTCGGCGCCCAAGAGGTTCAAGGTACGGGGCGAACCGGGGGCTCCCAGGGGACTGGGGACACATTGGCCCTTGGGACGGTGGTGCTGAAGGGATCCGCGATCGGCCTCATGGCTCCTTCCCCTTCACACCATGTTTCCATCCACAGGCGGCGGTCGAGAGCGGCGCCCAGAGGAAGAGTAGTGCCGACCCCCTCTGCGGGTTCCTGGCATGGTGCGGGCGGGCCGGGGTGGAGCTGAATCCCAAGGTGAGGTACCGCGGGCCGGCCCGGGCAGCCCTCAGGTCCGCCCTGGTCTCCTCGCCCCGCCCCTCACCGCTCCCTCTGGCCCCAGGTCCGCCTGAGCAGGGAGGGCGCGGTGGCGGGGTACGGGATGTTGGCCGCCGAGGAGCTGCAGGCGGGAGAGGTGCTGTTCACCATCCCTCGCACGGCTCTGCTGTCCCAGCACACCACCTCCATCCACGCACTCTTGGAGGAAGGTGAGTGCAAGCTTCTTGTTTCACTCGAGTCTGTTTTGCCTTTTTAAAGGAATAAATGAGTCTATGGTAAAGCCTCGGGAACGTTTGTGATTTACGCAGGATGCTGCGAGGTTGTTAGATACCAGGTAGAAAAGGGGAGGGCTGGGCACCCCCCTCGCTTTCCTAAGGGAGCCCAGAGCTGTGCTGGACAGGGAGAAAAGTGCATTAGTACAACATCTCCAACTACTAAGTGACAGGCACCCGTACTAAGCTGCTTTCCTCGGGGCACTGAGAAGAAAAAGAACAGTTCCTTGGTTCCTGAAGGCACGCAGAGCTTCAGGCTGAGGAGGGTCAAGGCCGTGGGGCCTGGGAGAGCTCATCCATAACTCCAGAGAAGCAGCTTCTGGTCCTGGTTCAGCTCAGGACAAACCCAAGACAAACGGGAATCAAAACTCAACCCCTGTCTCCAGGCTGAAGACAGGTGCAGAGGCTTGTCAGATCAGGTTTTGGTTCTGAAATGCAGAACAACTTAGGTTTTCTCCATCCTGTCTGGTTCTGTAGCTGAGGAGTCCCTGCAGAGCCAGTCTGGTTGGGTCCCTCTCCTGCTGGCCTTGCTACACGAGTACACAGCCAGCAACTCCCACTGGCAGCCGTATTTCTCCCTCTGGCAGGACTTCCGGAGCCTGGATCACCCCATGTTCTGGTAAGGTGAAAGCAAGGGGGGATGAGGGAGGCTCAGTGTTACAGCTGAAGGCAGGCACAGGCCAGGGGCTGCTGAGTGGAGTCCTGGGGAGGGATGTGGTCCTGCTGCATGACCCCAACTCTCTGCTCTAGCCCTGTGATAGCACTGGCAGGAGCCTGAGGGGCGCTCCTGGCATTATGTTACAGGCAGAGCCAGAGAAAACATAGACCTGGAAAGCACGAGGAAGCTGAGATTTTTTCGGAGGAAGGAGTTTATAGACACTTGGCCCCAATACAGACGGAGAACCTGCTGTTTCTCTTGCAACAGGCCTCAAGAAGAGCGAACAAGGCTCCTGCAGGGCACAGGCATCCCAGAAGCTGTGGACAAGGATCTAGCTAACATCCACCTGGAGTACAACTCCATCATCCTGCCTTTCATGGAGACTCACCCCAACATCTTTGACCCCAAACTGCACACTCTGGAGTTGTATAAGGAGCTGGTGGCATTTGTCATGGCTTACAGGTGAGAAGTGAGGGCTTTGCTCCAGCAAGGAGCAAGGACAAAGAAGTAGGATTACAGGCTATGTTAGAGCGTGGAGTTGCACAAGAATGTAAGTGTAAGGTGAAGCTTGCCCTGTGCAGCCATGTGTACCACCGGCTTGTCTTCATCTCCCTTGTCTTAGCTTTCAGGAACCTTTAGAGGAGGAAGATGAAGATGAGAAGGGGCCCAATCCTCCCATGATGGTGCCTGTAGCAGATATATTGAATCATGTGGCCAACCACAATGCCAACCTGGAATACTCTCCTGTGAGTACAAAGCTGCTGTGCCAGGCATTGCCACGGCCTGGTTGTCTTTTTGTGAGACCTTTGGGAATGGGGGCACAGCAAAGTGGGGTCCTCAGCTCAGGGCAGTGAGTCTGGCCTGGATCTCGTTAATACAAAGCCCTGCTGCATGTTTGGTGTCCGTTAGGAGGAGCTCAGGATCATCTGAGCTCTCTGAAAGCCCCTCTTGAGCAGTCGGATCGGCACAGCTCAGATGCTCTCCTCTCCCTGCTTGCAGCAATGTTTGAGAATGGTTACAACGCAGCCCGTGGGGAAGGGACAGGAGATCTTCAACACATACGGGCAGATGGCCAACTGGCAGCTGCTGCACATGTACGGCTTCGCAGAGCCCTACCCCGGCAACACCCACGACACGGCCGACATCCAGATGGTGACACTGCGCAGGGCAGCTCTGCAGCGTGAGTGGCACCCACGGCCCCTCTGGGAGAGGGGGGATCAAGGATGAAAAATAAGCCTGTTCCACAGCATTTCAGGGGGTGGGGCCATGCCTTGGTTTTCTGCCTCCTGTTTCCCTTTCTCCATTTACCCTCCCCCTCCACTGCCATCCCAGCTGTGTTCACAACTCTGCTGTCTTCAAAACAGGTGCCCAAAGTGAAGCGCAGCAGCAGCTGGTCTCAGAGCAGTGGGATTTCTTGTGCCAGCTGGAGATGGTGGGGGAGGAAGGCGCCTTTGTGCTTGGCTGGGATGAGGTGCTGACAGACGAAGAGCTGTCCGTGACCCTCAAGGTAAGAATGGCCAGGTGGGGGAAGAGCTACACAAGGAGAGCACAGAGGGCCACCGGGCAAACCAGAATGGGTCAGTGAAGGGGACAGGCACCTGAAGGCGGTTTGGCACTAACAGTCCTGTGTGAACAGTGGGAGGGGGTGTGGCTGCCCAGCTCCCTGGTGCTTTTAAGTCATCTTCCTCTCCTGAAGTTGCCATCCATGTGTACTCACATACCTGTCTTAAATGGCTCCATGGCCACTGCTGTTCTAGAGAGCTGTCACAACTTTTTAGGTGATAGCTGAGATGCTTTACAAGACCTACCAATACCCAGGTTTGCTGTTTTAATGTTCTTCTAACCCAAAATTACAATTGCAATTAGGTATCTAAGCCAGTTTTAGTCTCTTAACCTTTAGTGCAGCTGAGGAATAACTCACCTGCTCCACATGGCTCTTCCACAGAGTAGAAAGCCCGATGTACTCACACTGCCAGTGACTTATCCCTGTGCCTGGGTCACTACAGGTGCTGTGCATGTCAGAAGAAGAATTCAAGGAGTATAAGGAGCAAGATGGCTGGGAAGACGACAGTGAGGAAGAGGAAAACGCTACCCTTTCAAATGAGGCTCTCTCCAGACTTAAAACCCCTTGCAAGAAGCTCCTTTATGACAGTGTGCTGCTGACCCTGGAGTCCTATGGGGCAGACCTGAAAACAGAGCAGGACTTGCTAAATAACAAGGAGGCTTATGAGAAACTGAGTCGCAGGGAGCAGCAAGCGCTGCACGTGCGCTACGGACAGAAAAGGATCTTGCATCAGCTGCTAGAGCTGGTACAATAAACCTCAGTGCTCCTGGACATGACCTGGGTGAGGCTGATCCTGAGGGAAAGGTCAGCCTCTGGCCATCTCTTCTGTAGCGGAGAGGACAGATGGCAAGACTGACTATGGGTCCACTTGTCCCTCATACAGCACACAGACTTCCAGCTACCTCTACATAAAGAATTATCTTCACAGCACCAAGGTGGTTTTGAGTGGCCTTACTGTACCATGAGAGCTCTGGAGCACAAATACCACCTTTTTCCAGAGGCCTTAAAAAACCCCAGCCATCCTAATGGCTGTTTCAGGAAGGCAGACATACACTGCCAGAACAGCAGAGGATTCCCTCATTCAGCATCAGGA
This sequence comes from Oreocharis arfaki, assembly GCA_013398015.1. Taxonomy (NCBI): domain Eukaryota; kingdom Metazoa; phylum Chordata; class Aves; order Passeriformes; family Paramythiidae; genus Oreocharis; species Oreocharis arfaki. The sequence goes on from VZRR01001816.1 coordinate 113,965, forward strand.
ATTTAAGGCAAGAACTGCTCCTTGTCCAGAGTAAGAGGTCAGAAATCCAGCTGGTAGCTCTTACCTTAGAGAGGTTCAGAGTAAATATCTGGCAGGTGGACCTGCTGACAACACTAAACTCTTCACCTGTACATATTTTATGTTGAACGTTTTCGAGAGCACAAGCCCATCTCTAGCTGGTCTTCCTGTAGGCTCAGTGTAACAAATATTTCCTTTTACTTCTACAAAAAGTATTTTTGTGTGGTATTGAGACTACTCTGGAGGAGCACTGTCACAGTTCCACAGCTGCTGCAGGCTGAGAATTTGATACACACCCTCTGCCTGACACAGTTCTACCCTGAACTCACTTTGTTTTTGCATGACAGAACACTGAAGGTTTGCAGGCCAAGCTCTATTTAATAAAATTGAGTTTTCTTACTCAGCCCATGCTCTCTACTTCAACAGGGTGTGAAGCCCCATCTAAGAGCAGGGGGACTGTTGCTGCTGCTGCAGCACTTAAAAGTATTGCAGATGTGCAAAACCCACACTGCTCTCATGACAGAGCTCAGCTACTGCCCTGCCTGCAGTGCTTGGGGACAGGGTGGTTTAACAGTACTGAGGGGAGCTTGCTCAGGGACAATGGTGAATTTGACCAGGATCTCACAAAGCTGCCAATATCCTTCATTGAGAATTGTTAAAACTGGTATTTTGGTATCCTGAGTCTCCCTGAATAAATCATACTGGAAAACATACATGTCAGAGGAGTATTACATTTGGTATCTTGGTTAAAATTTGGGGTTTGGGTTAAAACTTGTTTTTTTAGGTATGCACAAACTTGGTGATAACTAAAGCATATAATAGGTTTGACCAATGTGTAACAAGACTTTGTTATACCTACTGTTTGTAATTACTTGCCTGCATGGACGTTAGAAGTTCCACCTCATTGGAAGAGAGCATTGTGAGAACTTCACTTTTAGGCTGTATATTAAGACCATGGGGAAAGTTTGGAGGGGATTCCCTTACTAAGAAGTTGATTATGTGGTGGCTTTGTACCTATTAGAGGATTGGGGAAAATGGCCTCAGAATGGCTCCTGCAATTAATGTTATTTTGTTGCCAGGAAGGAAAATGGGGTGAAGTACCAGATGTTGATCTTTCTTTGCATTGCAGAATAATGGTAAGGCTTGGAAGGAATGCAGATTGATGATAGCAGACTCTCATGTTTCAACATAAGAGAAAGAAAAAAGAAGTGTAACGAAAAGCATGAAGTGGAGAAGAGAAAGGAAAGAAAAGAGGGGAAAAGAGATCAGAAAAGGGGTGACAAATTTGGTTGATGGCTGTGATAGTTGGAAGGGCAGGAGGTAATGTAAGGAAATCAGATTTCAACTGGTAAATTCCCATTTAGTAGGAAAAATTCAATGTACTTACTGTAAGCAGAAAGGGCACTGGAAACAAATGCCCACAGAACCCAGGACATGGTAATCCTCAAAGATGGGAAGCTCCACAAGCAAGAAGACTGCTTACACTCAGCTGGGATTTAGACTGACAGGCAGCTGAGAGCTCCCCAGAATCCCCAACAGAACTCCTGGTCACAATAAATTTGGGGAATGAAAAGGCAGAATTTCTAATACAGGAGCAACATAGATGTGAACGAGTCCTGAGTAAACATCTATAGCTGGAGCCATAGGGAAAAAGGAAATAAGGTCATTCTTCCAGCCACTCAAATTTGGAATTGGAAAGAGTTTTATAAAATTTCTATATATACCCAAGTGCCCAATGTCATTATTAGGAAGAGAATTAAGTAAATTAAATGCAAAAATAACCTTTGAAAAAGGACAGATCCAACTACATACACCAGAAGAAAAAGCCCTGGGGGCACAAGTGTTTATGTTACAGGATCAAAAAGACCCAGAGGAAGACAGAGATACCTGAAGAGATACCCGAAAAAAAGGAAGATGGGGTGACTCCTCTCATGTAGGTGACTGGCACTCCTGCAAGATCACAAGAAGCAAAACTGGTAGCAATCCAATTAAAACCAGGTACCAGAACGGTAATAAGAAAACAATACCCTGTTAAATTGGAAGCTGAAAAAGGACTAGAGCCAAACACTGTAAGATTTATTACCTTTGGGTTGCTTCACGAATGCCAGTCAGTTTAACACCTCAATTCTACCAGTTAAGAAACCACACTGAGATGAGTATCAGCTAGTCCAAGATTTAAGAGCCATAAATCTTGCACATAAGATTTGCATCAACCACATAAAAAGACACTGATCAATGGTTTAGGGCATTAGACTCGGAAAGATACTCCCTTGAAAGATATCCCTTTGTATCCCATTGGATGCCAGAATTCAGGAGCTGTTTGCATTTGAATGGGAGAATCCTCAAACAGGGGGCTGTCAATTATGCTGGACTATTTTACCACAGAGATTTAAGAACAGCCATACAATTTCTGGAAAACAATGTAAAACTGTGTGTCCTTGGGATAGGAATGGGAGGCAGTGTAGAAAGTATAGTGAAGAAGAAATGAGAACTGTGTCCACAGATCCTGCCTCAGCCTTCCCCAGAACAAAGCAAAAAAGGAACACACCAGGATATTATTGGCAAATAGATTTCTGTGAATTACTACATCAAAGTGGGAATCTGAGCTTACTGGTACCAGCAGAAACATTTTCTGGGGGGCCTGAAGCTTTGCCCTGTTGAACCAAGCAGGCTTAACAGGAAGGCAAGGTACTATTGAAAGAGATCATTCCTGGAGACAGGATACCTCTATCATCAAAGTGGCCTGGGATGTTGCCACCGGCACTGCTGACGGTCAGAGCAACACCGAGATCCAAGGATAAGCTCAATCCTTTTGAAATCTATACAGGAGACTTTATCAGGTAGTCTCTTACAAACCCCAGTCTGTATCTTGGGCCAAGGGTACTTGTGTAATTATCTTATCTCTGCACCTATCAATGGGTACCTTCAACACAGAAATCCCATTGGATTGGGCCTTTCTGACCATGACATCCAGAGAGAGACTGGGTCTGTCTTAAGATTGTAGAATAAGCCACTAAAGGAATGCTGGAAAGGACCATACCAGGTTCTTCTCCAAACATGCACGGCTATGAAACTCCAAGGAACCATGGAGCCACTATTCATGACGGAAGAAAACTACAGAACTAGATTAGGTGAGAAGCTACCCCCTCTGGACCTTAGGAACTAAAAATATAAAAAAGTAACTTCATGACCTGTAAGTGGGAAGAGAGCCCATCTTACACAGAACCTGAATGCCCTCAAGGGAAAGGAGCATTTCTAATTGCAGTAATTATTTTACACAAACATAACTGCACAGACCAAGAGTGCAGAGACAGTGCCAGATGTCAAACTTGGTATAATTTTGCATTGGTTAAGCCCCTCACTGTGACATGATTACCTGAACTGCCTTAACCTTTCTTTAATGAACCTTATAGAGGTAATCCTTTTATTCTTTCTTGCCCAGTCAAACAGTGTAACAAGAAACCAATTGTACAGTAGTTTAAGGAAGATAGAAGAGAATTTAAATTATTAATTAATGCTACAACTACATGGGAATCTGACAGTTTATACTCTCTAGAATTTCCTTTGATGCATAAAGAGGATGATATCCTTGCTGAGCCAGAGAAGATGAGGCAGTAGCAGAAGACCACTGGATGCAAGTAAAGGCAGAAGGAAAACTCTTGCCCTTACACCTCCCAAAGGCCCTCAAAAGGCCCTCAAAAGGGGAAAAGACTAAAATAAGATGGAAATCACCATTGGTGGGATATTTTATTTGGATGGTCTCCAACAGCACCGGGAATTTTTAATAAAATGCTACATCCCATAACTGTCCTGTTAATACCAAGCTGGGTGCCTTTTATTTTAGTGTTAGAATTTGTATCAAAATCTGGAGAATAATGAACTGGCTACCTCCAAGATTTAAATATAATTGGGAAAAACAGTAGCCAAAAGAATGTGTAAGTTTTTAATAAAATATTTTAAAAACTTCCAAAGGGAAATTGATGTTTTAAAGCAGAATTCTCTGTCTTTTCCTCTGATCTCTGTTGCAGATGGAAGCTGATGGTATCATTATCATCTTTAACCCCTCTTTTGAATACAAATAGATGTTATCAGGTGTGTTAAACAGGCGTTGTTTAATGCTTATGGAAAGCTTTTGTATTTTATATCCTGCTTGGCAATTGTTTAGGAAAGTGCCAGAGCTGCAGATCACATCTTATTTGGCACTCAGCCTTGGATTCTGCATGTCCTGAGCTGAACTTTGCTTGAAACTGAGTAGAAGGCACCCCCCAAAGAACCACCAGTGATCACCAGACACCTCTGAAGAGGCCCAGGCAGGCGCAGTAACAAGAGTTACATGAGGTTGCACGAGCTAAATGACTCTGCATTAGGCAGGCAGTAACCATGCATTAGAGGGGGGTTTAGGTAAACGTGACTGTATAAACCCTCTTGCTTTTTTACTCCTTGGTGTGCTAGATTTGTGGAAAACCTTCCACCTTGCATTCTGTGCAGAATAAACCATGTCTCCTTCCTTTCTGCACCTGACTCTTTGTGTCCACGTTTGTGAAATTTGGCAACAAAGGGAGGATATGAAATGCAGTGGCCTCCATCCTACCAGCCCAACTTGTGTTACTGGGATCTTGGCTGACCAAGTCCTGTCCACCTTCCAGCCTCTCTATAGAAGCTCTTAAAACCTGAAGGGAACCAGCCAAGCACAGCAGCATTAGTATAGAACCAGAAACTCTTTTGAGCCATCACGACAAGGCAATAAGCTCTGCACATGGTTTTCTAGAGTTAAATGGAAGAAAAAAATTCCATGGTATCTGGACTAGATAAAGAAAAACTGGTTGGTGATAATTCTCTGTATCCTAACCCAGTAGGAGGAGGAGTAAGCTGGAGTGGCAACAGCAGAACCAAAAAATTCCAACTTCAAAAGCCTCAGTTTCAGCAAAGCTGCTGACCTGGCAAAGAAATCCCATGGAATTGTAGGACCCAGCCACAATCTACTCCTTGACACAGAAGTGACTAACACCTAGAACAGAAAGAGGGACAATTACCTCTGAGCTGCTACCCACTGGCACAGCTGGCTCAGTGGTCCCTCAGAGCTGTTTGTCCTCTATGCAGCAACTGCAAAGCCAGGTACAGAACCCCTTAAACCCAAATAGGAAATCCTGACCTCTCTGCCCACACCACAGCAGTCAACTAAAGCAGGCAGCTTTAACAAACTACTGATGTTATGTAAAAAGAAAGCAGTGAAGCTCTATTTCCTAGCCTCTGCTAGGTTAAAGGACCTTGCAGTATTAACAACACTGAAGCTGCCTACCCTTACAACAGCTATCCACAACCTCGGGCAGATTCCTGCAGCAGGGAGATCACAGCAGGGTGGAAGGCACTAGAAAGGAAACTGATGGGCTGTTTACGCTCTGTATACCTCTACTGCAGTCTCCTGTCACAGACAAACTCTGCTCATGAACTTGCAACTAAGCCATTTCTATTTCCACACAACTGTCCTTTCTGTTGCACTTCAAAGCAAGACCCTGTCTAGTCATTACATCTGCCTGCTGACCTCATGCTAGAGAACAAACCCAGCTGCTTTCAACAGGCAGTGCCCAAAACACACTGGAAAACTTCAAGTTTTGGATGGGTGGAACAGGCTTTGAAAGACACCAACAGGCCAGGACAGAACTGGAGAGAATAAGCACAGTGGCACGTGCTGCATGTCATGACTTTAATGTGTAACTACAGTATGCATACATACAAGAGTGGGAGAACTAAAGCCCAAGAACTAGAAAGGCTACAAAATACAACACATGGACCAATACTTTACAAAACATTGAAAATCCTTACAAAATGGGCTGTATTGGTCCTTTGGGTTTTTTGTTTTGATTAATTTTTTCTTTCTTTTTTTAGTTTTTTTTTTACAAACTTATATTGTGTGGTCACAGGGGAGGGTGGGAAAAGGTCTAGATTTAACCCCTCATCTTCCAAAATTTACAACGGTCCAAAAAAAAAAAAAAAAAAAAAAAAAAAAAAAGAAAAGAAGCTATAGGCCTGGTCTCTGGTTTATTTACTGAAAACAGCTGACCCTCACCCAAAGGGCCTGTTTCTTCCCCAACAAAAAGGAGGCGTTCTCTGACTGCCACTCCACTTGCTGTCTATCAGCATTTGATGAGGGTGAGGGGAAAGCAACAGTGAACCGTAACCCCTCCCTCACCCCTCCTGTACTCCATAGAATTCCCATATTCCAAACACATCTACTTTTTTTAAAACAACTTAGTGATTTAAAGGTCCCCCATCCACATAAAGAAAAATAAGTTACTGGCTTTTCAATATTCTTTGGGAGTTTGGGAATGTCAGGACAAGGAGGTCTGCCCCAGACAAGTGCTTGGCATCAGCAGCTGCCCCTTTATTACAAGATGGACAGGCACCAGTTACCCACCTGCCTTTTACACAATTTGCACAAACCCAAAAGTCCAGACAAATGTTTCTGTTCCTTGTATTTACACTAGTTCAAATGATATTCACAGCATCTTCTGAAGTTTGGCCAAAAGTCAAAAAATTTGTTTCAAACTTTGGAACATGCCCACATAAGACTTTCACCCAGGGTCTGTTGTGTCTACCCAATCAAGGGGGCTGGGAAGGTCAGGAGGAGCCTTACAGAGTCTTCAGTCAGTCGATGGGACAGGACCTCCAGGCTGGCACTCTTACAGTGCAGGATGCAGCTCATCTAACTGGCACCAGTCCCTTCCATGACTTGCTGGGCCTGCTTCTGTCCCATGCAGCACTGTGCAACTGACTGGAACAACCTGCACATGGAAGCAAAGCAGTGGTAGGTGCATTTATGGCAGCAAATGGTTGCTGTGACAGCACCAAAAACTCAAGGTGCATCTGCTTCAGACATATTTTAATGACTCTGTGGTTAAGTTATACTCACTTCTCAATTTCTGGAGCGCAGTGAACAAACTCATGGTTCCAGAACTTGAACGCTGGATTTTTTATCAGCTCAATGAAAGTAATAAGGAGACCCCAGGGATGAGGCCTATTTACAATCAGTCGTTCCAAGAGAACCCTGAAATCCAAAAGTAAGAACAGTAAGAGCTCAAAGATCCAAAATACAGAAGGAGAGAAAACAAAAAGCTGAATGCTGGCAAGTTAAATGCCGTCCCTCTGACCTGGTGATCTGCTCCTGGATAGCCTCTGTGTTGGCCTCTGCAAACAGGTAGAGCATGGTGCAGCTGAAGTAGTGGGTGTGACTGTTGGGGTACCGCAGCTGGTTGGCGATGGCGTTCAGGAAGAGGTACCGGCCTGCAGGAGAGAACACTGAGTACACACGGCTTCCCTTGCACACAAAGGGGAATCAAGAAGCAACCAGCAGTGCTTGAGATTAACGTCTGGGAGCCTTATGGAAGTACAGGAAACAAAACCAACTGATTACATGTAAAAGCTGTATCAGCCCAGGCTGATTAAGAATAAGAATTCAATTCTCCTTCACTGAGGGCATTTTTAATGCCCTTGATTACTTTGAACTTTTAGTTATAACACTGCTCCTATATTCAGAGTTTAATATTCTAATGTAGGATTCCTTTCTGTGAATTCACTATCAGCTACATGAAATCACAGAATCATCAAGGTTGGAAGAGACCTTTAAGACCATCAAGTCCAACCATCAACCCAGTACTACCTCTGTAACCCCATAACTAAACTAACCCTCACTAAATCACATCACTCAGCACCAGATCAAGACGTCTCTTAAGCACCTCCAGGGGTAGTGATTCCACCAACTCCCTGGACAGCCTATTCCGATATCAGACCACCCTAACAGCGAAAAAACTTTTTCTAGTATCTAATCTGAATCTTCCCTGTAACAGCTTAAGGCCATTTCCTCTCGTCCTCTCACTGCAGGCATGGCAGAAGACACCCCTACTTCACTACAACAATCCTTCAGAGCGCAGGTCCCCCTGAGCCACCTGGTCTCAAGACTAAACAAACCCAGCTCCCTCAGCCATTCCTCATAAGACATGTTTTAGACCTTTCACAAGCCTTGTTGCCCTTTGCTGGACACACTCAAGCACCTCAGTGTCCTTTTAAAGTGAGGGCCCACTTACTGTAACTGTGACATCACATGAACTAGCAGTGTTTCCAGCTCACCTTCAGTATCCAGGTCTACTGCCAAATTCTGGAAGATGTCCATGTGAGCTGAGTGGGTAATGGTGCTCATAGAGGGTGTGCTGCCTTTGTTGTGAATGTGTGCAATAGCTTGAGTACCTACATAGAGCACCAGTGCATTAATGAGCTGGATGTTGTAGCGGTTGCCAGGTTCATTTGATACCTAATAGCAAAGATATGAAAAGCATTAACAGTCGATATTCCTTCAGCACTCAAAGGTACAGCATGTACAACAACAGCATCCAAGTATCACATTGATTATCCAGAAGACAACACACTGGGGTATCCACAAATCCAGTTTGGCATTTAGCCTTCTTTAATACAGCATATATTAGAAAGCCTATTTTTAGTGCATCCATACGTGTGTGTGTATAGATATAGATATATAGATAGATATATATATATATATATATTCATATTCAAAAACATCAGCAAAGTGTTGACAAAACAGATTTGTTTTTACTCTCTACCTAAAGGAAAACATTAGGTAAGGCAATGTGAATTCACCAGCAGTGCCAGAGGCTGGATGAAACACCCGCCTCATGTGACTGTTTCTAAGTAATTCTCTGAGGAAGCCCAACTTCAGACCTCAAGTCTGATGCAAGCCAAGCCATGAAATGTCTGAAATGAAGTTTTAACCACAATTCTGAACCGGGTTTTAGCTAATTTGACCTTTTTTTACCCTTACAGCATTAGCATGAGGAACCATGTATTTCTGTAACAATGAATCTATTTGGAGTCAAAATTTATTCAGATTCTAAAATGCTTCAACACATCCTACCAGGGAGTGGCAGAGGACTTACTTAGAGTGTGCAGTTTCACAGGCTTTTCTACTGCCTGGAATAAATGTTGGCCAACACACCAACAAAATTTCTGCAAGAAAGGATGGTGGCTGAACAAGCGAGATCATTTGTGCCACATTATTCAAATTGAGAACCCACAGAAACATCAAAAACCTCAAACTTACTTGTAGGTTGCTTCGCAAGTCAGATAAAAAGGTGACTGGAGAACGGGTTTTGAGATAAGAATCCAAGTCTTTCTTGAACTGAGGTGGCATCACTCCAGTGAAATTTGTGAGTATTCGTGGAGCAATATTAATCTCACTTAACATGTCCACCTGTTGACAGAAAACCATGAGAGTCAGCTAAACCATCAGCAATGGAAGAAATTGGAAAAACAGATCTGTAAGCAATATTACATCAACTACTGCTGTTGATCACTTGTCCTTCCATCAATGAAATGGCAACACTTGACTTTTGCAGATTTCAGAAGAAACTTTATCTCTAACATGCTAACTTACTACAGGATGTCTTGAAGAACTGAGAGGATAAAAAAAATCGGGGGTGAAGGCCATAGGGAAATTCAGTCACTGCCTCTGGGGTCTCCTTATAAACACTCCAGAGAGTCTGGTAGTTTCAAAAGGTACAAACATCCACACAAGTCAAGAACAGCCTTCTTCAGTGACAATGAGCACTGCAGCTTTGCTCCCATCACCCTGCACAGCTCAGGCAGAGAAGAGCAACAGGACAGTGCTTTAGCAGTGTGAGAAAGCTTCCTTTCAGTCATTCCAGGATTAGTTGCCTAGCAGATACTCGAAGATTTAATTAGATAATATTAACCTGGATAGAGAGTATTTTGAGCATTAAAGCTTCCTATTATCAAAGTTTTTAAAGTAAGTTCTACCTTTAGGTTGGGGGTGAAAGGGTCTGGAAGCCTCATGTTCCGTGGGAAGGCACTCAGGATCAGATTCCTTAGCTGAATACAGTTAGGCGGGATCACATCACAGAACCCATAGTGGTAGTCACAAAGAAATTCTGGGAAATCATGCAACAAGACCAGCAACACACGCAGAGTGCCCTGTGAAATAAAATATCAAATATAAGAGGTGTGTAACTGTTGAAACTGTCCAAAAGCTTGCAGAGCGTTCAATCTATGTCGGGTGGCTAACATTACCAGAAGAAAACTAATCTGGGAGGGCAGCCTGCTTCCCCCACAATTTACATTCAACTTGAAGATGTAAGTCAGAAGACAACAGGTAATTAATTCTATTTTGCTGCCAGAATACCTCTACTTTCAGACAACTTTGACTGGAGGCATCTAGTAGTTGACATTTTTTTACCTTGTAAAGAATTTGCATAGGTTTGGTGAGTTCCACATTTCTAAGGAAAGGAGCCAAGTACTTGAATAGATCGATCAATAACTGAGCGTACATAGGCCAACCCTGTCAAAAAAAGAACAGCAGGTGGAAAACACGCAATGAACACCAGCTACCTTAATTTCAAAACTATAATTAGATTAATCTTTATATAAACCTGGATGGAAGAGCTAGCAACTGCCCGCTCTAGCACTGAGTGCAGCACAGATCATTTCAAGGGCTTCAGCTGCACACCACTGAGCCACGGGTGTTTCCAGAACCCTCAACATGCCATATTGAGCTGACAATACTTAGACTAGAAGGAAGGCTACAGCTCCACTAGACATTGATAAAGGCATGTTTATTAAATTCAATTCACCCTGTGTTCCATAGTTACTGACACACAGACTCTCCTCCATGCAGTTAGATTACTGTGAATATGGAAGATAACAAAAACAGAACAGCCATGCTACTAGTGCACTTCAAGAGATGTGAAACAGCACCACACCAGATAAACATCTGCGTGAGCTTTTTAATCCAGAAAAGATAAACTGCAGCCACACCTTCTGCTGTGGTGTATGTGCCAGCATTCTTGCAATAAATATCCGATGGGAGATCAGTTCCAGCCAGGCATAAACAAAACCTGGAGCTTTTGTAGGCCTCAGGATGTGAAATGTGTTACTGAAAGAAAAGTTAGAGCAGGTTAGAAGTGCACAGCAATAAGACTGCTTTTCATAACATTGAGGGAAAAACACAGCCCTAAAAGCAAAGGCATTTGAGCATCTTGGGTTTTACCAGTCATCTTCCCTAAAACAAGCAAGTGGTCAGTCCACAGTAGAACCAGTCACTCCAAAGGTGATTAAGCCACCACAAAGAACAGTCAGATAGCCTCTAAGTGAAAATCCTTGATCCTACCAAGAAAGGATGAGCACTGTGGCCAACCCCAAATACATACCAGAAAGCTGTGAGTGTCTGGAAGTTGATGGTCTCCAGCACATGCTCAGGAGCATTTAATTCCAACAGCAACATGATGAAAATGCGATGGTAAGGAAGTTGCTGAAACTCACTCTGCCGAACATCGTGGTCTTGCAAAAGAACTCCCACCACAATACCAAGAACCTAAAGAGATTAAGACACATGGAGACAGCAAGAATTACTCTGCAAGTGAGGCTACAGATAATATTTTAACCATCAGTAAAAAAAAAATCAGCAGATTCTAACAAGAACCAAAAATCCTAGTTATTGGAAATGTTGCATAAATGAATATTACAATTCGTTTTAGCAATTCCCAACCACTATTCTTTGCTCTCCCTGTCCCTTGGACCACAGTCACAATGACTGACCAGGCATTGTCAGAAGGTGTTAACTACCTAAGACCACCCAGCCATAAACCAAGTAGTGTAAGAGCAAAGGCAAGCCCCTCACAACACCACGGTAAACAACCTTAAAACAACAGCTGCTGACATTTTCATTTCAAGACACAAAGGTGAATTTCAGATTGGTTTGAGATGAAATCTTTGTGAGTAAGAAAGCCACTTGGCATCCTGGCGGTTCACTCCAAAGTTTATCAGTGACCAACCCATCTAAGTTCTCATCAGACACTTCAGCAGTAGCCTACATTAAGGTCTACACCTCAAGTTTATCAGCAAAGGTACAGCTGACAACACACTATAAATGCAGTGAGGACAAGAAGGATTCCCAACCTTATTCAGGAGGTTGATCTTTGTGACTGTGTTGGTTGCCTCCCCAGAGTGCTTCACCAGCAGTGCAATGAGTCGCACAAAGGCATCCAGGTTGTGGTAGCACTTGGCTCGAATCATCGTGAGGTTGGCTGCAGGATTGTGCTGTTGCTCAGCCAGGGCTCGATAGCTGATCTCAACACACATTTCAGTGCAAAGACGGAAAAAACGGGTGATCAGGTCATCTGTTTTCAGGATCCCCTGCTGGTGCATCTAACCAGGAAAGGAAAAAACATCAGCACTGTAACCACAGACAGTTCATTTTACGATTTCATTTCAAACAACACACCCTTTACAAAGCATCCACCCTGCCTGCCACAGTTAATTTTTGCCATACTCTCCAGACAGATTAATGTTTGCAAGGGAATTTGTGGGTGGCAGCACAATTTTAGCAATCACATTTATTCTCAAATACAATCTTTTGAATCCCAAATCTTTCCAACCATCAGCATAGCCAAGAAGCCTGTTTCAGTATCAGTTCTGCCACCACCATTCAACCTTGCATGAAGAACACGAGGAGTACAAGCTCTGGGAAGGGCAGACTCCAGCTCCTAGCCCAGGAATCACTTTGCAGCCACATTCTGCAGAAGCAAACTGCATGTGGAAAGTGAATTTTCCTTACATGAATATTACATGCAGAGAAAGACTGGGTGGGCTTTTGGTTTTGCATGGGGGAGCTGTTTTAATAATATACATATAAAAACACCTCAGAGACCTCATTTTATTTGTTACCCACACTATTAGAACCATCAGAATGAAACACATTATGCTGCAGAAAACGTGCAGGTTTTGAATAAAGCATCTTATTTCTAAACTCTTACTGCACAGACATAAAGCTATAAAAACAGCACAACTGGTAACTTCGAGACAATGTGGAGAACTTCTAGTATTTCTGGAGAAACTTTTTTTCTAAAAAACCCAAAGAATTTAAGTATCTGCCTTCAAATTTCTATGCTTCTGCTTGTCCTACAGAGTTGTGACAAGAAAGCAACACTTCAGCAGTCATTTAAGTTCAGTAATAGAACCTTATTTAATGTAGTTATTACAAAATACTTCTTTAGAACTCATTACTAAAGCCTGTAAGGAAACAATTGTAAATAAACACTGCACTTCAATATATTTAAATTGCTATTTCAAAACTGATCAAATATGTACTAAAGGTAATCAAATAAGTGTGATAAAGAGTGAAGTGGGACCAAAGTGTACTAAGTATTGTGAATACTACTACTACTACTTCTACCCTGAAGTGTGCTTTAGAAGCATGATTTAGAGTAAAAAAAGTGAGGTCATGGAACTAGGTAAAATATTTCTTTAAAATGTAGGTTTAGCACAGTATCTATTAAAAACACTCAAGAAGTTCTATGCAGTAGAAGTCAGAGCAACAGGAAGCTGTCTCTAAGCCAGTACACAAGGACACTAAAATCAAATGAAAAAAACTCCCGCTGCATCAGTCACAATCTTCATCCATACTTTGAAACTTGAGCTTCTTTTCATTAATAGCTGCAAAGTCTGCAGCATATCTGTGGTAGTGGCACAAATTTAAAAAGAACACAATGCAAAAAGACCATGTCAGGGGCTTTCTCATAACTGCAGTCAAGGAGCTGCATGCAAGGAACACAGTTTTAGGGAGATGCCTGCAGATACAAGGAGTTTGTTACCACACATGCTAGGCTACAGAGGGCAATCTCCCTTCTCAATCACACCCAGAAGGCAGATGGTATGTGATGTTCACCACACTTGTTAATGTGCTTCAGAGTGTGACATGTTGGACATTGTTTAAATTTAGGCACCACTTCACCTAATGAAGTCTCAAGGTTTTCCTTACTAATGATTTCATTTTGAAAAAGGATTCCCTTGCCCACATGACCTGAAAAAAATTACCCGAATCTCTACTGGTGACATCCTCCTGTAGGCTGCCAGAGCTTTTACTGTTACCCATAATGAGCAACACCAGTCAAGGCTCATTACAGAGCATGACAGAACTATTTCCAAGAGCCATCTCAGCTCTTTTTCCACCAAACTTATTTCAGAACTCATGGTCTGAAGTGACAGCCTGTTGCTACAGTATCTGAAGAACATGACTTTGTGGAAGACATGGGCTTCATCAAAACACAGAATTTTGACAGTAAACTGCCATACACCTGGAAGTTTCAAAAGGATGCCTAACACAAGTTATAACACTGCTTTAAAATGGAGGGCATCACACCCTACTTATGTTGAATAAAAAGCACCTTTCTTTCCAAAAGCTCTACCTGTCCAACAAACGCAGAGAATGCTTTGGTACTGTCGCGGCCTGCTGCAGCTGAATGGTAGAGGTTCACCCACTCCCTCAGCAGGTATTCTGCCTTCTCCCTCAGGCCTGGTGGGTCATCATACTCAGAAGCTTGGGAAATTCCTGAATGCATCATGAAATTAGGACCTCCATGAGCACGGTCAATCATTGCTTCATAGTTCGATCGGACCACTTCCATCAGCTGGGGTAATCTAATACAAACAGACCAGAGCAAGAGCTGGGTTAGAATTCCTCCTCCCTGAGAAGGTGTGGGAACTGGAAGCTCAGTCAAAGAGAGCTGGAAGAAAGCAAATTATTTCTTATACTAAAACTTTGTATCTTTCAGTCCTCACTGGAATAGCAGAAATAAGTCATGAAAGCAGATACATTTACGATGAAAGAAGGAACACTGAAATCACACAAGCTTTGAAGTTCCACTCCAATTTGTACAGCAGAGTGCTGCAACAAAGCACCACAGGGACTAGAAGCAGCTTCTCTTCTGCAGACTTCAGGAGCCCTAAAATGCTCCAAAATAGTGAGAGGCCAGTACTGAACAGCCTGATTGGGGCACTGGATTTGGCTGCAGTGGAAGTCAAGCCATACAGTGAAGACAGTCCTATCCATGCCAACTGCAGATGAAAGGACTTTGGTTTTGAGACATCCTATTAGCAGCTCTGTTGGTAAATGGCAGCCACTGCCATCAGCCAGCTGCTGGCTGCCCTCACAGCTATTCAGAGTTCTCCAAGCTCTAATCCATGTCTTTCTCAAACCCAGCAACAACTGCTTCCATCTTAGGAACAGCATGCCTGCAAGCCCCACAGGTACTTCCAGGTGCTGTGGCAACATTTGCTGTCCAAATGATTTGGGCAGTTTGCTGGGCTCACAAGCTATGCGAGACTGGAAGAGGATTCCTTTATAAGCTCTAAACAGAAAGGATTGTCCAATTTGGTTGTTTGTGATTAACAAATTCACATACTGACACTTAGGTATATAAGATTTAAACAGGCAATAATATTGTGTAAATTTGAGATAAGGCAGGAATTCAAACAAGTTTCTCACAGTACCACAGAATTTTGGAGCACAGAGCATAGAGATTTTCTTCCTTAAGCATTCAGTTTCACATGATGCTGCAGCTGCCTCCATGTTGACTAGGATGAGCACATTCACGTTAGAGTGACAGTTTAAACTAACTAAACTAACAGGACTGCAGCCCTAGGCAAAGTTTAAAGCTATGTGACTGAATGATATGAGACACTGCCTATGTAATATGCAAATCATATATGAGCACAAAAAAAGTAACATATTGCACAGTACTATAGCCTCACCCTTCCGGGGCGTTTCCTCTGGAATGAGCATTAATTCTCATGAGTGTCTCAATGGTGTGAAACAGATCTGCTTCTGTTACGTGGGCAACGCTTCTCTCATCCACCAACAAGATCTTTACCAACTGCATGGCAAATGCCACAGCCATGTAGTTCAAGCCATTCTCCATGGACTGTCAACATGAAAAAGATGAAGTTCAACCACAGATCTTACAGTGGACTGAGTGCATCCCTCCTCCTTTAAAAGAACAGGTTCTCTTTACCTGAGCCAAGTGAAGGTCATACTGCTGCATGTTAACAAGGTGATTGCGGATTAGCAGCTCCACAGCTTCCACGTTGTACTTGTACTCATCTCTGCATTCAATCAGGCACCTGAAGAATTGGACTTCTTTTAAAAAGTGTACTTCAACAACACAGTTTAAGCGAAACAACTTAAATCTAGTACTTCAGAAACTGTGACATTCACTGCGATTCATCATCCAGCTTCAAAAGAAGCCTCTTATAGAGCATTCTCTAAGGTAATGCTTAAGTTCAGAACAGTCAGACTCAAGCATCTGTTGCCCTGCACAACTGGTCACAAGAGCCCTTCAAGAGCTTCAGTTTATTCAGCATAAGAAGCCTCTCTTCCAAGGATGAAGTGGCAGATCTGCCTAGCTGAAGCTTCTGCTACAGGCATACGCCATGTCACATTGTTTGTGACAGCATGCAGAGACAGTCTCTGCAAAATAAGAGGAAAAGAAAAAAAAGCCCAGACCATACTCTAATGCTTAATTCCATTAAAGATTTCTATCATGTTCTGGGATGAACCAGCATTATCGGAAAATCTAGTTATTTTCTGTCTGTCCAAATTGCAGCAATGCAACATATTAACAGGCAGGGAATTCAGAATAACACAGGAACGCCCAAAAGATGGTCAAAGGTACATCAATATTCTTGTTGTCTTGTTAACTGACCTAGTGATTTGCTTGTTACACCATGGAGATCCATAGGCACGGCCATCCTGCAGAGCCTTCAGCACCAGCAGGTGACACTCACGATACCGGAGCAGGAGGTCAGCATCAGCCCCACTGGTGGCATCCAACAAGCCCTCTACAGCCTAGAACAGATGCAACCTGTTAGCAGAGGAAAAAACAAGTCCTCTTCCAAATCTTCTGCACGTTACATCAGCAAGAGTTATCACCACAAGACTCAAAAGACGTGAAAAAAATAAATCAATCCAGTAATTGTGCTGACTTCTTGAAAAGACTGTGAGATTTTACCAGCTACTATGGCATCTATACATGCACTGTAAACAGCTATGCCACCACAAACAAACCTGCAGGTCTCTCTGTGCCCCACTAGCTTTCTATGTGCACTAAGCACCATGACAGACCGCGTTAGATCATGCTGCAGCTTCCCTAAGTCAATGCCTCCTCAAGCAATTCTGCATATGGCTCATGGAAAACTACCTGAGAAGATACTGACAGAACCTGCCAGAGGTAAGCAAGCAGCTTCCTGAGAGAAAGAACTGCAGCACTCAGAGACATATCTGTGTTAGCGCACAATAAATGGAGAATGAGTTCTATAAAGGCAACACAGTTTATATGGTAAAGTCCTAGTCAGGACAGGATCCTTTAACAGGTACAAGCACCACCAGACAAGAACGAAGAGCCTCCCTCCAGCTCTCAGTTACTTTTGTTTTGGCACTGTTCTTGGATCCTCATGCAGACAGCTCAGTATCCTTACACTATTCTCAAGAGCATTTTTCTCCACGTCTGTCACTTGTTCTGCACTACTACGCAGGCACTGATGCCAGATCAGCTCACTGCAACACTTCCCACTGGTACAGCCTACAAATTCTGGCTGGGATGGAGTTAATTTGCTTTGTAGCAGCCCATATGGTGCTGTGCTTTGGATTTGTGCTGAAACAGTGTTGACAACAAGCCACAGTTTTGCCAGTTGCTGAGCAGCACTAGCACAGGATCAAGGCTTTTTCTTTCCCACTCTGCCTCCCCCATCAGTGGGTAGGCTAGGGATGGACAAGAGGCTGGGAAGCAACATAGCCAGGACAGCTGATCCAAATTGAATAAAGAGATATTCTATACAATATGACATCATGCTCAGCAATAAAAGCTCAAGGAAAGGAGGACAGAAAAGGGCATTCATGGTTCTGATGTTTGCCTTTCCAGGCAAATATCACATGTGCTGAAGCCCTGCTTTCTGAGGAGCAGCTGGACATCTGCCTGCTGATGGGAAGTAGAGATTTTTGTTTCACTTGTGCACACAGCCTTTACTTTCCCTACTAAACTGTCATAATCTGAACAAACATCATCTAGTCTTCCCTGTGTTTTCTCCCTGTCCTGCAGCAAAGCAGAAAGAGGAAGAGCTGCATGGATGCTTGGCAGCTGGCCAGGGTCAGCCCACCATGCACAGCCATTTATCAGTTACTGCAAAATAAATCCCCCAAAACAAAACTAAAAAAACCTGTTAAGTCCTAGGATTCCATACACCTGCTTCTTCCACAGCAGTCTTGACACCATATGTACAATACCCTAAAAGAACATGATGGCTCCCTCCCAATCTTATTTATCAGATTTCCAAAGACAGCAGCTCAGTACTGCTCACCAAGGAAGTTCCACAGGATGCATGAAGAAACAAAGTCACCAGCAAGACAATCCATGAGCCAGGTGAGTAATAAACACTAAGCAAGTTGTTACAGAGACAAGTTGTCAACACTCACCTTCTGCAGCAGTCCAAGAGCAGCAATAGCATCCCGGGAGTTCCGAGCCACTACCACCGCCTCCAAGAGGCTACGCAACGCTTGAACTTGAGGATTCATGGCCAGGGTGTGTGGAATGGATTGCAGGTGCTGCTCCAGTTCTGTCATACATTTGTCATAGATTTGTGCTACATCATCTGTAGCCCAAGCTTGCTGTTTAAGAGAAAGTGAGAATCAGTGATTTTTGCAAGGATTGCATTTGTGACATTTAAATACTGACTGGCTCTTCTCCTTCAGAAATTACAGCATCCAGAATTTAGACCTCTACAGTACTGTGGTTTGTTATGCTGGTATTTTAAGTACACACATATGAGCAAATTAAGCTGTGAAAACAACCAGCAAACAACTCTCAGTCAGAATCACAGAACGGTTTGCGTTGGAAGGACCTTAAAGACTATCTTATTTCAACTGCCCTGCCATGGCCAGGGACATCTTCCACTAGAGCAGGCTGCTCAAAGCCCCACCCAACCTGGCTTTGAACACTTCAGGGATGGGCCATCCACAGCTTCTCTGGATAACCTCTTTCAGTGCCTCACCACCCTCACAGGGGAGAAGTTCCTCCTAATATCTAATCTAAACCTGCCCTCTCTCAGTTTGAAGCCGTTCTGCCTTGTTCTGTCAGTAAGGCCTTATGTATGAAAAACTCTGGTAATGACCTTCCTGCAAAAGTAACCTGAGATTTGAATAAAATGTTTCACTGCTACTAAAACTACATGTAGCAATCATAAGGTGCAGACCTTATCCCAATTTGGGTTACAAACCCCTAAGACTGGATGGAAATTTTCTGTTGCCATTACTTTGTCATTAGAACTAATGCATTTTTTTCAACCACTATCCCCAAGCAATACAAACATTCGATTCTATTGAGTCCTTCTAACAAAAACACAAGTTCTGCAACAGTCTCCAAAAGGGCTATAGTACTCTCAAGCTGGTTAATTCAGAAACCTCTACCTTCATAGGCTGAGCCAAGAATCCTGTAGGCTGAGTTAAGTCATTGGTGGGCAAGAAACCAGGGACATTGCGTGCAAACTCTTCATACACAGCCAGCTGTTTTGGGTCCACACCTCCAACCTTTGCAAAGAAAAGAACAGGCATTAATCACATTGATAAGCACTGAGGCCGTAAGAAATGAGGGCAGCTTGTGTAACAGGTAGCTACTCTTAAACAGTGGCCTAGACATCGAGGATTCAGCTGCTCTGCACTGAGGTCCTATCTCTCCTGCCACACCTCCTAACAGCGGGATTTTGCTCTGAAAATGAAACTCACATTCCCAGAAACAGAAATAACTGAATACTGAGAAATGCTCTGCTGAAAGCATGTGGTATGTCCTTTCAAGGAACAAAATATAAAGGAGACAAAAGAAAAGAAAATATAAAGACAACAAAACAGACGAGCCATCTTTCAGTGAGAGGAACTGCACAGAAAAAGAGACTCAAGAAATTGAGAAAATTACATAAACACTCATTTCAGAATAATGTATTTATGTGTTTCCATACTAATCAAGATAACAGCAGCTGCACTGTTAGGCAAGACTAACAATATACAATTACTCAGCTGACACTATGCCATCCACTTTTCCTTATCAGGAGGGAGAGAAGAGTAGCATCAGAACAGAACTCACCTTTAACCTGATCTGTTCTGGCATCCGCTCAGCCTGGTACGTTAACACAACAGGATCGCAGTACCGACGCCCCTCTTGCCTAGCATGCTTTCTGAGCTCAAATTCCTGGGAAATACACAGACACTGTGTTTCAGACACCCATCTGGATGTACATGAGCACATATAATACTTCTAAAAGACAACAGACCCATACTTACAGTTGCGAGTCTCTTGTCCATCTCAGGGCCTGCCTTTTCCACAGCTGTCTTCTGGATAAAGCAGCAGGCAAGCTCACAGTTATCCTGTGCTAACTGGGCAGCTGCCTGCTCCATCATGTCCCTCTGCTGTGGGGAGGCTGCCTATTGAAAATCACAATAATCAGTGAAGGATGTAAATTTTCTCTGTATATTACTTGCCTTAAAATCTGCACCACTGCCTATACAGAACACCAGCAATAAAAATGAATGCTCTTAGGATCACACTCACTTCCCATAGAATATACAATATTAAATTTAATTTTGCATAGCTTTGAATAAAACATGTAGGCAAGACGACAGTTAAGACTTTCAACAAGGAACAAAACAGCAGGAGTTCTCCATCTTCTCCACCTACCCATCTCCAGGGCACAGAAATAAAGCCCTGCTTTAGACAGGCACACACAGAGTGATGCTAATGCAGGGAAGGCTTTGCATCACAGTAGAAGTTTTCCTACTTCCTACATTGTAACTGGAAGATATGAAGGCACAGCAGTAACAGTGCAAAACAGCAGTCCTAAGCCTTTTACAGTGGGTTCCTTTTCTGATAGGGAATCAGATTTCCTTCCTTACTTCCTTCTCAGAGTCTGCTTTATGAGAACCCTGAAGAGACGCACTTATTTTCCAGGGTGCAAAGCAGCAACTTCCAGTAGAAATGGAATACATCTATAAAGGCAGCCTGTCCCATCTACTTGGACTTCCTTGTCTGTTAAGACCATGTTCATTAATTGCTGAGAATTACACTACTTCTGTTAAACCACTTCACAACAGTAAGCCAGATAAGAATTTCTAGCTATCTCATACAGCGCTTTTTCTGCAACGAAATGTTTTCTACAATTATCTCTTTAAAAACTTCATTGGATTTAAACTGGATTTGTACCAATGTCATATGTCTTCAGGGATAAAAAACGTGACTAATTTCTAATTGCTGAAAGTATAGCTGTGTCATGATCTTTCCAAGATCCTTATGCTCTTATGCATAAAGATTTTGTTACTGACACCAATGGTAAGAATTCTGGGTGGTAGCTGCTGTTGTGGTCAGCAGTTCACAAGTTGTTCCATATGGTTCGGCTCAAACTTTCTCCATGAAGAGACCTGACAATAGCCTCTAGAAAACCCAATGAATTCACAAGCTGTGCAGAACAGTCTAAACTACATATCTGCTATCAGCACAAGTAAATAGAATCTGCCTGAACCATGTATGCTGAAACAATCCAAGGTATCACCAAAATCAATTCAGTCCTCCCCCCTTTAGCTTTTCTGCCTCAAACCCTGCAAAAAGTTCACACCTCCAAGGCTTTCATGATGGGATTAAACTGGAGATAACACTGGGGCAAAATAAAAAAGATAGGAAGTTTGTGTGCCATGTAGTAAGATCCACCATCCCAGTCTACGAGTGTTTGACATGACCTGTAATCTCGACATGCTTTTTTCACTGTAATTCCGCAAGAGTCATGAAACTTTTACCCAGAGAATTCATCCCCATGCTAATTAAGCCATGCAATTAATTAACAAGTCCACATTGTGGAGAACTGATTTACTAATGCTAGATGCCTACAGTCCTGGAAGTTGGATATAAACTTCAGGTGATGAGGCTCTTACCCTCAGTGCAGTAGCAAAGCTATTTTTCAGGTTGGTAGCTATGCTCATCAGCAAAGGCTCCCTGCAGGTAATCATGGCCATCCCAGCAGTCAGGTTCCGCATCATGTGGTGAGCGGCCACACGCATCCGTGACTCCTCCGAATCCAGGGCAAAGTCCTTCCTGACTATCTGCTCACAGGTCGTCATGGCAATCTTGATGGATCTATCGACCACTGGATGCACGAGGTCTTGCACTGCGCGCTCGATAGCCTGCCGCACACACTGCTTCAGCTGCGGGTGGGCTTGGAACAGCGGAATCTGCAGGGGATTAGGCAAGGTGAGAGAACGAAGTACACTGCAATCCCCCCTACCCCAGACACCTGCATTTTCTGAACGACTTATAAGTGCACTGTCATAGCTTGTGCAGTAGTCCCATGCTCCCCATGCAGCTATTACAATATTTGGTAAATATGAAACAGGGACAAATTATTATTTTTCTAACCAAGTTGCAGCTGAGTAACAATGCAAAGATTGACTTAAGAGCTGAGCTGCTAACTGGACAAAAGGAGCACAGAGGCTCCTTTTAAGTCCTGATAGCTCTCACCAGCTGAGATTTGCATCAACCCTTGGCTCTAAGAATTCTTTTAGCAAACTAAGTCAGCTCTAGAACTTACCGTTGGATTTAAGGTAATATGTGGAGCCAACCCTCCTAAAGAATAGACGTTGATGTCATGGTAACTGTACTGAGGCTGTGGAGGAACCGTGGCTGTACAAGTGGTGCTGGTAGCTGGAGTTGTAGAAGCAGCTGGAGAACACAAATACATTTGTATTCAGCCACTAGTGAAAAGCAACTGCTTATAATACAAGTATATAATTCTTATTTAAACCAGGAAATTATCTAGAAACAAAAGCTTTGCACTTTGATCATGAAACCTCCTAAACTTACCAAGCAACTTTCATTCTTCACTTGCCTCATGATTAGTTCCAAAGTAGCTTCAGTACATTTTAAGACACCTGTTTGTTACGACAGTTTAGCACCAGGTGCACTGCTAACAGGAGGGAGTCTAAGGAGTAGCTACACACACGTAATACAGAATTAGTCCTCATGATGGCTTCCATTCCCTTTCCATCTCCAAACTCCATACAGCTATTTCTATTATAGAACTATCCAAGTCCTCCCAAGCACCCAGTAATGTTACAATAGTATATGTAGCTTCATATTTTATTTTATATTGGCAAAACCTGTCCGATTAGAACTGCAATAGTGTGGTGTTCTGGATTCTATATGAGATGTACGTACTAGTTGTTGTGATGGGTGGTAGCTCCTCTGGCTGCTTCACATCCTTCTTTGGAGCAGACAGCTGTTCATCCAGATTTTTCAGACGGTCCTTATCTTTCAGGAGACTTCCAGGTTTCAGCTCATTGATGTCTAGTGCAAGATTCTTGCAGAGCACCTCAATCTCAAACTTCAGATTCAACTGCAAAACAACTCAAGTTTAGGTCATGTCACAAGGAAAATACCCAAAGCATCTACTAGGTCACTTGAATCCCAAGCCCCCCATTCTACCCCCATTCCTTTCACAGATTAATAGTGACTGAGGATTAGACAACTATCTTGCATGAGGACCCAATGGAGAAGAGCTTCATTCAAGTTCCACCAAATTAAGCAGTGCCCAAGCAATCTCCCCATGCTAAAGCAGTGAGAAGGGCTGCTTGGTCCTTCACAACATCCTTCTTGGCCAGTATGTCAAGAAAATCTCACACTCGGTAGGTACAGGAAAAAAAACCCCAAAAATTTACTTTTAGATCATGCTCTTGATGTAGCTCAGCTAAAACATTCATAATGGCCATTGTCCATGGGTTTGGAGGTCTGAAGACCTACAAGACAAAGAAGAGAGCAGTATTACACAAACTTCTTGAATCATCTGGATAATTTATGACTGGAAATTTTTGAAACACAAGCAGCTTTGTGTGCATTCAGCCATGGAAACCTTTGTACAGCTCTGATTAGAGTCGAATTCAGTATTCTAGTAATAACTATTCCAGTAATTCGGTATTACTGGAAATACATTAGGAACCTAAGTGAAAAACTGGAAACACAATGACCTGGTCCTTCTTGAGAAATCAGTTCTATATCAAGCAGAACTGACAAGTTGATCAGGATCAAAGCGGGTGGGAGGAATGAAAAAAAAAAATCTAAGAACAAATATATCCCAGAACCTCTTCAATGGCATCCTTCCATTTCTCAATAGAGTTCTGTTCAGGAATACCACAGTTTCAGCTACCACCATGCTCCAAATTTGCATGGCTATGTACTTTCCCTCAAAACAAAACTCCTCCACTTTAAGCTTTTACATCCCTTTTCTTTCTCTCCACAGAATTTTATCAGTGTTCATTTTGTGACAAAAGCTAATTACTTCCTGCAATATTCTGCCACTTGAGCAGTAACTCTGTCTGTACAAAGACACTTACCACACTCCTGACACTGGATTCTAAGACTTTGGCAACAAATGGCACTACATAAAGCAATTCCTGCTGTCCCTTAACGTATGCTTCCAGTAGCAGTGACTTCACATCCAAATCCTGAAAAATACCATCAACAATTGTAGTGGGAATGAGGGTGGAGAAAATAGCAAACACATTGCACAATTCCACTTACACACTGCTTCCTTTTCAGACACAGGCAAGGCTGAGTCAAGACAGCCCTTGAATTTTACAGACTGCTAAGCAGCAATTACTTTTTGAACAAAGATTTAAACATCCACATTTTTACATGGATTAACAAGCTTGTGCCAAAATAAATGTAGCTACTAACTTTTCTGATATTAAAAAAAATATTTAGAAGTCTTAAATAACCAACTCTGGAGTCATACTTTGTACTTGGCACATAAAAGAGGCACCAGAAAGGTGGTAAGATTTCCCAAATAGCCTATGCTACTGCATAACAGCATACCAATTCGTGCCAAGGCAATCTGTAAAGACAGCAGCTCACCGTGTGCAAGATGGGCTTATTTTTAGCCATTGTAATCATTCCCAGCCAGTGACCAAGGTTCTTTAACAAGGAACGGTCTGAGAAGTTGGCTGCAGCTTTATCTGATGTCAATAGCACCTAACAAAGAATAAAAAAAAGCATCTTGAGCCATAAGCAGAAGATAATCAGACCCCAAACCAAATCCAACAGCTGATCTGAATGAAGACAAAGGTTTAGAACATTAAGTTCTGAGCTTCAGTCACATTACAGAGATACTTGAACAGCTTTCACTTCAAGGCAGCACCCTGCAAATCTGCACTGTAATGACTGCAACACTCCTTTCTTTAAAAGGATCAAAAAAAGAGGATTACACCTTCCCAGACCTTACCGTTTACTCTGGTGAGACTGTTACAACTACTCCCATAGCCAAGTGTAACTTGTGCTTCCTCTTAATGCCTCATCACAGACCTGAAGGCTACAGTTTAACCTTCCAGGGAAACCATTTCATTGTCATGTCAAAACATAAATCATGTCATCAAGTCATAAATCATGAAACAAATATTCTGCTGTTAGTTCTGTTCCTTAACTTCAGAGGAGCATCAGCTGAACAGAGCAAGGTCAGCTGTATTCTCAGAAGCTAGGAGATGTTTTTGCACTACAGCGTAACCCATGGTGGTCAGGAAATTCCACCAACAGGTTTAAAAATAGTGCTTTCTTTACAAACTTGTTTTATCTGTTCACCACTTCTGGGCTACTGCTTCCTCCTCTTCCTCCCCTTCACATTATCTTAGCCCTCTAATAAATTTTGGCTTTTACACCCTCATTTTCTAAACACGCCCTTTCCCCCCTATTTCTCTTGGGCCAAAAGAGCAGAGTGTGGTTTTCTTATCTTTGTACCTTCCCCCACACAAAACAACTAGACCATAAGCAATTTTCCCCTGAGTTATAATCTGCAAACTTCACACAGATTTGAAGTCCACCTACAAAAACGAATTCAAATGCAAATCTGCCCTCCTGTTACACAATTTAAGTCTTTCATACATTCCTAACCAAAGAGAATCCTAGTATTCATAAAGATAACCTGTAATTCTAATGGTAAGTAGAAAGTAGATTTTTGAATGATATTCTATATTTGAAGATCAGCAACATAAAAGCAAAGAGCATGAGGAAAACAGCACACTCCTGTGC
The DNA here is from genome assembly GCA_013398015.1 of Oreocharis arfaki. NCBI lineage: Eukaryota > Metazoa > Chordata > Aves > Passeriformes > Paramythiidae > Oreocharis > Oreocharis arfaki. Next base: position 139,944 of record VZRR01001816.1, read on the forward strand.
TGCCTTCAGAAAACTTGCACTACTCACCTTGATATTTCTGTAGGTTTCATTCAGAACCATTTTATTAAACTCCGGATTCTTAAGTGTGTCAAGAAAGTTTGAATATAAGCTGTGAAAGTTAGGCTCAATACTGACTCTTTTCATCACAAGATATTGTGATACCCAAGGCATGAACTCCTCTTTCACTGTTTCCTTTAATTCTTCCACCTGTGGTCAAACCAAACACAAAGCACATCACAGAACAGATGAGAAGATAATCAAAACCTTCTGGGGTCAGCTCTGACCAACACACAGTTAATGGTCAGTCAATTGCTTCTATCACTAAGGCTGTTTTTCTACACAGAGATAAATATTTGAAATCAGTGTCTCATTATCCAAAGATCTGATCAACCAGTAAGGACTCAAGCATGAAATCAGCAAGGCATAACAATTCACCTCTCCTTCACTTCCCAGCTTTTTATCAGACAACCGGAAATAAATGTCACAAGTACAAGCCATCCATCCACGAGACAATAGCACAGGTGGCAGCAGGACTGAATACCTCAACTGGTTCAGAAAAATTCCCTTAATTTCTGCTTGAAATACCAGAGCTTAATCTTGCAACATTTAATGGTACCCAGTCCATTTATGACATGAATATTTATTCAAGATTAAGAACAGGTATCTTTTACTCATCTGTCCTCTCCCCGGAAAATTTTATCTCCAAAGATGTTCAAGCAGAAAGTGCTGGAAACCATAATTTCTTTACAGTGTGCTCCATCCTTAAGTTTTTCAAGTTAGAATTTTGTAGAAATATCATCAGCCCACACTTAAAAATGAATATATTAAAAAAAAAAGGATTAAGAGTATAAAAATTCTTTTTACTAGCATTCTTTCATACTTGCCTTCTGTGTCATATTTGACTGAGACAGATTATTGAAGATGAAAGCAATTTTTTCCTGGACATTCTCTGGAGGTTCCACAATCCTCTCTGTTTGATCTGTTGCTACTAACAGCGTATCAATGTTGGTAGTATTAATAGAAGGCTGGAGGGAGAACAAGAAGTTAAGCATAAACAATACTGAGAGGTGACATCAAAAGAAACTTTTGCTCTGTTCTGTCAAGAAAAAATAGAATTAAGCTTTATCAGGGGACATCTACTGTCTCAAATTCATTTTCAGCAGCACTCTAAAGGAGCCAAGTAATTTTTTTATTCTAAAAACGATGATCAATACTCAGCAGAAGAATGCTGCTGCACAAAAAGCCTCTACATGCACATATAACAGGTGCCACTGCAATGGCACCCTTTAGGCCTTTAAGTCTGTGTACAATTATAGCTTGGAGAAAAATCACAGCACAATAGTGAGCAGCACTTAACACAGCAGGGAGCCTCCAGGAGCATTTCAGTGCTGGTTTGGGAAGGAGAAATCCCAGAGGTTCATTCTGAGACAGCATGGCAACTGAAGTCAACAGATTGTCATTCTGGTCCCTACAGCCGCAGGTCTGAACCCAAGGGCTCTAGCACCTGGCACATTGCAATTAAGGGAAAAGGAGATGCAATTTTAAATATCAATCCTGACTGGAGTTTAAAATGGGAAAACAAACACCTCAAAGTAAAAAGTTTCTACACGATGTAATCAGGTGCGAAAGGCTTTAATAGCTACACTAAGAACTGTTCCCCCAACACTGCTCACAACACTTGCAGCTGTGTTTGGCTTTTGCCTCCTTTACAGAGAACTGTTCAAAGACAGTCACAAACAGAAAGACAGGCTCGACTTTCCAGTGCATCAGCCATCATACAGGAACAGCACTGCCCATCCTCGGTGTACACGTGGGACCAAGTGTGCCGCACAATTTCCTGTGCAATAGCCAATGCTATCTATCTGCCAACGCTGTAATAACTCCAACAAGCAGTTCAGAGCTGTCTACACAAGTAACCACATTTGTGAAAAACCTAACACAGTTAGAGCTGTGAGGTCAGGTGTGTGCAGTAAGTGTTTGTAAGTCCCAAGCAGAATAGCAGCTGCCAACTATTTTAAGAGTCCTGCTGCAAGTCATTAACAGAAATGATGGTTCTATAATTATCTTAATAATTACAGCCTCAAGAACACATTTCAACTTGACCTCAAAGTAATTGGGTAGTTTAATGATGAAAAATGCCTTCTCTCTACAAAAACATTGGGTCATATTTTAAAAGGTTATATGCTTTAAATCTAAAATACAGACCACAGTCCGAAATTACACAAATTAAAATAGATTTTGTCTGCATGTGCTCAGCCCAGAGCAGCAACTAAACACCTCTGTCTCTCTGGGAAGGACACAAGGACATAATGCTCACCGGCACATCTTTCTTGAAGCTGACTCCAGTTGGTCGGGTGATCGTAATGGTTTTTGCAACGGTGGTGGTGGTTGAGGTGGTCACTATAGTGCTGACTTGGCCAGCAAGAGGAGCTTTTGCTGGAACCTGGGCCTGGGCTTGAGCCTGGGCAAGTGCAATACTTCCAGGGGTGGTGATTGAACCCTGCATCTTCACAGGAGGATCTCTGGATTGCTGTCCATATTCTATGTACTAAAATAGGGTGAACAAGCACATAGAAAATTTCACATGCAGCAACAGAACTATAGGCTGATTTTTAGCATGAGCACTATAAAGGTTTGCCAACAATCATTAAAATATCTGACATTCATGCCATAAAGAAATCTGCAAATACAACTGTATACCCTGATAAAGCACATCTTGTCATTACTGACTTTCTTACTGGAGAGGAGCCTCAAGCTCTTCCTCTGGCCTCAACAAGTTGACGTCAAGCATCACAAGACGTAACATGCTTTAAATTTTACAGAGTACTACCTAAAAAACCCCCATCCCTATCCCTCCAGGCCTGGAACAGCAGAACAAAAGAAAAGAAAGAGCCTAAGAGCAATGTGTGAATATCAAGAATAAGAGCAATGTGTGAATATCAAGAAGCAGGCTACAAACCAGGTAAGAAGTCTTCTGCAAGGACCCCAACAGCCACACAGAAGAGTCTGAAGCTCACCATTAATAAGCAAAACCACAATTCCGAAATAGCCAACTTTAAGATACTACATCTTCCGAAATAGTTCCATAGCAGAAAATGGAACTATTAAGTGAGTTTCTTCCCCACTGCTATACATTTCCCCAGTAACTAGAAACATCAGACTGTCATTTAAGGGATACAATCTAAAAGCTGTTAGTGAAACCAAGACTGCTATTGGACTTTGCAGTTTCGGATATGAGCCTTTACCTTAATGGTAGAGCTGAACATTTTTCCTTATTTAGCTCATGCTCTTAAGCTCTGCCACTGGGATTAGTTTTTCCGTATTTCCGCCAATAAAAGCACCTTCAAGGCAGACACTATAGGATGAACACTGCTTTGGACAACAAAGTGTTCCCATGGCTCTCATCAGACTTTCAGGAAAGAAATTTTTCCTGGATTATTTTATCAGGTCTAAGAATGAAACTGTATAAACCCAGCTGAATGACCTCTATTTTAGAGTAAAACTACAAATCTTTAAGGGAGTGGAATACGAATCCACCGAGGCACTTTAAAACCTTCATGCATGGACATGTGCATCAGTTGATCATGCAGTTATATTCACGTAGTTATTTCAACACAAGCAACCTAAACAGATTTATGGAAACAGGAAAGGCACCAGAGAGGCACCTTCACCTGCCTACCCTACCCCAGAGCAAAACCTTTAAGAAAAGGCATTTGATTCTGTAGATGTACATGCTCTAAAATAATGACAGATGAGACTGCTTTTCCAAAGGAAAACAGAAATTTGCTCTAAAGAATTTAACAACATAGAAAGTTAGTGTTGCTTACAGACACACTCACCTCCTGTAAATGATGCGGGAACTGTATAAAGTGACTAATAGAAGCCAAGTGCTGACAATACTGGGGATAGTCCTTCAATCTGTCAGACAAAACATGTATTAGCCAGAAGCATAAGCCCACATCAGAAACAGCATTCCAGAGCAACAAATATCAGGTATGTCATTCCCACACTGCACCACAGAATACATCTGGACTCCTTAGAACAGCTGTGCTATAAACAAAGCTATGCTGTGCTATAAACAGCATTTCCTAAATACTTTTTGTTGCAAAATCTATTTAAAATGAATTAATGTAACATTAAAGCATAAGACTTATTCATAGCAACTCATCTTTTCCTACATCTCTATACTTCTGACCTAGTACACAATTGCATTTATATTCAGTGTTTGCAACAAGATGACTGGATAAGTAATTTGTAGTCTGGCTCAGTGCATTTTAAACAGCAAACCAGAGCACACCTCACACCCAGAATCTCTTCTATCTGCAATTAATTAAAAGTTTTGTGAAAGAATTTTGAGATTATTTAACCACACTTGAGATTTCTGTGTAAAAGCAAAGTTCTAGAGCTTCGTTCCTAGTCAGTCCTTCAGTAACAAACAGTGCAAACAGCACTCCACTGGAGAGCACCTGTGAAGAGTAATTATATTCACCCCATTTCTAACAAGCTGTTAGTCACTTCATCTAACTCAACACTTCACTGATTATTTTTATAGAGTCTAACTACTTTCAGCATCTCAGTTTGTCCCACATTTGTACAGGTACCACACTGAACATTTTAATTTAGAAAGGTTACCCTTTAACTAGCACATTCACACATTTTGTTTCAGTTCAGTGTATCTTCAAAGAAATCCCAAAGTTGAGATGTGCAATCCTGTACTGCGTGATTAGAGCAGGTTCAAGGTTCACAAGACAATACAGGCACTATTAGAAGTGTACCAAAACCCACACTCACCTATTTTTAAATCTATCTAGTGCAGCAATACCAAAATAGTACATTTTGGATGCAAAAGGCTTTCGTAAGGCTTCAAGAACATAGCGCAGGGCCAGGCCCAATGCCATATATGTAACCAGTCCTTTCTCTATTATGCCCCCGAAGAGACAGGCTGTTATGTGCAGCTCTTTATCTGGGTACTGGGGAAAGAAACGATATTCCTCAAACAAATTCCTCAGCATACAGTTAAACACTTCTCGTTCCCGTTTAATGTTGGAGTCCTTAAACCTCTGCAGCATTTCCAAGACCTGCAAAGAAATCAGAAATTGTTACCAAGAGATTTGCTTTATTTCAGCCCTTTCCCATCTTCATGTTTCATGAGTGTTCGCCACTACTAAGATACATCGTGCTACAAGTTGAACTGCAAAGTAACTGCTTCATTTTAGCCAGCAGGCAGACACTACAATGAGCGTCCTCTTCAGACTTTAGCTCTCTTTTAAGCGACTGTCTTCACACAAAACTTTTTTGTGATCGCCTACTCCATCACTTTCAAATTAGAAAAATGAAAATTAATGTTGTGTCTTCCATAATTTATAAACATGGAAATATATTAAAGTAAATTTGAAATACTTCAAAGAGTAAGTACATCAGACCAATAATTACTCTCATAGAGACGAGCAAAAATAATTATCAAAAGTTCAGAAGGCAGAACTTGGGACAATTTCATATAGCTGGATCTTGCAGTCATTTTTACATAGTTTAAAACCAAATGCATTTAAGATAATTTATACAGACTATTTAAAGGCACTCTTTAGCACTTATATTCAACACAAAAGCTTCCACACCACACTGAATCCTTCCGACTTAGCAGCATTTTAGGAGCGTTAATTAGACATCTGAAGTCTTCAGTCCACAGAAGTCAAAGTTGAATGTAATGATCAACTGCAAGTTTACAGCGAAAACAACTTCAACCAAGCAAAATATCAACGCTGCAAGCATCTACCACAACCCCTTGATTATTTCCCACTAAAAGTAATACATGAAGGAATAATTACAATCAACTTTATTGCAAGTCTCTGGACAGGTGCTGTAACTGCTACAGAAGGGAACTCACCTCATCCACAGACATGGTTGGATGTGGTGGATGGTTGTAAATACGCTGGAAGTAGCTGTTTGCCTCATCATCTATTTCTTTGCTAAAGTGCTGATTAGCCTCTGGCCACACCTGAGATAAGTCAGCTGTTAAAAAGGAACAGGTATCATGCTCAGGACAACTTCAGACAGTCAAGATTTCACGTAGTCCTTTTCAACTCTTCACCAATCTACACAGAACTGCTAATTCTTCTGAAGAGAAGGATATTTAACCTTTCCAGTAGACAGGAATTGCTATTTTAAAATCTGTTTTCAATAGGCTATATTTATTCCAAAAAACTGCATCCTATGATAGCATTAACATCACACTGCTGTACTCCTAGAACTCACTGCATCCCAAGCTAACCTCAACTGACAACTAAATAACTGAATGCAGAACAGACTAGAGTAAGGCATGCTACGCAACACTAACATGCACACAAACTCGCACACAAACTTTCAGGCCAGCCAGTGAGCTTCCAGTAAGTTTATATTGAATGTTCAAGACCCAAAATATAAACCAATGGTGATTACAGCCACCTCCACTGTACATCTGCAGAGATAGGTAACTTTGCTGTTATTGCATATGGCTTCTTTGATAGCTCCTCCGTAACAGCAATGCGGAAGGTTTAGCATAGGGCTGTGCTTCCTGACCCTTTGACTGCTTCAACATCTCACTGAGCATGCTGCAGAGGCATAAATGAGTTAAGGATAACGGCTTAGTGTTAGGAACTAAATCATTCCTTTCAAAAACTACCTTCCCACCAACTTTTGTTAGTCTCATTTGTATCCAATGCTGCAGTCTATTCCACTGCCTTCACCTGTCAAGTTCTCTGCTGCAATAGGACCTTACCCAGGTTTAACCTTGTTACAAACGAAACAAAAAACACCCTGGTACCAGGCACATACAATTCTCTGTCAAGAGCAGGACAACACTTTTGTTCAAAACACAGCACAGCAGAAAAAGGACAGAAACACACTATTCATGCAAATCTGTAACACATTATATTTTTATGCTAGCAGGTTTTCTTTTAAACCCCCCTGGCCACTTAGCAAGCTTTTACAATACAAGTTTAGAAGCACCTTTTTCAGACTAATAAAGTAATACGAGAGCCACACTTCTAACATCTACCACCTAAAGATCCAAGCTTCCCCTGAAGGAAACACAGATTAACTGCAGACCACAGTCACACTTCACAGCCACAGACAACACTACCACTTACAAGGTTTCATCTTACTCTGCTGGAATGTAGGCTGGTTCAGTCCAGATGTGCTCAGCTTCCTTTGCACGAATGGGTCATTGTTCACCGCAGGAAGGCCCAGGGCTCCAGTTCCTATGCCAGTCAGGCTACCTGTAGTAAGACCACCTACTGAAAAGGAAAGCTGTAGTAAGACCACTTACTGAAAGCAAACAATTGGTCATCTCAGTTACACCCTCACAGTATCCACTTACCACTCCTCCTAGCACTTGTCATTTCCAAGAACTGAGAGCTTAATAGCCTCACTGCTGCCTAATATCAAGCAGTTTTAACATAAGCAGCTCTTCATCCCTGTCCCAACCTAAAATAATACTGCTATATTTATCAAAACAGTCATCCTCTTGACTCAAACTTTTTACCTACTGCAGCTGCAACACTCTGAAGTGCTGTTTCAGCAATGACCCAGGAGTGAGGACTGTGTAACTCCCTCCCATACGACACAGCTGTTTGTCCAGTGTGACTTCCCACCCTTAAAAAGAAGGAAGCATCTAACCCACCCTTAAGGAGGGAGTTGTCACATTCAGTATTTCCAACCACAGCAAAAACAGTGCCTTAGTTCTGCCATGTCAAAAACAAACCACTCCACCCGAATAGCAGTACCTGGAAGCTGTGAAGAGAGTCCTCCGATGCCACTGAAACCGGTTGTCTGGTTTTGGGTGGAAAGAGGCGGGAACGCTTTTGCTGGTGACTGAGGAGTACTGAATGCAGAGCCCAAGTTTGGAGGGAAGCCTTGCATGCTCTGGGTGTGAGGAGCAGCTGAGCCACCTAAACTAAGAGAGGCCATTCCTGCAAGCGAGTCGATCTGAGTGAAGAAAGCAAGATTATTACAGACATCCATAAACCACAATCCAGCTGATTTTTGGCATGTTTTGTACAAAGACGGCTACGTATCAAAACATTCCTGAGAAAAGCTCTTCTGCATGGTTACTGTAAATTCTGAAGTCATCCAGATAACCCCAAAAGATTAGTTTGTCTACAAAATGCACTTCTATTTTTCTTCTACAATCCCATGAAATCCTATTCTCTCACAGGTTTTACAGAAAGGCTGATTGTTCCATAGTCTGTAGTTAAGCATAACACAAGAGTAAACGCTTACAATAAGCAGCATTTACGTCTACTTGCAGATTTTTGTATTAGAGTAGTTTCTGCTCTGCAGTTTGCAACCTCAGACCTCACCTCAAGACTTACAAAGCTATTTCATTTCAAACTTGAAAGTATTTTTGACTGTCTGACTGATGCTACCATGCCCACTCTTCACAGCTAAATACCTGAATGAAGTCTTCAATAAAAAGCATTAAGGCCTGGTCCATGAATAGGAGGGAAAGCACAATACAGGCTGCCAAAGCAGTAAGTTAAGGAACTGACTACAAATAGCAGAAAACGGTGTTATCTACCCAGAAGACAGCATGGCTACTAAAAATTGCTGCTGTTTGTTATATGAGTTATTTGTAGGAGGTTGCCAAGATATTCGGTACATCTGATGAGCAACTTCAATAAATCAACAATTCACAAGGAAACCACTCTCTGTGTTTAGTTTCCATAATCTACTGACAATTCAGTCATTCTTAAATGCCAAATTGTCACTATTTCATGTGAAATACTTTTCACCACTTAAAAATCTGCCATTGAATGTAACTGCTAGAAGCAAAACCTGTCTGTAATGTGTTGCTCCCAGAGGAGGAAGGGATGATGAGTGGCAGGGATTAACTGAAATGTACCTTGTTTTTAAAAGAGCAGTTCAGTTGAGAGCTGAAGAGCCCCAGTTATAACAAGTCCTTATGCTCTAGCACTGTGGCTTGGCCCGTGAAGCTACAAACAAGACACATCAGGTTCAAAGGCAGTGCTTAATTCTCAGAAGTCCTAGTAAATTTTAGCACTTTACAAGAAAGCCTCAGTTATTTTAAATAAACCAAATATCTGTCCCTCCTCAGTGCTCCCATCCTGTAATACTTCACAGTTACTTCTTACAGATATCAGTGAAGTGAAAGACAGTTCTGAACTACATTCCTCAGACATTATTCTCCAGTTACAAGCACATTATCCAGACATGCAAGCACAAAACTATGTGAGCCAGATGATGTTTGACTTAGTCCTGCAGAAAGAGCTCAACTAGTAGAACGGAACTAGCACTAAATCAACACCACCTTCTGAAAACGCAGCATGTGATTGTTCTACCTGCACAGGAGAGATGGCATCCAAGCTGCTCGCGCTGGGCGGGCGTCCTTTGGGCATGACTCCAGGTGGGGGCTGTCGAGCCTTGTTCATGACATTACTGCAGTTTGCTACCATGGTGAGGATCGTCTCCGACAGCTCTTGAGAAACACTCCTGGGACATGGAAGCACGACAGTGAGCCATGTAACACTGATGAAAATAAGGCCCCTAACTTTATTTGATTTTCCTAAAGAAATTGAGGCCACATTTCACAAAAAGAAGATGCAAAACAGCCCCAGCAGAAGCTACATTTTGTTATTTGCAAAACTTGCCTTAGATCATCTCCCAAGAGAAACAGCTATATTGAAACAGAGAAGTTTAAACTGTAGTTCTAAAACAATCTCCAATATTCTATTCCTTAGTTTCCGATGATTCAAATACTCCTTTACAATTACCCCAGCAAGTAAGGACTTACAGAAGGCTGGGATATGAACCTACATGGCTCCAACAGTTCTTGGAAGAGCCTTTGTCTGCTGTTGTCCATATTACGGGCTATATACAGCTTAGCCTCATGAATTAAAACACAGATAGTGATGCTGTGATTCCTTTGTCAAAACTGCTCCTCAAGGCTCCTTCCTGCATACAAACTTCACCATTTATGGTTATTCTCATTCTGAATCTCATTACACACAAGGTCTCTCTAAAAGCTGAGATACATGGGCTATGTACTCAGACAAAAAAAGAAGAGGTAAATACCACCACCTGCTTCACTAAAACTCATCTGTCTACAAACTGAAAGACGTGCTTCACATACTAGCACTAAACCCAGAGACAGGAAACTTAACTATCCAAGGAAAATATAATCAAAAAACATCAGAAAACTCAAACTTAGGCACAAAGTCATTGCATAACCCAGAGCAGTCAGTGCCTCTTTCCAAAGTGTTCCACGTCTGACTGCCAGGTTCCCAAACTGGAAGGAAAGCCAGCTCTGTTGCTGACTTACCTAACCACAGGCATAATAACAGAACACGAACATTTTCCCTTTGGAAAAAACAGCCAATCATTTATGCTTTTTTGAACTTTAGTTCTACCTTTTTGGTGAGGACCACTAAAGCTGCAGATTCCTTCCTGTAATGGGTACAACTATTCTAATACAGCTTTGTTGTTCTGTTAACCTTGCCTGAAGGTTCCTCATTCCAACTCAAATTTTTTGCTAGCTTTTACTGCTCAAGATCTCGAGATGAAGGGAAAAGGAACAAAGGAACCAGCCTGGTGATTAAGGCAGAAGAATTGAAGACTAGCCTCCAGCTTTGGCAGGTATCCCATATAGGATACACAGAATTAGTTAAGGGCTTCCAGCTGTTCTCCAAAGCCAGCGATCCACTATACTTGGGGAGGTATCATAGGTGACCAGGTTTCTCCATAGGGCAACGAACATGTTAATAACTGTTTCACAAGCTAGATCCTTTACACTCTTAACATCCTCTCATCAGAGCCTTGTGTCAAAGATTGCAAAAGAAATGGGCTTGAGGGGAATGCATGAAAATGAAATCAGATATCTACCTTCAAAAAAACCCAAAGAGATTTCTTTTTCAGAAAATGCAACCAGACCTGAAGACAGAGCTCTGAGCATGGCACACATTAGACTCAGTATCTACACTATGTATTTGCCCTCACCCCAATGTCACAGTCTCAGAAATCTCAACATTGAAATGTATGTATGATCAACTAACACGCACCACAGGATTTTTTCTGATGCAGGAGGCATTTCGAGACCATACAGCACTTCAGTTAGCCATGGAATGTGTCAGAGGACTGTACAGCACAGCTCACATGTGGTTACCAACCTCAGTCTTTTGCCCTCCTTCTTTTTTAGGGATTAAATTTGCAGTCTTTATGCTTAAATACTACAGCATGCTTTTGCAAAACAAATTCCAACCTGCTGTAGATAGATAATATGGCAGCCCAGTATGAGGACAAATACACACTTACAATCCCAGAGTTTGATATTTATGGTGACTGGTTACGCCATTTGTGCTTTGGAGAGAACCACTAATGTTTTGTGTCCCACCATCTAGGCAGGCTGAAGGTTAACTTTTTTATCACGTCAAGAGACACGCTGCTGTATCAAGTTGCAAACATCACAGTATTTTTAGATAGCAAAGAACCACAGGTTTTCTAAAAAAAACAGAAAAAACCCCAAACCAACCGACCAAACAAAAAATCCAACAAAAACAAAACCCACAAAAAACCCCAGTCTGCATTTGAGGCAAATGAAGTTGGTGGGCTGAGAGCCAGGGACCAGAGTCTACAGCAACAAAATTGTCACTGTAAGGAAGTTACAGCTTGCTGGAATCACATGTTCATTTCTCTTACTCTTTTTCTCCCCAAAACACTTTCTTACAAAGCAGGAACAAGCCTTTTCATTCCTGAGGCACAGGTACACAGAAGACTCCTCCCTGCTTGAGACAGGGACTGAGAAGAAAAGACCATTCCCCAACACTGACACACTTGGATCATGCAGGACCGTGACTATGTGGAGAAGGCACTGCTGCCCCTCAACTCATCGCAGCTCCACGAGGGGAGGACTTCTCACAAGCAGCATGTTAATAAATTACATGGTTGGTCAGCCTGTGGTGCCTGCAACCAAGCCTGACTTCATTGTAAAAACACTCAGTAACAGAAGGAAGACTTATTTCTTTTTGAAGACTCACTGCTACATGATGCCACAACTGCAATGCTCACCAGTGATAAACAAGCTGCACCAAAAATAAATCTCAGAACATGCAGGGACCTGGTGGCTAAAAAAAGTGTCTCCCAGGTCACAAGACAAGAACTAACTACAGCCTAATCAAAGAGCAGGATCCTAAATCAACAGATTTAGGAGATGGCAGGCATCAGCTAGTGAAGTGCAACTAGCCTCCCAGATGTATTTAATATTTACTGTGATTTTAACCTTCTAGTCTATACAACGCCTGCTTCCATTCGTGACTGAAACTTAAGCTAATCAAAGCAACCGCTTCATGAAAGAAATCCAAGCTTTTTCTTTCTAAAGCTCAAAGAGAATAACTAATGGAAAATGACTGCAAGTAGGTCACATTCTTGTATAAAAGGGAATAAAAGTAGCTATAAAAAGAAACCAAAGGCTGTGAGAATTGTGCCAGTAGAGAACTAGTGGCGTTTGGAATTAATGGAATAAATAAAACTCACCAACACATTAAAATTCAGAACACAATGACATTAGATGCAATTCAAATCTACAGTTAACTATTAAACTCCTAAAACATACACACTGCAGCATGCAAAATAAGGAATATAACTTCATTTGTGAACAAAGATGTACTCTGACCCAAAAACTAAGAGCCATCTCTTCAGGCCAAGACATGTGCTAGACTATTATATTTCAGAAACAGTATTTCAATAGCATTTGAACTTCAATTGCACAGGTTCCAGAAGAAAACAGGAGAATCCTTTCTCCTAAAATCTTACAGGTACCTCCAATTCCCTTTCAGGTCCAATATTCATTGTGACCAACTCTATGTTGGTACTAATTTCCTACTATCTACATGAGAGCCATGAATCATCCTGGGTACCTTTAAAGATGTTTCTTATCTCTTTCAAGACCACACTGGCTAAGACAAAGGACACAGTATAAGCCTCAGATTAGGTAACACACACTTGGATATGCCAGCCTCATTTGGTGCCAAAATGTAGCAGCAGAACAAGCCCCATCTCCAGCTTCCAGTCACTCTGGCTTGCACTTTGCACTACGCTGCCTCTCATTATCTCTGAAATACTGCTACAGTACAATACCACCTTGATCTGACAGCATTAAGAAACAACATCACAAATGTTTTAGAATTTTCAGTCACGTTTACTATGTGTGTATGTAGCATTTAAAGATTGATTTGTCCAACTTCAGTTTCCATCAGCCCTTCTGTATTCTACCCATCCTAGCAGCTCTCAAACCCAAACCTTTTTCTTTTGGCTTTAGTTAAACAATCTGATCTGCAAAAGATGGTCAATATTTTCCATCTTTGACTACTTTGAGTCTCTCTCAGACAACAGAAATTACAGCTGTCTAGTTTCAGTCTCAATTACACTACAATCACCACTCTCCTTTTTTCTCCTACACATAAGGATGGCATGAGCCCTTTGTGTCAGAGCAGTTACCACACAGAAACACTTGGTTAACACAATCACAAAAACCTTCATAAAGCCACCGTTTTCCAAGATGCTGTCCCATTCTGTGGCCATGGCCTGGATTCTTTTGTCTGAGTTACAGCCCTATATCTAATCATTAACAACTGCGGATCTGACTAACCAGCCAGCCTCCAGTCACCAAGATCAGCTCACCTGTTTGATGATAAAGACAAGAATACTCAAGCTCTCGTAATCTAGCTTACAACAGAAGTTTCAATGCAAAATTAAATGTACTACTGCACCTACCCCTGCAAGTTTATACACTTTCACTAACCCCATTCTCCATGGGAAATTCCAAACCAGCTGCGACCACGTGCCAGAAAGTGAGCTGCAAACGGATTACACATTCAGCCTAAGCAATATAATCCTTACCCAGCACAAGCTTGCAGACAGGCCAACATAGTTGCCAAGGTTTCTGGAGGAAGCTGAGCACTTTTGGGCTGATCCTTCTCTGGAGCAAGGCCACCCAGGATAGATGGACATCTTCTCTTTAGGAAAGTCATACAGGCCTGGATGAAAGGTTCCTGAGGAAAAAAATGTTATCTTAATCTCCCAAACCACATCCAAGACACTATTTCAAACTTGGCAACTGCACCATGGAAAGAATTGCACTAAGCTACTATAGTTCAGTGAAAACGTTGAACTATCAGACCATGGACACTTTCAACAACTTTAAAGCTACTTATAAAATTGTTAAAGTGACTTAAGTTAGTCACTGATAAGAGTGCAAAATAAAGAGAAAAATCCTCTTTACCCCATGCTCCCGAATTTTATCTGTGAGCCATTTGTCAAGTTTGAGGTATTCCCGTCGAGAGGCAAGTGCAGCAAGGTCAATAACAAAGGCAAATGGAGTACCATTTAGCAGCATTGACAAGGCCTAAAGAAAGAAAATCAGAAGACTACTAGTGAAGACACACAGATACCCTTTCTCCTTTCTTTTCTTTCTAGCTCCCATACATGTTTTAGTAAAGAAATCTTATCATGACATGCTGCTATGCTTTCTTTGTCAACAAAGATTGGTACTGTCAACTTCACTTATAGCTTGCTTGTGAGACAAAAAAGCAAGAGCCCTGATTTGAAATCATGACTTCACCTTCTTTGAAGCGACCTTGTGCTGACAGTTTAAACTCCTCTGTGATATGACAAACCACCAGCAAGTGGTCAAGAGCTACCAAACTGATATTGCTACAAAATTAAGCAGAAGAGCCTAGCATCTCCTGTGAACAGACCTCAACCACTTCAGAGATACTCAGAATGTATCTGCTCCAAGTCATCTCTGAACACTGCAATTGCTACAACAAAACAGACTTCAAGCAGCAGCTGGTGCTCTTGCACTTTGAGACACCCAATTACTTTGCATTTAACTTTAGGAAGCAATAAAGGCCTCAAAGAAGTTAGTCACAACTTCCAGTCTTTCGTCAATGCGTAAAAACTAAGAAGTAGTAGCATTCTCAAGAAGTCCCCACTCCATTATGTTTAGCAATGCCACCTTCACACAAACATCTGACAGGTACTTTCTACATTCTCATTTCAATAATATTCATGCTTAAAACAGTCAAAGCTCTTCCTGGATTTGCACTACATTCACACAGCAAAAAGTTCTGTTGTGCTGCTTCCCAAGGTACTTGCCAGCTAAGCCATGATAACCAACCCCACTGCAAATACCAAGCAAAATGTCTTGGGCTCACAACAGGACAGGCTGGAAGCATCTCTAATCAGATACCACAACTCAGCTGAAGAGTACTTTAAGTCACATGAACATAGGCTTTTTTTTTAAGATGAGGGAAAGCAGCCACAATTTAATTCAGACATGCTTAAACAATGTAATCCTTACTAAATTAGCCTAAATTAAGCTTAGCCTTCGTGAAAAGACAAGCAAGTCTGCATAAAACACCAGACAAAAAATAATGGCAGTATTTTGCAAAACTCACCTTCAAGTCTTGCGCCACATCAAGAATGCGTGACAATTTTGCCTGGTCATACTGCTCCCCTCTCATGTACCATTCTGCCATGGCATGCATGATAAGCTGACGAATTGAAGGAGACTGACCCTGAGGAGAATTAAATTAGGATTGTACTTCATGATTCTAGGAATAGGATCAATTATGTGAACATTAAACAGGATATTTCGCAACTAAAAAGCTTAACGTACAAACATATTTACTCTTTACCTTCAGAACTTGCTTCTGATTTGAGCTCTTCTTAAGCAAAAATAAACTACAAGTAAAGTTTGCTGCAAGCAAAGGATGGAGCATGACTGCAAATGATAGATACGTACATCCCCATCTCTTTCCTACCATTGTCCAGGACCAGTTCCTCTCTATTGAGGGCAAATTGCTTTTACAGAAGCTACTACACAACCATTTACAAAATGTTATGCCTGACATTATGTCCTGAAGTGAAAATTCAGTATCACATCTTAGAAAGGAAAACACAGTATCTAGGTCTTTGCTCAGAGAGGGGCAATTTTAAACTACAACACAAGTAAGATTTTTATGGCAGCAAGGGTTTTGTTTAAAGGAAAAGTGAAACACCCTTATGTCATGGAATGGCTCCATGTCCCGTGGCAATCATCCTTCAGTGTCCTGATCTGAGACTTACCCTGAGGAAAAATTGCCTTTTCTGCCATTCCAAGACCTCGTGTAAAAAGCACTTCACATCTATCCTACCCCTCATCCTTCAATTTAAAGACTTCCATCAGGAAAATATAAAACATTCATAGCATGACCTCAGAGGTCAAGCTTCTTGCCATTAACTCTACTCTAGATGAACAGGGAAACATATTTGCTAAAGAAGATTCCCTCCGACCCCAGAGGCTTCCTCTGCTTTAAATTTCTTATGACTGCTTTGTTTAACTACCAGTGCACACAATGATGAAGGCCACACCAAACAAAACATTCATTAGAAGTATGGGATTTGCATACACAGCTACCTATCTCTACATAGAAGCTCTCCTTGAAAAAGGTTAGCAGCCAGTCCCAAGTTTTCAGAAAACACACAGACTCCAAAAAAACTTAAGGTGCAGGTAGCTTCTTTATGCCTAGAACAGCCTTCATCTTTTTGGCAAGTACAAAGGAGACTATTTTGGTTTAAACCTTCTCACCTCTCACTACTTCAGGTTTTTACACTTTAAATGTGTGAGGTTCAGAGTTGAGGGGGCAGGGTGAGTGATGCTGTTGTGAGGTTTTTGGCAGTTTCTTTTTTTGGGTTGTTTGGTTTTGCATTTTTTTTCCTTTATTTTTTTAAATAAAACCGGTCAACTTTGTTTAAAGCTAAAGGTTTAAAAAAGTCAAACTTAACTTGGATCTCTGTACTTTCCCAGGAATATTTTCTCAGTGAATATTATTGAAAACCAAACGAGTAACAGTTTGCTTCAAGTCAGGGAAGAGACATCCCATTACTTTGCATAAACCATGGATCATTTACCTCTTGGGTTTTAAACTGACCAGTTCATAAGCCAATACAAACACTGCTGATATAACTGTTCAACCCATTTAACAAGCTTTCAAGTTCAGGAACAAACTACAGTGAAAATACTTACCTGTCCATGCCATGCATAGTGCAAAATGATGGCTGAGTTGGGATGGTTGCCAAGGAAAATTGGCATGAGCGTGGAGATGAGTTCATGGCGCAAGGTATGCCAGGAGGTGTTGATCTGCAATAAGGCCAATACCAGCATATCTGGGCAATGCTTGATAGGAAAACTGAAGAGCTGCTTAACCTGTTCATACTGCCCCACTTCTGCCAATCGTAAGAGAGACTCTATCAAATCCAGGCTCTTCCTAACAAAAAAGAAAAAACAAAGAGACAATCCCCAGAAAGTTACCAAGCAGCAAGTTTACAGGATCCTGGATTCCAGTATTTTATAGCAACAGCTGTAAGGACCTACAAAGCAACACTCACTGCAAACAACCTGACACTGCAGCTCTTATCATGTACAATTAAGCCTGCAAGAAACCATGAAAAATAATGGAAGAGCTTAAGAACTCCTGATTCTGTAAGGGAGTAGAGAGAACTGAAAGCTGATGTTGAAGAATTTCAGCTCGAGGTGGGTCATTTGGATATTTTAACTTGAAATGTACTTCCAGAAATGGAATACACTTTTAAAAACACCTCAAAGTCCCCACTCGTGAAAGTTAGTGAAGATACTCTACTCGCTTTGCCTGCTTTACAAGACAAGTGATCATTGCCAATTTACTTGTATTCCTCGTCCTTCAATTCCCTATTCTGGGTCATATAATTGAAATAGAAACAAATATCTTTGCTGAAATAAGCTACATGGCTATACCAAAAAAGGGGTGTAAAGGTCAGCTCAGAAAGTCACACCAGTCAGCTTTATGCAATAACTCACCAACAGCCACATACATTTACTATTACATTTTAGGACTTCTTTCATAAAAGTCCAGCAAGTTTCTCTAATATCCTGGGAAAGACAGATTTAAATTTCAAACCATCTCCTCTATCCTCTTCTTTCAGCTCGCAGGATATGCCAAAACATATCAGAAGAAACTCTCCAAACAAGCCAAAGGCTCCAACAAAAGCAAGGTGTTATGGAAGTATACAGGAAGTTCTGACACTGTGAATAGTTTCACCAATCAAACACCTCACAAACACTAATGGCTGATTTACTGGCATGTACTCAGCTACAATAAATCTGGCTGCACGAAGATAAAGCCACCAGACAAGTAATCTTACTCTAACTCTATGTATAAAAAGCAGTTGAGAGCAGGTTTATTACCATGTAGCAATTTCTCGATTGTCATCTTCTGGTGGTGCTTTCAGGATGTCTGTGGCAACAGTATGGCAAGGGTAGTCAGCAAAACAGAAGATGTCAGGGTTTATGAGGGAATGTTGGATGAAGGAGAGCTGGAATAAAAAAAGATGTCAAAAGTAGTTTAGATACTAGTTTCAGGGTCCTCCCACTTTATCAAATGCCACATTTTTGAAAATGATACAAATCAACTAAGCAGCAGGGATGAGCCAGGCTTCACTGTGTGTTTTACACAAGACTGAACCCCATGCTTCTAGAATTTGAGAATGATGGATCACAGGCATGCTGAGGGTACTTGTTTGCACAAAGCTGTGGCCTTCTTGTGTAACCAGGTAAGCACCCCAGAGCACTGCCATGCAGCAGCAGTTCTATGCTCAGCTGCACTACACACCAGAACTCTGACGAGGTCAAAGGTATGGTCACAGTGCACAGCAAGTAACTATGTCCCACACAATGCAGTCAATTACACACTGTAATTCTGTAACACACGTGAGGCTTGTGTCTTACAGGTAAAGGTCTCAAACGTGGATTATTTAAACATTCACACTACTAATTTCCATTTATCATTCAAGAACTTTGCAAATATTCTACAGATAGAGCAAACATGATGGTAAACATACCTGGCCCTCTGCATGCTTCCAAGGTCTGTATATGGCATTAACTGGAAAAACCTCCATGCCCAGCCCTCTCTGGATGCCAAAGACTACAATATGCAGGCCCTTGCTATCACGAATCTGAAATCCTGGATGGTCCAATTCATACGTTACTACTTTGAAGTCCAGGCTAGGGTTCTGCAACCAGATAAACAAGAGTTGTCAGCCTTGCACATTACAATCTTCAGTACTGTCGTGAAAGAACCCCTCTTCATCAGTATTGTACCAGCGTAATATCCACCCAACTTTTAGTTGAAAGCAAGAGTTTTGTTTTTAAAAGAGACATATTTATACAGTTGTGAGAATTCAATGCAAGGTAATGTTTTAAACTACCCTGTGAAACTGCACTTCCCCAGCACGACAGTAGCTGTCTATCCTTCCAAACATTTCATTAACAAGTCTTTAAAACCCCCAAACATATAGCTCCTTTCTCAGCATACTAACTTATTCCTTTCCTAGGTTTCCACATCCTCTAAAGAAGGCAGAAGGGTCTGACCTGCTGGCAAGCAGAACTTGCTCCTCCTTTTGCAAAAGAAACTCCAAGTCCTTGTAAAGCACCTACAGTATTTTCAGGAACAGTGTGAAACAATATTGATGAGGGAGCTTGGAGGGAACTGTGGCCATTATGGAACACAGACCACTCTTTTCAAAGACAGATGAGCACCAGAGACAAAGCTATTTTATGGCCCAAGTCTTAGAAAAACAAAACAGTGTCTTCTGCATACATTAGAGGGAACACACAGAAAAAATCCCACCCAGTGTAAGGCAAGCAAAGGAAATGGTACTCATATTTAACTGAGTATATTACAAAAATCGCTGCTTATACAGTGGTGGAAAAACTTTCCTATTTCTATAGTGTCATCACACCTAGGAAGCAATAAACAAGAGTTTTGGAATGAGTAGCTATAAAAATGCTTTCATTTTCATCACTAATGCCTACAGTAAGACATTTTCCAAAACAAGGTGTCTGATGCACAAAACTTTCCACTGTCAGAAACACAGAAACTCTCAGAGAACACATGCTGGAGTACATGCGAGCAGTGTGGAACGAACCTCAAATTGCAGCCAAGTTACTCATTCAAGTAGCTCCTATTTCTCAGAATTCCTCAAAATTTTCTTACTCATGAGAAAAAAACCCCCAAGCATTTAAGTACAGTTACATTACAGAGATTCAAAGCTATTCAGGCTGTTGGAAGCTTAAAACAGTTCATAATCATACTGAGATATGCCCTGCTTTCTCCACATAAAAGACCAAGATGCTCACAAGACTTACCAGCTCTTTAAGAACATCAATCAAGACCTCCACATTCCAGGTATGGGCTTGGCTTCCGTCACTCTTATCTTTGCCATCACTCCAAATCCCACTGCCAGGAGCCGAAATAGACTGCAAGTCAAATACACTGAATCAAACACTAGTAATAAATAAAGCAGTCTTAACACCCACTGGCTACAGAACTCCCTGCACTAGAAAGGTATAAGCAGAAGTTCAGACTACTGATGACATCAGTTTAACATTTCTCAGAATCTTTCATTCACAGGAGTATTACAGACATTTACAGCAGAACAGTCAGAAGTACAAGTATTTAATAATACAAGCAATTGTTAAATTCCTAGAGGCCAGCATTTTAACTCCTCCTTCTGCTGAAATACAATGCCCAGCACAACAGGCCACTCACTTGTAATGGAATACCGTCTGTCAATCCTGAATGAGTTCGAGCCATCATCCCCAAAACCCTGGCAACCTGGGCAGCCGTGACTTCCCGAACACCAAACTGCATGATTATGTTGCGACATTCTTCGACACTAAGATGCAACAAAACAGAGAGATCTTACAGGAAAGCAGGTTTCACTGTAGCACAAAGTAAGACTCCAGTCAAGTCAGTCAAATGATCCAACATAACAAAATTCCAGGACAATCAAGAAGAAAAATTCGGTAGAAAATCTGTGCAATTATTTCCATGAAATACACTGTGCCACGTTTCCAGTTCAAAGCCAGGTGTACTGAAGTGACAGGGATGTCACAGAGATGTTTCACAGACTATGCTCCATCAAAGCAAAATCACAGGGTAGGTTTAGCACTCTCCTTGGTTAAAAGCACTTCCACTATTGACCTGTGATACAGAGCTTCAAAGACTCAAGTTTTCTGCTACCTGAAAGCGAAACAAAGGCTTTGAGAATGCACATTTCAAAATGCTGATGTGCACTGTTCAAAGGTAAGCTCCGAATGTTTGCCTTTCAGCCTGATACAAGCCATGGCATCCCTGAGCAGAGGGCACAAGCAACATCCTCCCAGGAGCCAAGAGAGAAAACAATGAGCAGACGCCTGAGTTTCAACTTTAGAACTGAAGGCTTTTTTCGCAATTTTTTTTTTCCATTTTGTGAACACTTCATAACTAGGCCAGAAAGATTTCTATAGCATGAGTATATAAACTGTTTTATTAACAGGCATGTGTTAACAAAGGAAATAATTCAGTATCTTCCAACACACAGTGTTTTTACTTCTTGGTTTAAACAGAAACTCATGTTAATACCTTTGAGATTTCATCACCTCCCCAAAGTAATCAACAGTCTTTTTCTTTAAACACAGAACCATTTAATCCTACCTTATGCTTCTTACAAAAAAGCAGGTTAGCTTCATTCTGAGGGCTAAGGCCCCCTTTAAAACCAGCTGCACACTTGAAATAAACCTTTAACACACTCAAATTAACTCTTCAATAGACAGCCTCTGACTCAAGTCTAGTTTCTCCTTCCACTTTCCTAGTAACCACTCCAATTCACCCATGTCTATAAACAAGCAGACCATGTAATGAGGTACTTGTGCTAGGTGCTATAAACAAAGATTTTTAGTCCTGCTGACATGACTCCCCATAAACCCACACACCACTATAGACAACAGCATGTTTCACATGGCTCCAGCAAGTCCAGAGCTGCCCCTCTAATGTTTCAGACTGGGGTAGGGAGCAAGAATATGGAACACAACTGAGGATGGGGGCAATGTATGCCTACCAAAATACACACAAACCCAGGATGAGTTTAACACAGTTGTATTTTTACCAAAATGAGCCTAAGCAGGCAAAAACTGGTGCAACTATCAAGATACTCTACCAATTCAATATGGTAATTCGAATCTACAGCTACAAAGAATCTCAATCATTAGCAGTCATTTGATCAGTACCACACTGATCAAAATCCAGTACAAACAGAAAGTTGCTGCTGGTCTACTCTCTTGAAGTGAGACCATCTTCAGTTCTTCTATAACCTACATCACGTGGACAGTGAGCTAACGGGAGTCTGGCACAAGAGCAAAGTTCTTCCAAAACTCTAGAAGGATTTAGCTGGAATTTATGTCTACCCAGACACTTTTGTTTTCACTGAAAAAAGGGTGATAGTCAAATTCTTATGAAACCTTCACAAGGAACATGAATCCTTTTATGTAGTACTTCTTCCCACGACAAAATTCTACACAGTGTCCACAGACATGTAATACACATTAGAAGAAAGCAAAATACAACAGAAATCCAAATAAACGACCCCATAATACTTGATAGATTCTAGTTATTTCAGTAATTAAAGTGTTTTTTACCCTTTGCCTCAAGAAACAAGAAAGAAAACCACCACCACCCAAAATTACATGCTTGAAAATTACATTTTCCTACAAACCTTGCACAAAAGCCATAGCCAACTTCTTGCATGAAATCTGCCAGAGAACTCTCCATCATGGTTTTGGCTATCCCTCCAGAATCAGGCAGGATCCTGTCCATTAGAATGTCCCGTTTTTCAGGGTATAGAAGTGGTGCAAGCACCACAGGGCAACGCTCCTGGGGAAAATCTAAAGGCAAGAGTAACAAAAAAGTGTCAAAACACCCAGAACGCCAGTTGCACGTTGAAAGACTATTCAAAATTATTCCACTGCTGTGCTAGAGTTGGCCTGCTGCTGCAGAAATCAAGAGAGCACTGATGCAGCATCCCTCCATCCCATTCTCAGTTCTCTACTGGCACTGGGATATTCCTAGAGAAAAAGAATGTAGACTAGACTAGGTCCATGCAGGTTCACTGCAGCTCTGCAGCTGCCCACAAGGCCAGCAGCTGTGCTGGTGTAAGTTTAGAACTAGATTGTCACTAACAGCAGTCATCCAAAAAAAGCACAGAGCAGGAAACAATACAGCAGTCCAGCAAAAGCTGCTCCTCCAACTCAGGAAATATTAGGAAACAAAGGACCTGCTACTGAGTCTAAAAAATATAGCAAATGTAAGCCAGGCACATGGGCATTTTCCTTCCTGGGAGGCAAAGTTTAAGAGAGACGAGTAACGAAGGATCACATCTGTGGATCAGAGTTCTGCTCACAGTGGAGAGCAGCAAAGACAACTCGTGGGTGGGCCTTCCTGAAACAGCACCATCTTTAAGATGACACATAACATCTCCATTCCCTCCAGGGCCATTCAGAGAAGAGGCCCCAATTTCCCAAAGCTAAGTGTCAGGAATTACACAAGCTAATACACTAATCTTTATTAAAGTAAGTATGAACTAAGAAGTTACACTTAAACAATTAAAAGAAATACTTTGCTTTTGTATAAAGGGTAGCTTTCTCTAGGTCTGTGCAGAACCAAGGAATGAGTCAAGTTAAATTCAATTATCATCTTGAGTCCAAATCCTCCCTAGTGTGATAGGTTTACAGCAAACACTGGTTTTGGAACAGAACAGACTAGGATGGTAGCTTTCAAGAAATGAACCAGAGTTTAACTTAGAAGCACCTTCCTCACTGTGCTCGTGTTTCATCATGGATCTGCATCTAATATAACAAAACAGTGCTTAAAATGCACCTGTTTGAAATGGCAATGTAGGTTCCTTACTCTGTAAGGGGGTTTTCAACTACAGTGCACTGAGCTGCTTTAGTTAAACCCACAAATACCATCCCATACGAGCAAACACAGACTTGAATATCCCTTACTCAATGTTTATCTATCACAACTTTTCAAAAACATGACACCACATTACTGCTCATTGAAAGCAAAACAGTACATTAGGATCCAATACCAGAACAGTGGTACTTTACTGTCAGTTTAGAACAATGAAAATTTATCGAGTTCTAAGTCAGCAAGCCCCCAACCACTTCAGCACTCTGCACTGGCAGCAGGTCATGAAAATCAGTCTCAAAATCTGCATCTGGTCAGGCTTCCCGAACAGCACCACTTACCTCTACGTAATGTTTTGAGGAAAG
This sequence comes from Oreocharis arfaki, assembly GCA_013398015.1. Lineage (NCBI taxonomy): Eukaryota > Metazoa > Chordata > Aves > Passeriformes > Paramythiidae > Oreocharis > Oreocharis arfaki. The sequence goes on from VZRR01001816.1 coordinate 164,101, forward strand.
CGTCAATCTGCTCCTGTCCTACCCCAAAGGCTCCCTTCTGCCCAAAGAGGAGATGGGAGAGGAGAAGGTGCAGGACCTCTATTGCAATATCTTGGAAGCCACCTTCTTGATTTCCACTGACGTCCGCGTCAATGTAAGAGCGCAAAAGATCCGGGAGTTTCTGTTTGATAAACTGGGCAGCTTTTGGAAACAGAATAGGTTAGAGTCAAAACCTGGGATTCCGTTTTAATATAAGACTCGTTTAGCTAGGTACCATTCTCTTAATTTGAGTTTGTTTATCACAAGCCACAACAGTTGAGATTTAAACAGAAATCTCATACCTGAGAACTCAAATATTAATGGACAACTATAAGTTAAGATATCACAATAACCCAATCTGATTCATTATCAAGCAAGTCATTCATGAAACAGTCCTTCAACTTCATATAAGATGACTGTGTTATCTAATGCCCCTCCCAATAGCACCACTAATTGAAAGGTCAGGTCAGGCAGGCACCTATCTACCCATCTAGAAAGCCCATTGCTGAAAAAGGCTGTCCCTGCTGCAGTACTTCAGAAAACTTACCAAAACCTCGCAGATCTGAGCTGAAAGAGTTCAGTAAAGCCAGACCAAAAATTACCTATAAACAAAAACAAACATCATGGTAAGGGGACCTCATCCTTTCTAACTAGCTAAGTGAAAAAAAAATTAAAATATTTTTGAAATAAGTGTTCACCTACCTCTTGAACTTTACTTAATTTGATGACTTTACTCAATTGGGCAAATAAATGAGGTGAAGGCTTTAGACTCTGAAACAGGTAAGAAGAGTAACATGAAAGCTGTTTTGGGATTAGTCTCATTTGCAATGTGTCAGACTATCTAGAGTCTATTTGCAAGCTTGGAATATTAGTAACTATTCTGGTGTGGGTTAACACAAAGCTTCTATGGCTAAACAACTTCCCAACTAGTTTTGGATATACCTAATCTAAAAGCTTCTGCCATATATCCCACTATTAAACCACTACCATGGCTTCCAGATTGAAAGAAACAGGAGCACTGATGATTTATTTTGGTTCTGGCACAAAAAACAAGCCATAAAGTACAAATATTAGATGAAGTATTAAAATGAACTTTGCAGTCATTCTGAGTGATTGACTAACTTGCTTAGTTTAGCAAAAAAAAAAACAACCGACACCAACCAGGCAAGCTCAGTTTTTGAAGATTTTAGTACAACAAAGGAACACAAGAGAAAACCAGCTAGTTTCCTAGAGACCAATTCAGTGCAATTTCTGACACTGGGATCCCCTTCAAGAAGCATACAAACCTTCTGATAGTGCAAGGGATTGTCAATGGCGTACGACAGCGTCGAGATAAAGTTTGGTTTTGTAATCAGCGACGCACACTCCTGGATCAGAAATTGAGTCTGAAAAAAACAACATAACTTGAAGACTCACAGTTTCATAACAGGATGATAAAAATAAACTATTGCCCACTGTGTACAGAAAAACAAAAAGATAAAGTACTTGTAAGTGACCAAAATCTCACTAACATCCACTAGCTTCTTTTCGTTCAAGCTTTCTTCAGGTTTGCTTTGCTTTTAAGATTGACAAAGTGATGAAACGTTCTCCATCATACGTGCAATGTTTTGCTTTCTGTAAACATCCTCACACATTGCAATAGACAACCCAAGAGTATCTGATTCATAGTTATAAGCTAAAAAGTCTGTGGCAAAATTGCTTAAGGATGAAAACACTCCTGCCAATAGACATAGCACCACAAGTGTCAGTTAGCAGATTTGGACAAACTCTTGAAATACACAGAAAGGCTTTCAAACTAGAGCACTGCGTGTGGTAAAAAGAGCACTTGAACTGACCGGACCTGTTTTCTTCCAGATCAAGAGATTGCAAGTCAGATATCAACAATGTATCTCCTAACTTGAAGACTGGCAAAAAGTTCTCACAGTTCAAAGGCCATATAACCAGAAAATAAGTTCGTTTGAAGCTACTGCTTCTAACCTGCCTTTGTGCTTGACCTGGATCAAATCCCACCGCAGATTTTTAACAGTCAAAACTAATAAACAGATGTGTTGGTGTAAACCATACCTGATGAAAATCTTTGCCACTGCTTTTACCATCGCCACTGAAATCCACGTGCGAGAATAGACAGCGTAGTAAATGCCTGTCTGCCTCAGGACCGTGCCTATTCACAATCTGGAAAAAAGTATCCAAAAAACAGCTTGGTAGCAAACAGACATTACAGAGCAATATCTGGGTCTAGTACCAAGGATACAGCAGTACTTCTAGTAGTTAAATCATCTACAGTTTCAACAAAACTGCTATAAATGTTCCTTTTAATCAGTAACCTAGAAACCATGCCATTAACTCTAGTTGCAAATAAAAAGTATGAACAAAGAGAACCTAGACACAAGTCACTGACACAGAAGCCATGCATTTCAGGGGTGGTATTCTTAAAAAGCTAAGTAAAAAGGGGTTTTCAAGTCACCCTAAGGATTCTGCCAGCAAAGCAGCCCAAAATCCACACAGTACCATGGCCTCATTTTCCCCCATTTTTTCCCCACAGCTGCAGTGCCTAACTCTGCAGGAACACAACCTTGGGACAGCACCTGTGCAATGCCTGTAGAGCAAGAATTTCTCCAAAAGACAAGCCATCATAAGGAATCTTCACTGATCTTGCAGGCAGCTTCTGTGCTGTCTCCTGGCCATGACTGACCTGACTGCTATTGCTCCAGGGTCTTCTAAGACATATGGGAATATTATATAGGAAGTTTTTTCTGTCATCTGGCAACATTTTTCCCACTGTTTCCCCTTTCCTAGCTGCAGGAGAGACATAAATGTGCTAGCACAAACCTGCAGCTCTGCCTCTGGTCTGACTGCCTCCACCTAGCCCACTGCTTCGTCCATCATGAATTGTCCTTGTCTGCCAGTAGTTTCTTTGTGCAAAGACACAAACAGGGCTGCTTTAGGCTCTGTCTGCTCAGGCTCTGATGTCTGACTGTTTTCATCCCAATTTTTCTACTGTTATCTGACACTATGCTTCCCTTTCCCTCAGAACCTGCTTATTCCAGCGGCTGCCAAGTTTTGTTCTGCTGGAAAGAAACTTCCAAGTTGGATCTAGCTCTGCTTCTTGACCAGAGGCAATAACATACATGCCTGTGGTATGTCAGCCCAGTGTAAACAGCCCAGCAGTGGTGACAGCTCTGCCTTTGAAGGCAGCCATACCCCAGGACCAGGAAAATGCTCACATTGGTGCAAAATGCAGCAAACCTGAATTGACAGCAAATTCTACTACCTAGCTCAGGCTTCAGAAAACAGACAGTTTCTTTAGGCAATCCAAATCAAATACAAAGATTTGGATGTGGTAACAAGACTGACAAAGTTGGATCAATTTTCTAAGGAGCTGCCTGGTGCTGTGACTAAGATGAATGCATCAAAGTAAACAGATGCCAAAGAAAACTGTACATACTAAAGCCATCCACACAACTTTTCTGCATCAGCAGTAGACTGCTTCCTTGCACTGATGTATCTTCCAAAGGACAATGATTTGAAAACTTAACATATGGCAAAGAAGGGAAGAGAAGGCTAAAGCGCAGCATATCATCTTTCAAACCTAACTACATTCACAAAAAAGCTCTTCCAGGAAACAGGGAATGAGAATTGCTAGTCTTCCTGAAGAAAGAGCTGAAAAAACCCTTTGTATTGGCAGCCTTGATACACATTTACATGACAGTGTATCCAGCCATAAAATAAGATCAAAAGATTATTTTTTTACTGCAAGGGTGACCAAGCACTGACAGAGGCTGCCCAGAAAGGTTGTGGAGTCTTCATCCATGCTGGTACTCAAAAGCTGCCCAAACATATTCCTGGGCAACCCACTCTAAGTGACTGCTTGAGCAGGAGGTTGGACTAGATGACCTCCACATGTCCCTTCCAACGTCAACCAGTCTGTGATTTAGGATAAAGCTTGAGCCACATGTATCTGGATTTATCAGGGAATGTGTTTGGGCAAATACAGGATTAGACAAAAAATAACTCTGTTTTTCTCAATTCAAAAAGTTTTGCTTTCCTAGTTAAACCCATCTACAAAGCCTCCAACCTCCTCTCCAACCAGGCTCTCCTTACCACTTTAGGAAAAGGAGACCACAAAAACTAACTTCATGGTTTAGAAGTTGTGTCTGACAAATGCATAAAATATTCTGGAGTTTTTTAAACATATATTCTATTTTTTTAAGCATTAGCTATGTTAAATGACTACTGATAGCACATTTAAACAGAAATTAGTTCCTCAAGCTTTGCCACTGTTACACTCAAGTGATGTATCTAAATTTAAGTGTCATTTCGGTCAGCTGTGACAAGAACAACTCCAAGTATTAATTCCCACAACTCTACATGCTTAGATGGAAATGTAAAATTGAGTGAATCATGCAAAAAAATTTACCCCAAGCAGTATACCATGAGACAGGGTTACAGCATGCACATATGTTCTCTTCAACTAAGGAAACATTGTACTAACAAACACAAAAGTAAAGCAATACCGGGAAAATAAAATGGAAAAAAAAAAAGACAACAATGGATTAAGATTTTAGGAATTCAGTCTTGAAATTCTACATCTGTTTTATAACCATACACAAACCAGCCATTCCCATAGACCAGGTTCCAGTCTCTCACCACAGTGAGGCTAAGAGGCCTGGCTGAAAGGTAAAGAACAATCTGTCCCTGTTTTAGAGAGCTATGCTCCAACTAAATGGCAGATCAACCGTGTATCTTCTCCCAAAAAAAGTCATGCTTCAGTCACACCTTCGTGCAAAAACCATCTGTTGAAACTAACAGTGATCAAAAGGACAGCATGATCCCAAATGAGCCCCTGGAGTACTGAATTTGCAAAAACATGGGAAAGTTACAAGAGACCTATTCCATCTTACATTTACAGCAGCCAATACTGCTGAAATCACTCTCCTCTCACCTCAAGATAAGCAATGAATGCACTCCTAACAACATTAAATGTTACAGAAACTCACTGCTTAAGCCCTCTGGCCTTCTAATCTGACTCAAATCACTGCAGGATTGCACTGCTGCAGGAAAAAAACCCAACATTAAGTGGCCCAGCTGTCTGCTGGGAACTGAACTAAACCAGTTTCTAAAACTAGCTCAGTAGCATTCACTTCCTCCTAAGCACTCCTCTGCAGATAATGCTTTTCAGTCCACCCTGCAAGTCAGAGCTATTTTTAAAAAGGTCAGGGAAACCACAATTCTTGCCCAGATCACAGATATTTGGGTCTCAACACGCAGTTACTCTGCCTGCCTTCTGAAAACCCAGGGCCAAGACAGTCAGCCTGGCTTCACCATCAAGCCATGAGTCACTGAACGAAAAGAAGAAAACAAACTTCCATCAAGGGAGGAGAGAGCATTCAGAGGTAAATTACAACATACTTATGCTTTCAGTGCAACAACTCTGAACACTGAATGTGTAAGTTTTCCTTCCCTTCTCAGTGTTCTATTGAATGTCCGAAAGTGGAAAGATTAAAACTGAAGGAGGTAGGAAAAGCTTTTCATACCACCCTTCAGGAGCAGCAGTTAATCCTGATATTCAACCATTAAGTTAATACTGGTCTCAGCTCTGAGCTGTATTCCATGACTTGGCAGATGAACCAGCAGGACTATCAGACACACCCTGAAATTCCCAACACCACAGAAAACAGCAAACAGTAACATCCACAAGAGCACCACAGAGTACAAACTCAAATGAGAAGAGGAACTCCAGTTCTCTTTCCAAAATTTATTTTGTAGCACCGTATCACTCTACTTACATGCTGTATTTCCTGCTGGCTGGCTCGGTAGTTTTTCTTGGTTAAATTGTCCACCAGGTAGCTGATTTGAGACAAGGCCAGCGAGAGCGAGTCAAGATTCATTGCTGGTTGGGGCGGAAGCAGGCGGCCGAGCCCGGCGCAAAATCACCATTATTCCCCTTTAGTCACCTCAGAGACAGGTCAATCTTTTTTCCCCCAATGAGCCTGTATCTTTTTCTGTGTTACTTGCTTCAGCTCTTCTTTCTCAGTTGTCTTAGTCTGTTCTGAAACATGGCACCTGAAAAACAGTATTAAATTGGATTTAAGTTCTGTAGCAATGCCACATAACTACATTCACGAGGAAAATGAAGTACTATTAAGTTTTCACAACACAAGCTCAGTTGTTTTTATACTACCTAACCACTTATATTTGTTTCTGCATTTTGCAGTCTGAAAGAGCCAGCGAACAGCTCAGTCAGAAGAATGACTTTCAGCACTGTGAGAAAGAAGAAAATGAGATGAATAATGAATTAGACACCACACAGCAACAATAAGAGGTCAGAATCATTCAAAGCATCAATCACAAATTAATATAAAAAATGAGCTTTTATCATCTCTGCTATATTTTGCCTCAATACATCCAAGCAGTATTGCCTCAACCCTGCATACCAAAACAAGCAATTGTGAATGAGCAACACACAAAGAACTGCAATAAACTAACCCCAACATTTGGCTTATACTGAAACAGCTTTCCAGTGAGCTACAACAGCGGAGCTTGCCAGCTTAATAAATTTCTATGACAACACAAAACTTGGCACTTGACATCTCATCTGTTAAATTACAGATTGCCAGTGTGACAAAATTGCATCCCAAAGCAAGTCCTGCATATCCAACAGTGTGATGAGTCTCGAAGGAAGCCCTAAGCTGCTCTCTGAAGCAGCACTGTGCATTATCAGAGGTAAAATCAAGCTGGAGAGTCACTGCTTGGAAGCTCACAAAACACAAAGGTCACCGGGCTTCATGCCAAGAGACTGAAAATCCCTTTTTCAGAATAAAAACTGTTGCTTTGCTGTCTTGGCTCCATGGCAAAAACCACCAGCACACGATTTCTGCCTCATCATGGAGATGGATGGCTCGGGTGATGTGTTCGCCTGGCACGCGGAACTGAGGGCAAACCAGTCCAGGGAGCGTTCCTGCAGCAGCACAGCTCGGCATGTCAGGCCTCCCTCTGCCAGGACCCAACAGCAGCAGCACACAAGAAGCTGAACAGGTTGTGCTGGGTACAACTAGAACTCTTCTTCCCATCTCCCTTTATACAAAGGTTTTCACTTGTTTACACTTGGAACTATACCTTATTTAACATCTGCCTACACTTCAAAACATCAGGAGCAACAAATCTTATCAGACGCAATGAAGACCACTGTGCTTTTTGAAAAAGTTCATTATATTACATAAATATCTTCGTAAATTATTTGCAAGAAATGTCAAATCAACTGACTTCCAGACAGACTTTCCTTATGCCATAGAAAACCCTGCCTACTCAATGAGGGTATGCAAGATCCTTCTTATGCAATAAAACTTACATTTCACAAAGAACGAATTTTCAAGCAGTAATATTGAAAGCATTATTCAATGACAAGGCAGTTGGTCTCTGAAAGAATTTCAGGGCATGTCTAAAACCGCAGTGAGAAAAATTACACAAAACTTCCATCTCTTTTTAAGACATCTGACAAGCTAGAATTCATTACCTTTATGTATAAAGGTTTAAAAGGCCACTGACTGTGGAACATCTTTGTACAAGGGAAAACTGGCACAAAAGTTTAAAAAGATTTCTCAGTAGTACAGTACCTGATTTTTTTTTTAAATAACCTTTAAATGCCTCTTTTGGAAAAACCTAGAAAATGTCACTGGGTTTGGCAAGTATACGCTTTCCAAGACAATCTTATCTGCAAGGTTTAACATACATGACCAATTTAAAGCTTCTGAAAAGCAGTTGTTAAGAATCAAGCACAGAGACCTTGGCACAGTACTTGCACTTACTAAAACCAGCAGTCAGCAAGGGGAATTCAGTCCCATCAGAGCACCAGACTACAGAAACCAGCCTGGAGAACTCACAGGCTGTTTGAACTGCCTACAGGACATAACCCAGAACTTCAACGTGACCATTTTTTAAGGCAATAACAGAACTTCAGAGTTTGCCTTTCAGGCCCCTAGGAAGAAAAACCACATTTCTCTGGGCATTTTTCCTCATACCAACACAGACAGCACAGCGATCACACCTACTACACCTAAAAACCAGGGCTTTTAGTACTGAAATTCTCAAGCTGGGCTCAAGCCTCACTGCTGCCATACGAGAAACACCCTGCAGAGCATGGACACTGACCATCCCACCCTCCTATAAGCATCTCTGTTGTCTCCCAAAAAAGCAGGGAATGCTTTGATTGCAGGGAAGGAAAACAAGCTTTGCCACCTTCCAAGTGCAAACTCTGGCAGTGCCACTGGACAATCCAAGCTGGAGGCAAAATGGGATCTTCCTTTTCAAGGAAGCCTCTCAAGGAAGAGCCTGTGCAAACACGCAGACTCAAGGACAGAACACAATAGCTGAGGAAACAGCTTCCTACTTATGTTCTGAACATATGGTTTGCACAGCGTGTATCCCGACACAGCAAACCCTTACAGCTCCCATAGACACAACATTAACAGCACTTCAGAGGTTCAAACGGTGCAACCTAACTCAGGAGAGTACAGAGTAACCAAGGGAGCCTTGCCTGCAAAGCAGAACTGCACAGGTACCTCTCTGGTCATTCAGTGCAAGGCTAAAATTCAATTACTACAGCACTGATTAAGGAAGCTATGAATGCTATGTGAAGCAGACTTTATTTTTAGATCCATATACCCTTAGTGGGAATGAATCTCCCTACACCGGCCTCAACAATTCAAGAAGCTTTCAATCCATGGGACAAATCTGCCAGGTTCAGACAAGTCAGGCCTCAGCCACAGGGAGTTTATTAAAAAAATTTAGATTAACTGTCAAAATTAGGTACTTTCAGTCACACATCCTATGATACGGTAATAGATTAAGATACCCAGCATGAGACTCAGGAGCTCTTACAATATTACTAATTCATATTGTGCAACACATCCATTTTAAAGAGATAAAAAACATTTACCAAATTCTAAAGAATTACACACCCTGAACACTTCCTAAGGAAAACAACAGCCCATCAGCAAAAAACATTTGGCATCTATTTCAGGAGATTCTTTTCAAGAGCAGAGTTCTGTTGGATTAAAACATAAATGCAATAAACCCTCAGGCAAGAATCCAAAAATCACAAAATAGAGAGGGCCAATACGAAACCACCCATCAGGTGTGACAAAGACACTCCCTACTAACTGGAAATCACCAGTAGTAACTAAGCTTTGATGCTGACGTTGACAAACTTGAAGTCTTCCACAAATTCAGAAACAGCCTTACAAAGAAAGTAATTTCAAAATTACTTTAAGCTAACTTTGGATCTTTTTTTCAGAATTTTGCAGAAGTAACTATTCCCACTGGATTTCAAGAGCTGTTTGATTTTAGGGCACATGTGCTGCATGTGGAGACTAAAACAGCTCAAGTGACATAAGCAGCAATGTGTTTGCTGATTAGGTTCTAAACTCCTGTCAAAAAACATCACATAGAACACGCTAAAGGGACCACTGCTACACCTGCTGTTCAGAACAGTCCCTTACCCTCTTTTCAAACCCAGGAACAAACAGAACACTTGGAAGAGCAGCACACCTCTCTGAAGGCCCAAACTGAGAGCAATCCAAGGGAGAAAGGGGGTTTTGAATCATACCATACTTTGTATTTCAGGATGTCTACCACTTTGAAATCTACTGAGAAAAAAATCCCTAGAGTGGGAGTCACATTAACAGCAAAAAAAGCTCCCGATTCATTTGACCAGTTCAAATTCAGGTGTTTACAACAGAAAAGCCGCCTGAACATTCTATATACTGGAAAGCTGCACCCAATTCCAGTAAACTGGAAGTCACAAAGATGACTAGACACAGTAACTTTAGAGTGTGGCTGAACTAAGCACCTACATTGCTCCTATACACTCAGGCCAGCGAAGTTTCAGTTCAGAACCTACCTCAAATACATGAGACATGCATCAAACACGACATGGCTGCTTCAGGCATTTTCACATCTCAACCTGGACTGCTTAAAAACAACAAACCCCAAGAAACTCTCACTTCCCAATTCTCTTTCGGACAAGTTGTGCAGAATAAAGTTTCTGCTGCAGGGAACAAAAGCAGGGATCTGTTCTCAAAGGCTTCATGCTTTTTTACCTTCCAAAAAGCGTTTTAAAACAGCTAAATGCTATTTCAAAAGTCAAAGGAAAACTGCAATATTCATACATCAGGGATGTTTATGAAACAAAAGAAAATCTGGCAAAAAAAGTTATGGCCTCAACCACGATTCTCAGTGATAACAATTCCCAACATGGTTTAGTTATGTCCCATCAAGGGGACACAAAACATTACTGTCCTCTATTCCTAAGTTATGTTTGCACAGTTTCTCTTCCCCCTACTCAGCTGAACACCAAGAGTGGCCATTTCAGCATAAATTAAAAACCTAGCAACACTACATAGGATAAACAGGATAAGGTATTTCTCCAAAGAGACACAGCTAGGCAGCAGACTGGCTGCGAGTTTGGTTTGGAGAACCAGGCCAACAGCATCAACAGTTAAGAGTGAATTTAAAAGCAAAAGGGCTGAAAGAATCAAAGTAACAAACGTGGAAAGGACAAACCAGTATATTACCAACTAACTTTGCTTCCTGTTTATAACACAGCCACCCCACCTGGATTCACCCTGCCTATTAGTTTAGCCACTGCCAAAGTAGTTACCTTAGATACAGGAAACACTTCAGTCGGGCACACTAAGAATGACTTGTCAGAGTCACACCTGTTTTGTTACCTGCTTAAAAAAAAGTTCCTGAGAGCAGCTGCCATGCTTCCTTGCAACAAGTGGGACTCAGATGTACCATGTTGGCACATGATGTACCAACAGACTAGTGCTGTATTTTCAGTATGATCTCACTTCTGTTGTAAATACACTCCACATTGATTGTGGTTTGTTGAAATTAAACTATGAGTACTCACTGGCCTTCTTGTATAAGGAGTAAACGGAATTAATCCAAGTTAGAAAACTATTGTAAAGGAGCTCTTATACCGATACAGCTGTTGTACCGAAACACCCAACTGTTGCTATTTCTAGTTTAGAATTATACAAGTCCATTTTACTGGGCGGCATGTTCTTAACTGGAGGACAGCACTGAGAAGGATTTCTCCCATGTGGTCTGCAAGAAGGTTATGTCACCGGATTATTTACTACAGCTCACTTTTTCCGTATTTTCTATGGGCAAGTCACAACAACAGCGATCTCCTACGGAGGCCGCGGAGCCCGGCCGGGGCAGGCCCGGCCTGAAGTCCTCGAAGCTCCACCTGTCACTACCGGCGTTACACAAGCGAACGGGGAGAAATGAGCACAGCTCACGAGCTGGCGGTTTCTCCGCCACCTCGCGACGCTGCCGCCGCCACCTGCCCCCGCCACCGAACCGGGAACACCCGCGGCTCCCGTCCCGGACCCTACGGAGTTTCCTCTGTCGCTCAGTGGCGGCCGCAGGACCGAGGAGCGCGGGTGCAGAGGGCCGCGGGTCCCGCCGCTGCCTTTCGCACACCCCGGAGGACGGCCCGGCCGGGCGGGTAACTCAGCCAGCCCCGCTGCCCCCAGCGCAAGCCGGCCCGGCCCCGCTGCCTCCGACCCCGTTCCCACCGCGACTCCCGCCGCCCCG
>VZRR01001816.1:176339-198283 GCA_013398015.1 Oreocharis arfaki
GTCATGGCGGGGGGGTGTTTCCTCCCCCAATGGTGGTACAACCGCAGGAACGGTTTCTCCCCCTGCGCAGGGCCGTGGTACGGGCCCATGAATTGGCGTCCTCTCCCCCGCGCTGCCTTGGTACGGCCCAGGCAGTGCTCCTCACAACATGGCGGCTGCGGGTCCCTCAGAGCGCCCGGCCCGGGCCCCGCAAGCACCAGGGGCGGCTTTTCCTCTCTGTGGAAATCGTTCCTCCATTTGCACCCTCCCGGATGGCCGGCCTGAGTCCCGAAGAGGAAGCTCCATTCAGCCCCTTCCCGCCTGTCTCAGCCACACCATACCCGCCCGCTGGCCCCGCGGGGAGACGCTGGGATGCCACACCAGGACCGGGGCCCACAGAGCTTCCCCTGGCATGCCCCGGCCCTGGGTGCGAAGATACCCGGGAGGATGAGGGCCTGAGGAAGGCGGTGCGGCTTCCCAGCTCCACACCATCCATCCCAAAGCTCGGAGAGCTGGGATGGCATTTCAGGATATGGTTTCATCCCTGTATCCCACCCAGGAGCATCTCCCACAGAAACCACCTCGTGTTGGCCTGACACACACATCACAATGTCACTTTTATTGAGTTGAGTTCCCTCCACTTTCTGCATGTACAAAATACATGTTAAAAGGCCAGTGTTTGTAAACAGGGGAGCAGTAAGGCAAACAGGAATGGCCACAGCACCTCCAGACCTGCCCTGCCCTGAGCCACACGGACACTGTGGGGGCACCAAGGAAGCCCACGTGTTGCCCAGGTGACAACTGAAGATACGGGATAGTGTCCTCCTCCACTTCGGCCAAGGGACCTCCTCATGCCTAGCACAGCTTCAGGAAAGCCAGGGCCACAAGAGCCACCAGGTACCAAACCTCTTCATTTTGGTGCAGGGTGGGCACTGGAAGGCATTTTGGCATTGGCATCTGCTGAGCATCTCCTCTGGGCTCCATGGGAGGTGGCTGTCCTCCTCACATCCAGGACAACTGGACATCTTCTTTATGCCAAAGGGTCCCCTGAGCCCCAGCTCCTGCTCACAGGCAGGAGCCTGGCAAAGGGGCTTGGGACACAGCCAGTGCCATACAAGTGGGGGTTTGGTGGAGCCTGGTTTTGTCAAAAGATGAGGGCACAGATGCTGGAGATCCCTTGGGAGAGGCAGGAGGGATCTGTGTCTTCACAGCGTCCCTCAAACATTCCTGCTGTGCGTGGCGCTTTTCTTCCTCCTTCTCCATCTGGGTCTCCCTGTCCTGAGCAGCAATGGGGAGGGCCCCATTTACATGCAGTGTTAGTAAGGAAAGACCAAATGTTTCCACATGGGGAAGCAGCCACGTGCTGTCGCCCCTCCTGCAGCCTCTGGTTGCAGAGGGAGAGAGCCACGTTGAGAAGTACAGGAGCACAAGCCATGGTTCTCCTTCCCACCACAACAGCCTGTGCTGCTTCCAGAAGATGCAGGAGGTGCAGGGCCAGGTTTGGACAAATCTGGGCTGAACTCTTGTCACAGATGCATCAACAGGTACGCCTGAATTCCTCCCTCCCCACGGGTTTTAGAAGCCCAACAAGGTAAAAAGGAACTCAAAGACAGAACAAGAGAATTTTGCTGTTGAGGTTTAACGCCCCCAACCAAATCTGCAGCTGGGGGAACGGCTCAACCCAGCAAAAGCAGGAAGGAAACTATCATCCAGACAGGCAACAGAGGGACAACCCAGAGCAACACCAGCCATAGAGAATGTAAATGACCAAGGGAACAATATAAAACAAATTAATACTGGCTGCTTTATCTCAAAAGCACCCCTTAGAACCTGGCCCAGTCCCATTCCTTCGACACCTGGAAGAACGGGATTGTAAATCTGGAGAAGAGCTTTGCTCTGTTGTAGTGTCTTCAGTAGGTCGATGCAGTCATAGCAGCTTCTCTACTGAGTGGGCAACCCCTGGCAGGGAAAGCATTGCACTGGCATGTCTCTACCCCAGGGTCATTCTCATCCTCAAAAAAAACAACCCAAACAGGCTGAAGGCAACCCTTTGTAACACAAAGTACAGCCCAGGCAGAGCGAGATGTGAGAGTAGGGGCAGAAGACCGGCAGCAAACCAGAGTTCAAACCAAACACTGACACAGAAATGGACTATGGGGTGGTCTCCCTGTCTGATAAACATGATTACTATTTCCCTTTATGCAGAACACTGCTTCTCTCTCCAAAGTTGGGAGAAGAAGGAGTTTTAGCTGTGGAGAGGAGCTCCACCAGCACAAGAGTACATGGATGAGAGCAGCATGGCTTTGCAAACCCCAACCACGACCCCTTAGTGATGTCTCAGGGAGTGATGTCTGCTCCGAGGGGCAGAAAGAGCTTGCCCTGGATGACAGGTCCCTGTGTAGTGTTGCTCTGGCTTCACCAGGGAGCCAGGGCTGAGAGAAGCCTGACTGCCTGGTGCCTTAAAACAATGAGATACAAACCACTACAGGGCTTGTTCAGCCAAGCCCCAAGTCACAACAGTTCTCTTGGATCTTCCCAACATGCCAACATGTTTTCTTCCCACTTCCCTTTGGTCCTAGGGGAAATTTCCATCCCCTCAGCAGCAGCAGTGCAGTCCAGCCTGGAGGAGTCAGGCTGTAAGATCCACAAAGATGGCATTGGCAGTGGTCTGTCCAAAGATGAAGGCTCCAAGGGTGACCATGAACACCCCATAGCTGACCTGGGCCCACCAGCTGTGGATGCAGGTGGACAGGACACATTTATAAGGGTTCTTCACCCCAGTATCCACAGGGGAAGCAGGGAGAGGGGAGGCACATTTCAGTTACCTGATTGCCCTGGTTTCTTGGATCTCAGAGAGCTTGGCTTGAATCAGGCAGAGCCCTGAAAGGCAGGGGACGAAAATTAGAACCAGATGAGGACTGTCCCCTGAGGACTGAACAGACACTCCACAAAACAGGGAGCTGCACTCCCTGTTACAGAGCACCAAGTCCAGACAAAATAGTTGGGCTGCTAATTGGCCTCACACCACACTTCTGTCCTCCTCTAAAAAATCTCCTGGTTCCTGTGTTTCCATCCTGCCCCTCCCTCTTTGAGACACAAGGCCATGAGAGCTCTGTCAGCCCCTGAGCATCTCAGGATGCCCTACCTGGGAAGACAAAGATGAAGCAGGCAGCCAAGCCCCCAATGACAGAGATGACTTTGCCAATGTCAGGGATGAAAAGAGCCAGGAGGAGTGTCAGGAGGAACCAGCTGATGGTCTGAAGAAGGCGTCTCCTCCGCTCCCGAACCACGTCCTCCTCCACTGTTACCCCGGTGTAGCGGAGCCAGAGACCCTCCAAGACAGCCCTGTGGGCACAGACGCAGGACAGAGGGGTTTCCTCATGCTGCTCCTCCTTCCCACACCAGCCCCATCCTTCTTCCAGTGCTCACCGGCCACAGAAGTGCAGGATGGGGTAGGATGTCAGCACGCAGAGGATGATGAAAGCCCGGGCGAGGGCAACAGGGATGTCATTGGAGGGGTAGGACATCAAGACATCCTGCTCCACGCCAGCTCCAAAGGTTAGGAAGCCACAGACACCTGCCAGGAAGGGAGCGGTCAGCAGGGAACAGGGACAAATCCCCTGAACATCTCTTAGAAGGACCAGACTTGGACGGATATGGCACAGGCACATTGCAGAGGTGTTCAGTGGACTCTCCTCCCTTCTCCCTGTGACCCTTGCTGACCAGAGGGTCCCTGCCCTCCCGAAGCTCACAACCACTCCAACAACTGTGCCACACTAACACGGTGTCCCCTCACTTACCAGTGCCTGTGTAGACGAAGAGAGCGATCACCATGGCTGCTGTCACCACTGCCCCCCAGGTCTTCACCTCCGGCTGCTTCATGCTGTTAAAGACGGGCACGCTGCTCACATGGCACTGCCAGGACACAGAAAGAGTGGGGATACATGATGGGCTGAACCACGTGGGATCCTACTCGTGATATTCCTCATTTGTTGTGATATTGTGATCCCCCCAGGTTTGTCAATGGAGAAGAATAGGGAGGGGGATAGGCTGCCCTGTACTTCCTAGCTGGGGTAAAATGGATCAATTTCCATCCAGAGGTGGTGAGGTGTTAAAAAAAGCAGTGCAGTCAGCACACGGGCAGGGTTTTAGCCAATCACTCAGGCAGGGTTTTAGTCTGCCACCCAAGCAACCACAGGATGGAAGGGGAGTACCAAACTCACGGCCTTACCTGGAACCCAAAGCAGATGGTGGGCATGGCATTGAAGACAGCTGTCCAGGTGGAGGGGCTGGCAGGAGAGAAACACCCACCAGTCAGACCAGAACCCCCTGTGCCTCCCATCCAGTGGCCCAGGGGAGGATGAGCTGGGAGTGCTCTGTGTCTTTGCTGTTACTGCAGCCCCCCACCCAGGATGATGCCATTGCATGGAATGAGGTTTTCCTGGGACCTGGTACTCCCTGAAGACCAGGGCTTTTCACTGAGACAGAAACAGCCAAACCTGAGCATACAAAAGTAAAAGTATCAGTAAAAAATAAGGATGTAGTTGGGCAGTGCAGAAAACTGGTCTAACCTTTGCTCTGCCATAAAATTCTGGCACTGAATCCGGAAACATACACTGTGAGGAAGGGAATAAGCCACAGTGGCTGTGCTGGCCAAGGAAATAACCAAATTCATCCAAATATAAACACAGCCCTTGTTGCTGGGTGAGCACAAGCCCTGCACAGGGAATCCAGGGCCTGGATATATCAGAGATAAAAGCCAATCAGTGCTCATCAAAACCTGCGATGGAGCCGTGGGGACCTTTAAGCGGTCCTTTTCCTCCTCTTCACCACCTGCTCCTCTGAAACATGCAGAGGTGCAGCCACTTGGGAGCTTTCTGGCAGCAACGTGCACAGTCCCCAGGACCAGGGATAGGACTCACGAGAGATTCATCCCCAGCCTTTGCAGCCCTTGCTCCCACAGCCCTGCCTGGCTCTGCCGTGCTGTGATGGCCACCGACAGCATCGCGTGTCTTGCTCTCACCTGGTGGGGATCTCCACAGGCACCAGCTCTTTGTCGGGCCAGATGTACTTGATGATAATGACTGCTGTGACATACCATGTGCCAATCACACTGAGGGAGCTGTGAGAGGGGATAGGAGGCCATCAGTGCGCTACCTCCCCACTTCATGGGAGAGAAGGGTCTCCTCCCAGCCTTTCCACCCCCATCTTCCTCCCTGCACAGCCCAGACTACCCACCTCCTGCCTATCAGACCCATTTTTGCTCTCCCTTCCCTTGGGAATATGCCAGGAAATGCCACCCGCTGTCCCCCAAGCAGATGCCAACACAATTCTGTTGCATTTGGAGGTTATCTCATGCTTCTGTGAGTGGCAAACATGCCAGACTTGGGTTTTGGGCTGGAGAAAGAGGTGAGTGTTGAAGCAGTGACACTCCTTGGTGCCCCTGGTCCAGATCCAGCAGCCAGGTCACACGAAGATGCTTAATGGAGCGGGGCTGGCCTGCAGACCAGCCTAGGGACACCTACTGGCTCTCCTTTCTGCTGGACTGCCAACTCCAAAGATAGGAGACAATGCAGTTGAAAGCAGCTCTCCCTGCTTCCTCCAGCACACAGAAGGGAGGGACACAAGCCCTGAGGTATGACACTGTGGCTGCATGGTGCTCAGCAGCTCCTCTGCTTCCCAGATGGGGAAACTGAGGCATGGGAAGGCAGAGGGTGAGTGGGCAGATACGGCACTAGAACCACAGCATTTCCAATCCCTGTCCCCCGCAACTGTGCTTAGGTGGCTGCTGGCTGGTCCATCCCAACTCCCAGTCCTAGAGGGCTCTCCCCACTCACCTGGCATATTTTTGGAAGCCGATCTCTTTGGGGATGGAGAGGGGCAGGATGAGGAGGAAGGCAGTGATGCTGATGGTGAACTTGCGGTCTGTGTACCAGTGGCTGCTCCCAACTTCCTCAGGCTCCTTCACCAGAGCAGCAATGACTGTGGGGACAACCGAGATTGTAAGGTTGGCCCTTCCAGCTGAAGGGACAACAACTGGTTATTATTTGCTCCATGGGACACTTACTCTTGTCCTCCTGGTCTCCAATGATGATGAGGAAGGCGATGCAGGTGCCAAAGGTGTAGACAGCGATGGCCACCTCGCACAGCACACCAGGCACCTTCCCGCAGACGGCCCACACAACCTCCTGGTAGGTGCGCTCGTTGCTGGCCTGCGAGCAGTATGCCAGGATCACCAAGCCTCCAATGATGAAGATCAACATGCACTGGGATGGGGGAGACACAGCAAGGGAACACTGAGCCAACAATATAGCAAGGTCCCCCGAGCCACCCCAGGCAGCCACCCCGAACACACTGAGCATCTCTGGTGCACCTCACCCAGAAGAGCTTCTTCCCAGGAGCCTGGTCCTCCCCAAGCCCTTTCTGGGGCACCACATGTCCCTCCCATGCATCCTCCCAGGATGGGACAGAGGACTGTCCCTTCCTCACACTCTCACCATCTGCAGGGCGATGCCTGCAGCCACGCCACCGGCCATGCTGAAGGCAGCAGGGAAGTTGAGCAGCCCAGCCCCAAGGGCAGCGTTGACCACAATGAAGACAGCTCCCAGAGCCGACGTGGCCCCCAGACTGTTTCCTTGGCTCTCTGAATTTTTGGGCACCGTCTCCACACTAGGGCTCTGCAGGAGCCTGGCCCGTTCACCAGCATCATCGCTCCACTCCCAATCCTTGTAGTCACTGTTGATGCTCCCAGTGCCCTGAGCCATTGTCCCTCCTGGGGTGGCACACACCACTGTCCACGTCCCACTAGTGGTCCTGCACCAGGCTCAGCCAGGCACCTCGAGGAGGGTCCTCAGCCAGCGCTGGCTCCATCAGGCAGGGAGGGCAGCAAACAGACAGGCTGGAATGCAGCAACACAGGAGTCAGGCACTTCCCTACTCCTACAAGGGGATGAAGAAGGACACTATTAAGTGTTAGTTAAATTATATTAACAAGGGACAACCTGGGCATCAGGTGGGGGCACAGGGGAAATGAGTTCCCTGGGTATTAGCTTGGGGCATCACAGCACACGCACACCAGCAGAGATACAGCAGGAGAACTCACCTTTTGTCTCTCACATCCAGGGAGAGGACACAACTACTGTCGGATGGGGGACTGAGCCCTGGCTGTGGGGCTGAGGAGCTGCAGCCTCACAGCAGGACTTACTTTTCTGTGGGCAGGAGACCCAGTGTCGTGGCTCACTTCCTGATTTCCAGCCCCAGTTTCTGCAAGCTCTGCAAGAGCTGTTGTGCACGTGCTCCTGAGTAAAGGGCAAGGCTGGGCTCAACAGGAATGACCTGTGTGCAGCAGAAATACTGTGTCAGCAGGAAAAGCAGGACTGGCCCCTTCCAGTGCACCTCAGGGTGCCCACCAGCAGGAAATGATGTCTAAGAAGCTTTTGGATTTGAAGATCTGGTGTTTCCAGCATTGCAGCCCTTGGGGTTGGAAAGTCCAAATCTCATCCCACTGCCTCCAAGCTGGAGGAGATTGACCCTCACAACCCGATAGGATGTTGCAGGAATCTACACGGCCACAAGAAATCTCTTTTCAAGGAAATCTGGCTTTTATTCCTAGAGGACATCTACAGAGACTCTTCCTGCCCAGCTCACTCCTTTCTTCTGGGCCATTTAAACTCTGTGCTTGTGCTAGGAATGCTCTGTAAAGATTTCTGGGGAAGGGGAGCAAGGGCCGCCCTCTGCCCCGTGGATAGGAGCGTGGAGGGCCAGGCCGGTGGGTCCGCGTGGGCTGAAGTTCCCACCGGGCCGATGATGCTGCAGGGGGTCGATGCTTCTCCCATGGCTTGGGGGAGGATGCTGAAGGGTGTCCTTTCCCTGCCTGCGAAGCCGCCATACTCTGGCAACCAGAAATCCCGAGAGCAGGCGTTTCACCGAGGGTGACTCGACAGAGCCGCGGCCCCGCTCGGTCCCCGGCGGCGCCCCCCGCCCGGAGGAGCAAGGCCCGGAGCCGGTGACGGTCAGCCCGCGATCGCAGGGGATGCCCTGGGGGACGCCACGCTGCCCTTGCGGGTGGCTGGGCTCCCCGCCGGTGTCCCCCCGCACGTCCGTACCCCGGCCCCACTCACCAGGTGGGGAGTGCGCTCTGCTCCGCTCCCTTCGGCCCCGGCGCCCGCCCCGGCTGAGCTCGGCGGCGGCGGCGGCGCGACGGCGGCTCCGCCCTGCCCGCTGCACGCCGGGGGTTGTAGTCCGGCCCCGGAGCCCGGGGAACATCAGCGAAGGCAGAACACCCCCCTTCGGGTAGCCCTTCTCAGCGGCTGAGCTCGCGGGGACCCGCGGCAAGGAGAGGGCGAGAGACGGGGCTGTGCTCCAGGGTGCTTTTATTGTACAGAGAAGGGGCAGGAGAACGGCCCCACGCGGGTAGAAGGGCAGGAGGTGGCAGCTCCAGAGCCACGGAGAACCGGGGACCACAGCACAGGAACCCACAGCGCCGTGGGGCAGCACCTACGGCGTGTGCGGCATGGAAAATGGTTTATTGCACAAAGGACAGCAGGCAGCGGCTGTGGGCATCGGGCCAGTAAACAAGCGGCGTGGGAGCGGAAACCCTCTGTCAGGGAGCGGCGGGAGGAACCAGCCTTCCAGCAAGTGTGGCAACAACGTGCACTAGACCAGCACAGGTGCACCAGACCGGACCTGTCCCAGCTCCAACGGGCACACAGCTGCTCTGGGCAGGAATGGGAAATGAAGATTGCCCTGCTAAATACCCCGGTATGGCTGCTGAGGGAAGAGTTGCCAGCAGATGGAGAAAGCTTACAGGCTCAAGAGGTAATGCCTCCAGATCCGCCTAGGGAGGCTCTACTCCATCATGCGCCAGTGGCCAAGGATGGCCCCATGTCCCAAGGCAGACATTCTTTGGGAATTTGTCCTCTCCCCAGCAACACCTACATTCAATGGTGTAGGCTTCAATCTCAACTCCATGACACCAGCTCCCACTTGGACAACCTCAGTTCACACACCCCTATGCTCCTCAGGCAACTGCCTCTCTACATGGGATTCCCAGGAGATGAGGATTTCACTGCTCATGTAAGATCCCCTGTGCCAGCATGTCCCCAAGAGGGAATGTTTGGTGCATGGGAGGGACAAGATCCGGCTGCACAATGACAGGATGAAGTCCCCAGCTCAACATAGCCATGCACCAGTTTATTTGGATTAAAAATCAAGAGTCCAGTAAGTCACAGGGCCTCAGGGACACTCAGTTTAGAAGGACAGAATGTTTTTTGAGTCATCACCTCTCCGATTTCTCTCAAGGTCTGTTTTCTAGTGTCACCAGAAATGTGGTTGAAGAGAGCAGCGTTGGATGCCCCACACCTCCACGTGAGGGGGACGCTGCAGGGCCAACCTCTTGGCTTACAGCTTTGGGACACGCACAAAGACTGCAGGGAGGGCTGCTGGAGGTATAGGGCTGGACTACTGGGGTTACGACAGGAATGGGGTGAGGCAGAGACCACAAGAGAGCAGTTTTGAGAGGAGATTCTTATTGGGGGGCAGGGGATGAGAAATTGTTTCACCTCCGGGTACGAAAGTGAAGTAAGGAGAACCAGACAAGTTTAAAAGAGGGACGCTGGTCTGCCCCACGCGCTGATGCCACTGTGAATTACACCTGAAAGGAGAGTCCCAGATGGAAAGACTGAAGCCAACGATGGAGCAAAGTCTGGTAGTGAGAAGTCCTCAGAGGTGGTTGTCAGAGGACAGCTTTGGTGCTGCCCAGCCCCAGGCTGGGATAATGGAGGAGGACGGAGCCTGCTGGCAGCAGGGACTGGCTGAGGAGCTTGGAGGAGTGCACCAGAGCAGCCCTCCCACTCAACTCAGCCTACCCACCTCCCTGCCTGCTGCTGCTTGGGCAAGCAGCCAACAGCCTCACGAAGCCTCCTCATGGAGAAATGTGTGCGGAGAAGCCTTTGGTGCCTACACTGGTAGGATGGCATTGCTAAGCATTTGCTTCCTCCAGCATAGATAGGTGCGTGCCGGGGCTGATGGAGAAAGGATGGAGAGCAGGGAAGAACGGCTGTGACGAGCAGGAGCCAGCAATGATGTCCCTGCTCCACAACACAGGGTGGATTTGACTACGCTTCTTACAACTCATCTACAAGATACATTCAGCAGCGGCTTCAAGTGCTGTGGTCGAAAGTATTCTGCTTGTTTCTTTTCCCTCCCCATCTTCAACTGGTGGGGAAGGGAAAGCCACCAGCTCCAGGGCACATCTTTGTCTTTACTTTGTGACTTGATGGATGGCATGAGCCAGATAACCCACGTTGCCTGACGTAACTCCCGCCACAGAGATGCGTCCATCCTTTGTCATGTAGATGGAGAACTCCTTGATCAGCCGCTCCACCTGGGGTGAAAGAGCAAAGTTCAAACTGCTGGCCAACCTGTGCTCTGTCAGCAAAGTGCAAATTTACCCAGCTTGATGAAACCCAAAGCAAACTGGGTGCCAGCAGACAGGGCATCCCATTACCTGCAGAGCCAGCAGTGTACCCTGTGCACCAAGACAGATGCTGCTCAACTCTCAGGCCAAGCAGCAACATTGCGGACATTCAGCTGGAAGAGTCACCTCATTTGAGCTGACCTTTAAGGTCACCTCAGAGCAGCACCAAGTGACTGCTTGCTTTGATAGACATGACAGCTATGTTTACCTTCAACCTCCCCAAGTACAGCAGGGAACAAAGCAAGACCAGAGTTGCCATGATGTGCCAGTGCTTAGGGCTTGGAGGATGTTCCTCCTGAGGAACTGCTTCCAATGGCTCATTTTGGCATCTGCAGTCAAAAACTTACTGACAAGGACCACAAATGACACTTTGAGACCATGGGAATTGTGTTTACCTGCTCAGGCTTCAGCCCTGTGAAGCAGAACATGCCGATCTGGTCAGTGATGTGTTGCCAGTTGTGGGAGGATCCTTCTTTCTTGAGGTTGGACACCAGCTGAGTCCGCATGCTGATGATCCGGTCAGCCATGCCCTTCACCTCTGTGAGCCTGTGAAGCCAACCCAGAAACCATTCAGAGCAGGGCTGGAACACACCAACACTACTCTCCCCACCCCACCTACTGAGAATCAACCTCTCCACCTAGAGGGGCCTCATAGGGGGATGGAAATGAGCAAAGATCAGGGAGCATGAAGATGTAG
The DNA here is from genome assembly GCA_013398015.1 of Oreocharis arfaki. Taxonomy (NCBI): domain Eukaryota; kingdom Metazoa; phylum Chordata; class Aves; order Passeriformes; family Paramythiidae; genus Oreocharis; species Oreocharis arfaki. The sequence continues at coordinate 187,492 of VZRR01001816.1, forward strand.
CTCCAGCTGGGCGAGCTGCTTCTTCCTCCTGATAACAGAAGGTGACTGCTTTTTATTTATTCCATCGCTGCTGGATACTTCTACTAGAGTATAGACATTTCTCACATCTGAAAGCCAAGGGTCAGTAGGATGCCTCATGGCAGCACTACTCAAACGCAGATAAAATTAGTATCTGCAAGATAAACCAAGGGTGCAGGGGTAGCACTGGCAGACAGGCCCTGCTCCAAAGCAGCACAGCTTGGAAATGTCTCCGCTGAGCCCTGGATCAGGCACAAGTGTCAGGCTGCCAAAAGAACACAGCCCCCAGCGAGGCCACAGCACACTGCCAGCCTTTGTTCTGCCAGGCCAGCTGCTGGGAGTGACCCAGCACCAAGGGGCTGGGAAAACAGCACAGGCTGACGCCAGGAATCAGGCTTAGGGCATAAAGGTTACATTCCTGGGTCTTATTCCCAGGGGGCTTATGCTTCCACTTCCCCCACATGAGACACCAGACATGGCTACACCACCTCAGACTTTTATGCTTCGTGGATAGGCAGCTCTTGCAGCCCTCAATCCTACAGGAGCTTTATCTCCTCCTTTACAGTGTTTTCTTCCTTGGTAACGCAAGGAAAACCTGTTTGTGTCATGTTAAACTGACAGCAGCTGATGCCAGGACATAAGCAGGGATTTCTCCAGAGTAAACATGGTTCTGACTGTTCCTGAAGCTAAGAGCTGCCTGTGACAGCAGCACACAGTAAGCACAGCACAGGGCCGCACAAAGAGACCTCACTCTCATGAAGATAACAGATTTCTTCTTACCACTCCTTCCGTAGGTCAGGGGTGTTCAGGATCATAGAGGCAATGCGCGCTCCGTTCACGGGTGGGTTGGAATACATGGGGCGGATGAGGATCTTCAGCTGTGATTCGACCCTCTTGGCTTCGTCTGCATCACTGCAGATCACTGTGAAGGCACCCGCACGCTCTCCTAAGAGAATCACAGAGTATCTTGAGTTGGAGGGATCACTGAGTCCAGTTTTTGGCCCTACACAGAACAACCCCAAGAATCCCACGATTCTTGTGTCTGACAGCATTGTCCAAACACTCCTTAAGCTCTGTCAGGCTTAGTGCTATGACCACTTCCCTGGGGAGCCTGTTCCAGAACCCAACCACCCTCTGGGTTAAGAACTTTTTCCTAATATCCAGCTTAAATCCTGCCTGACACAGTTCTATGCTATTCCCTTGGGTCCTGTCACTGATCACAGAGAGCAGATGCTGCCCCTTGGGAGGAAGCTGATGCCCACAATGAGCTCTGCCCAGTCTTCTCCTCTCCAGGTTGAGCAAGCCGAGTGCCCTCAGCTCCTTGTATGGTTTCTTCTTTAGACCATTCACAATCTTTGCAGTCTCCTTTTGACACTCTCTAAAAGCTTTATATCCTTTTTATACTGTGGCACCCAATACCACGCAGCTTTAGTGGATCCCTGTTCTCTAGAAGGGTCTCCACCAGCTCCTAGTGGGTTATCCCTGCTCAGTGCTGCAGGATGAACATAGGCAGCAGGAAGACACTGGCTGCTAAACCTGGGAGTTGCTGGGATCCCACCAGCAGCCTGGATGAAACTAGTTCCTTGCCACATGCCCTACTCACCGTACAGCCCCATGTTCTTAGCGAAGGACTGTGACAGGACGATGTTGCTGCCCTGCTCGATGAAATACCGCACAGCCCAGGCATCCCGGTTGATGTCCCCACTGGCAAAGCCCTGGTACGCCATGTCAAAGTACACCAGGAGGTTTCGTTTCTGCCAGCAAAGATGGAAGAGAGTGTCACAGAAGCTGAGCACCCCTCCAAGGAGCAGGGCAGCAGGCAGAGAAGAGCCATGCAGACTGCAGCCTGTCCACCTGCAGCCATTCTCCTCCAGAAAGAGAGCCATTCCTCTTCATTCACCCCTGGGAAAGCAGCCCAAAACGTGCAGCTACCCACCACACATCAAAACAGCAGCTAAAGACCCTCCAGTGCATTTATGGGATGTCCAAGTCTGGCCCAGGAAGCAGAAGTAGATTCAACAGTAATAAAATATTCTACTTCAATGTCTTCTGGATTATCAGTTTCCAGGAAAATCACCTGGGAACTCTCTACTCAGCTAGGCAGACACCTCAAGTGCACTGCCCCTTAGTCAGGAGACCCATCCTTCTCTAGGCCACAGAGATCACTTTGTTATCTACCAATTCTCGGGACACTACTAAGGCTGGGCATCTCCAAGCCAAATTTCACTGGCTACAGGCTTGAGGGAGCAGCAGGAAGGAGGAGAAGGTAGAACCTGTCCCTGTCTGTTTCCAGCTGAAGCTTGCAACGAGACACCAGGCATGTGAGAGATCTTCGAGCATTTTTGAAACACCAGCACTAGGTGCTCCGCTCCAGCAATCACAGCTCATGCTTCCAACCCTGCTGCTCTCTTCTCAGGTCTCCCTACTCCAGCTCCCTGGGATGGTGCCAGCAGAAAGCCCGATGGTCAACTAGAAGCTTTCTGGGTGCATTTGCCTGGCTCCTGTCAGGAACATGACACACATCTTGGCTTCAGGGAAGGGAATAACCTTTAGTGAAGACCAGATGCCAGGCATGAAAGGCCAGAGATGTGGTTTTCCCAGGAACGGCACAGTACCCCTGGGACATTGCTCACCTTCACCATAGCTGCCATCTCCTTCCATTGCTCCTGCCGGGGGTCCACCCCAGTGGGGTTGTGAGCACAAGCATGTAAGAGGATGATGCTCTTCTCTGGAATTTTCTAAGGAAGATGTTATAGAGAATGAATCATCAATGATATCTGAGCACTCTCCTCAGCAGATGAGACAGCTTAGATGAGCTCTGCAAGGCTTCTAGCCTTGATTTAATGTCTTCAGGCATCACAGAATGATAGAATATTCCGAGTTGGAATGGACCCATAAGGAGTCCAACTCCTTGGCCCTGCACAGGACAACCCCAAGAACCACATTATGTGCCTGAATTGTTCAAACACTCCTTGAACCTTGGCAGACCTGGTGCCATGACCCCTTCCCCAGAGACCCTGTTTCAGTGCCCACCCACCCTATGGGTGAAAAACCTTCTTTTCCTAATATCCAGCCTAAACCTCCCCTGACACAGCTTCATGCCACTTCATGACATTTAGGGTAAAGTAAGATCACCACCCACTTCTCTACATGACCTCCCTTCTTCCAGGCATGGAAGGCAACTCACAGAAATGTCATCCATGGCTCCAGAGAAGTCAAGGCTGCACGTCTTGGGGTCATAGTAGCGATAAGCCTGAAGTTGCATGCCAGCATCACGGAAAATGGGGGTGTGATTGCCCCAGGACGGTTTGGGTAGATACACATCACGGCTGGCCTTGAAGAATCGTTGCTGGTCAACAGAAAGACAGAGTGTTCAAACAGGTTGAATACATTCAAGTAGTTAGAAAACCCTAAAGATTTTAGCTCTAATCAAAATATGTCCTTTCCTTCCAATGCTGGCCAGGCACTCACCAAAAAGTTGGCTCCAATTCGGAGAGATCCAGTCCCAGAAATACCCTGCACAGTAACATACTGCAAGGAAAGAAAAAGATATCTGAGTCTGAGTAGCCATGTGGTGTTACAGGGAGAACGCAGTCACTATGTCAGCACTGGCAGCAGCATACTAAAACAGGGACAAGGAGCTGGAGGGACCACAGGGGTCAGCAGCTCCAGGGCAGGGAGTTGGGCCCCCTGGCAAAGGTTAAACCCCCTCTTTGCACAGGGCTGTTTCACCCCAGCCTTCAGAGGAAGCAGTTATCCTTGGGCCCAGCCAGTCCACAACTCAGAAGCATCAGTACCCCACCAGTTCTTCCACATTTGCTGAGCACCCACATACCAACCGTGTGTCTTCCCTACCCCCTGTGTCCCGGCCTCTCCTTACCCGGCCGCTCTTGAAAGCCTCACTGTTTTCCCCCAAAGCCAGTTCTGCGGATGCCCGGGTGAAATCCGCTAGTCCCCCGATGGGCAAGTACTCCTTATCCATCTTCTTGGATGCTATCATGGCCTCCGCCTGGAAAGGAGGACACAAGTTCAGCAAGGAAGGCATCACTGTGGAGAGGATGATGGACAGCTCAAGGTCACTTCTCTGCCTATTTGCTTGCTCGAAAGGGGCAAAGGTTGGTTTACAAGAGTTTCTCTCCAGGGCTCATTCCAAGCAAGGGGCAGCAGTAAACATTTCACATGAAACCCCGCAGCCACCAGAGCCCTCAGTGGATGACAGTATTGGTACAGCAGAGCCAAGGAAACCTGGTATCAGAAGAGAGCACCACTTCCAGCCCATTACAAGTCAGTGCTGCTGTACAAGGGGACACATTTCCCTGCCCAAGCAGGAATTGTCCTGCAGGAAGGCAAGACTTGAGTGTTACTGAGATGCAGATACTATTTCTACATAGGAGACATCCCCAAAACAGGTAGGGTAGCAACCTTTTGCAGGGCCTTGTCATGCTGGGAGTGGGACAGACCCTGGCAGCATTCACATACCACCAGGAAACTCTTCCTGTGACACCATCTAGGCTCCCTGATTGTGACCCAGCTGCACAGAGAAGGAGGGCAAGGGAAGGCTCTAACCCAACACTGATAAGACACATGAAAACTACTCTCCCTGCACCCTCCCTGTCAGTGCAGCCAATCAATGCATGTGTCGGCTACCAGCTATTTAACAGCCTATTTCTACCCTGATAGCCCTGAAAGACCCCATAATCCCCTCAAGGGCAATGTCCACACCCAGCTCCCTAGGCTGGAGTTTTAGACTGGCTTATGGAGAAACTGGTAACATCAGCTCAGCAGAATTTCTAAGACTAATCCATTAAGGGGCTAATGTCAGCTCCTTCCTCCCTTGTGGGGTGCCCTAAGGAACACTGGCCTATTCAAGAATCACCTTGAAGTTCAGAGAACAGGTGCGTTGGAGGGCTCATGGAAGTCAGCAACAAGTTGGAGTTACCTGAATGGGAACAGGACATTTATTTCCTGTTTTGTCCTGTACTACTTAACGGCTCTGTTGTGTCTCAAAAGCATTAGTTGTGCTAAGGGAGACATCCAGGAATACTGTCCTGCTCTGTTAGAGACAAAGCTTATTTTAAGGACCAACAGACAAAACTTGTTAAGTGGCCTTCCCCCTCCCTGACCCCCTCAGGGTACCTTGCACCTGGATGCGGCCTCGCCCAGCAGCCAGCACCCGGCTCACCTTGCGAACACAGTTCAGGACATACGGCTTCCCATTGTCATCCCGGTATGCCCCCACACCCAGGTTCATCTTCTTGGAGTTGGTGTCACGCTTGTAAGCTTCTGTCACCCCGAGGATGGGGTCGGGGGGACCCATCTCCACATGGGACCACCATGAGCTAAAGGGAGAAACAAGAAGCTAAGTATGAGGCTTGAGAACTGGGCAGAGATGTGCACCAACAGAAACCCTCAAGGGAAATCTTGTCTTTAAACCACTGAAAAAGGTACAAATAGTGTTAAGAGAATTATCCAAAAAACCAAAACAAACCCTTTAAGCTCACATCTTATATTGCAGAATGGGCAAAGAGCCTCAGTTCATGGTGGCTGACGATAATTGACTCCCTCTCAGTCAGTCATTAGCATGTCGAAATGGTCCTGTTTGCCTCATGTGCTAACATCACAAAGAGCCCAGGAAACAAGAAGCCTTGAACTCTTATGGTCTGGACAAGGGCCCAGAGCCTGCAGGTGGGATTGTGCAGGTTATTTCCCTCCTGGAAGCCTTGGCCAGACCCAGGCAATTGCACAAAGCATGAATATGGAGTCTCTTCCAAACTCCTGGAAGGGCTCTAGTACATGAAAAGTAATTTGTTTTTCTCTCAACACTGGCTGACAGAACAAAGATACTTCCACTCCCTGCCCTACAAACTCTGCTTCCCCGGGTGTTGTAGACAAACACTGTTTTCCAGGAAATCACAGAAGACAGTTTCTTCCCCGTCTGACAAGCAACAAGCTCTGATGTGCAGACCCTTCCCCTGCTCTTATATGCAAAACCTCCCTGCATCAGGAGGAGCTTTGTATTCCCCCAGCACAAGGAGCCACCTGCCTCTGCCCTGCTGGCAGGACACCCTGAAGATGGAGAGGCTCTCTTAATGTCAAGGGCAGAGCAGACCATGCTATAAAAAGAAACCTGTTATTTCCTTTGGCCACAGTCTCTGCCCTGTCCCATGTCCAGGCTTTGCAGGCCTGCAGACAGTGCAGGAGCAGCAGTGTAGTGGTTTTTAACCTGCCTGGCATAGGGCTGTGGCTGTCGCAGCCCCCTCCTGAAGGCACTGCATGCAGCTCTGAGCATCCTGACTCAGCACACAGGCACCTACCCAGGTGCCCCAGCTCGGTGGGGAACAAAGGGTGCAATACCAGGTAGATTGGGTTTATCTCTTGAGGAGTAGAACTCAAGCCTTGATTGCTGAAGGAGAAACACACAGACAGAGAGACATACCAGCTTTACTTTGCAGCCCAGGAAAGGCTACCTCATCTGATAAGAAGATCCTTTCCCAGCTTGGGAATGCTGTCCTGGGGCTGGTCCCTGCCCAAGGCAATGCAGGCAGCCTGGAGCCAGCCCAGGGCCAGCCAGACCTCCTGCTGAGTGTGTAGGGCAGACTCTGTAGGCAGATACAGATCTGTGGCAGTGGGGCCAGGTGGGTTAAGGAAGTTCTAACATGATCAGCAGAACTCACAAAATCATCTTTCCTCTCAACTCTGTCCCTGGTTTCAGGTCCATTTAAGCCCAGTTTATTCACTACAGAAAAATTTTTCACTGTCCCATGTATGTCGATTGCATCTCATGGAGCCCCAAACATCATTTGCCCTCTTCAGACTAACTGCTCTTCCCATCTGTACACTATTTCCAAATTTCAAAAAAAAATTTCTCCTTTTGACAGGTTTTGAGGAAGAGGTAGAGCCACCTCAGGTAGTTTAAAAATGGAAGATGTGCTTAACGTTTTTTAGACCACTAACCAGTCTTAATTACCTCTTAAATACAGGATCAGTTTGGAAAGGAGGATGAGTCAGTCATGCCAGCAACACACACCCTTCAGAGGGGGACAGAGGCTGCAGCCAAGTGAGGAGGGAGTGACCAGGGGAACCAATCTGAGCAGGACACATCAAGGGGACTGACAGGGCAAACTCCTGCTGCAGGTCCAGGCGGCTTTGGACAAACCCCTCCCAAAGCGTTCCTAGCAATGGAGAGGCAGGGAAAGAGAGAAACAATGCGCAGTAGTGTGTCTCTCTGCGGTTTACCTGGTCTAGGATTATTTTGGTATCGAGGGCTGCAGGAGCCTGGCCATCTATTTTAAAGAGCTGCTACTTTGGAGATGGTGACAGCATCTTCTTTCTGCTGGGCTTTTCCCCAAGCAGCTTATAGTGTTTGGGGTATTTAGGTCCCGATCCTGCTAAGGCTTAGGCAGGTCACTGAGCTCTAACATACTGCAATTAATGCTGATCCTGTGGGCATTTACCTAAGCTGCAGCACTCCAGAGAGTTAAGTACTTTTGTTCTGAGCTGGTTTTTCTGTTGGCTTAAGGCACAGAAGGGCAGGTTTAGGACTTATTTTCCTGTTCTCAGCATAAAGGTTTCCAGGCAAAACAAGACTCCTCTGGTGTTTCCAGGGAGGTGAGCTTGCAGGGAGACAGGAGGAAAAAGTCTAGGCTGAGTTGTCCAAACACATCAGGATACCAAAGAGATCACAGAGGCAAAGCTTCCCCAAAGGGGTTTGGGGAAAAGAGATCTACTAGGGGTCCAAAGCCACAAACCTTAACACACTGCTACCCCCTGTTACTGTTGTCCCTGCACTGCCTTGTATTTAATTTTGAGCAATTAAAAGGAACATTGGGCTTGAATAAAGGTCACAGCTACAAACTGCACATCTCTGCCAGGCCAGAGGTATTCAGTGCGGAAAACTAACCAGAGGTAAACTTAAGCTGGGGTTGAACTACCCGAGGGATATTCAATGTAAGCCAAAGGAAGCACATTCTCCAGCTACAGGACTTCAACACAGAAGGCCCAGTCAGAGTTTAGATGCTCATCAGAGCTGGTATCCAAGTAGTCTCTGTACTCTTCAGCCAGGCTGGTCTCCTGCGCTGGTTTAATGCATAGCTGCAAGTGCAGTGGGACAGAGAGGGTGGGAAAATGCACCAGAAATTGCATAAATTGGCAACAAAATATGTATCTGGAACTTATGCCTCGAGTACACAGACCTAAGAAGTGCTTAAGGACTCAAGCCAAGCCCGGAGAGCAAGCATTTACAAGCCCAGTGAAGGTTTCCATCATGGAGAGGCCAGCCCACGTTCCCTGAGGTACAGCCACATAAGATACCGGATTTCAGAAGCTTTGCCAAAGCCCCCACAGCAGTTCTGCAAGCCGGAGCAGAGCCGAGGGGCCAAAGGCTGTCAGGCTCTGCGTAAACCACATCTAAAGCAAACATTTACACAAGAACAATGCCATCAGGCTGCTGGCTACTACAGGGCCTTTCAAGCCTACAGATTCCTTGCCCCAGTGAGCTGTGGGTAAGCTTTCCACCAAGAAAAGTATTTAAATAGCTGTCTTGTGATGCATCAGAGCAGCAGACTGAGTTATCACCCTAATTAGCATTTGTGTGTCAAGGGAGCCGTTTTAACCATTTCCTATCTCAATCTCTGTCCTGATTTCAGAAAGAGCATTCTCAGCACAGAGTAATGGTAGCAGCTGGAGCATCACATTTTATCGCGGAAGATAAGGAAACAGAAACTGCTACTCACTGCTTGGCTTCCCTTGTTGCATAACAAACCAGTATTCCTGAAGAGGAAAAAGGGGGCCTGTGCACAGAGACTCCTTAAGAGCATCTCTTGGGTGACCTCAATGCAGTTTGGTAATGTCTAGTTTGCTGTATAAGAAGCTTGAGAAAAGCAAAGCTTATGCCAGCAGGCTCCATACCTTTCACAGGCCTACTACAGTCCATGGGCACAAAACAAAAGTTCTAGATAGCTCCTCTTCTGTCCCTGCTGAGAAGAGCCAGAGGGCTGGCTTAGAAACAGCAGTGACTGCTGGAATTAAGATTTTAAAAAAACACTGCTTTCCTGCCCTGACATGGGCTGGACAGTTTCTTAAAGACTTCCCCACTAGCGAGGGCCAGGAATCAAAGGGTTCTGGAGAGCAACAAGGCCTTGTCCAGATCCCTCTGCACATTCTGCTTCTTGGCCATCTGGTCTCAGTGGTGTTCCCAGCCCTGTGGCTCTCAGGTCAGCTGTACTTTGTGGAAGCTGTTCCGGGCTTTTCACGCAGCTCCAGCTGCACCCTGCATCCTTCTATCCAAACCTCTGCTGACCAGAGACAGCAGAATCCAGAGCTGCCAGTGCAGGACTGGTCCTCACAGAAACACAGCCACTCCCACCCTGCTCCTGCCAGGGTTTGTACCCCTGAGGGCACAGCTCTAGCACAGCCAGCACTACTCCCGCCACATTTCACGGATCATGGGGTCAGTGCAGACCTGCTGCACCGTGCATGATCACCAGGCCCACTGCACAGTGCAGAGGTGCCTTTGGACCCACAGGGCAGCCAGACAGCAGCACCTCAGCCTCATTTCACAGTGCACAGAATCCTGGAATGGTTTGGGTTGGAAAAGACCTGAAAGATTACCTCGGCCAAACCTCTGCCATAGATACCTTGCACCAGATCAGGTTGCTCCAAGCCCTGTCCAACCTGGCCTTGAACACTTCCAGGGATGGGACAGGCACAGTTTCTCTGGACAACCTGTGCCAGGGCCTCCCCACCCTCACAGGGAAGAATTTGTTCCTAATATGTAATCTAACCCTGCCCTTTGTCAATTTAAATCCATTACCCCTTGTCTTGGCACTCCATGCCCTTGTCAAAAGTCCCTCTCCAGCGTCTTGTAGACCTTTTAGGTCATGGAAGGCCACAACTAGGTCATCCTGAAGCCGTCTCTCTTCCAGGTTGAATAACCCCAGCTCTTTCACTCAGCCTTTCCTCATAGAAATGGTGCTCCATTCCTCTAATCATCTTTGTGGCCTCCTCTGGACTTGCTCGAATAGACCGATGTCATTCCAGCGCTGGGGTCACAAAGGTGGATGCAGTGCTGCAGGTGGGGTCTCAGCAGAACACACTAGAGAGGCAGAATCCCCTCCCTTTACCTGCTGCCCACGCTGCCGATGATGCAGCCCAGGACACGTTTGGTTTCTGGGCTGGGAGCACACATGGCTGGGGCACGTCCAGCCTCTCATCGACCACATAATTCGTGCCCTGTAGCACAGTGTTCACCACCAGCAGCACCCCGGCCCCGTTACTCAAGGCACAGGGTGTCCCCAGCCCCGTCGCTCAAGGCACAGGCAACCCCCGGCCCCGCTTCTCGGGGCTCTGCGGTGTCTACGCGCCCTCCACGGCGGTCCCTCAAGGGCAGGCGGGGGGAGATGGGATGGGCCGCAGCCAATCAGAGCGCGAGGACCCCCCTCCCCAGCCAATCCGAGCGCGGTCCATCCCCCCGGCAACCCCCTTTCCCGGCGCGGCGTCCCCCGCGGGCCGCACAGGGGGACCCGCTCCCGCAGCTTCCCCCCATCGCCGCCTCGGAACGCGGCTCAGCCGCGGGAAAACCCCTCCGCCGACACCGGCGGGCGGCCCCAGGGGCTGGGCCACCTCTCAGCCCTCACCTGGCGCGGGAGGCGGCGGCGGCGAGGCGCGGGGCGGCGAGGAGCCGGCGGCTGTGCAGGAGCGCCATGGCGGCAGCGGCAGTGGTGGCAGCGGCGGCAGCGGGCGGGCACTTCACACCGCGGGCGCCGGCTGAGCGCTC